>JARHVA010004956.1:610000-955000 GCA_037957365.1 Torreya grandis | reverse complement strand
TTTTATTGTTTTATGTTATGTTCCTAATGTGTGTGTATTTTTAAAGTGTTCCAAGGAAGTTATAGTGTAACGTGTCCTAAAGTAGACCTAATGGAATTAGGTTTCCATGAGACATTAAGATAAAATGAGGCCTAATTCAGGTATGAAAGACATTAAGTGACTCAAATAACATTTGATACATATTTATTAAATGCAATAATATCTATTCCATAGACAACCTAATAAGGTAAGGGTGTTTGGCCGACTAAGAAGGATAAGAACAATAGGCTTCTATGAATACAAGGTTGTTTTCGGCCTATTGGTGAGTGAAGAGTGTAATAAAATAAGATAACACTTTTTTGAGTATAAAAATTTATTATATATCATTATATGAGTGTATATTATCAGTGATTAGTATTTTATAGAGGTTTGGTGTATGAGGATCAAGGTCGTATGACCCAATCAGTCTTAAAGAGACCTAGAAGGCAATTTGAGAGGGCCAAGAGTGTGAAGAGATGAAGAGGTGATCATCATTAGTTAGTTGAGAAAAAAGGTATCCTAAAGGTGATAAAATAAATTAGGTAGTTTAGTTAGTATTGAGTCATCTAGGGAGTTGGTGCCTCTTTGTAATTTTGAACTTGCTAAAGCCTAACTGAGTTGGTGATTAGCTATTTAGGGTTGGTGTTCCATGTGAAGTGGGTGATTCACTAAATTTGGTGTTTATATTATAATAATATAGTCCATTTATAGATTTCAATGATTCTTATTCTCCTTTATGGTTTTCTACATATATAATGTGCTCTTGTGTTTCATTCTTATGTCGATAGGTGTTTATGTCCTCTAGATCTATATGCTTGTTTGAATGGTTCATGATTGCTTAAGTGAAATTGATAAGAATTTTTTTGAAGAATGATTCACCCCCGCCCCCCCCTCCACTTGAATCATTTTGGTTTCAACATTTGGTATTAGATCATGTCCTTTTAAATAGGCCTAATATCCTAAAGGAGATCCTAGAAGTAAGGATGACTAGACAACAAACTCAAGGTGGTTTTTATACAAGAAAGGCTAAATTATTCAATATAAATAATTTACGCATTTTAGATCATAAAAATGAGGAAATATCTAATGTCAATGGGACATGACATATTACAATTAGTTATGGATAGATATACTCCACCTCGTATACCACCAACTAATGCAGCAAGCAAGAAGGAAAGTGAGATCAATTCTAAGTCAATAAATTTCATTCATTGTGGCCTATCAAAGATAGAGTTTGTGAAGGTGATGCACTATGAATCAAGTAAGGTAATATGGGATAAAGTGAAGACTATCTATGAAGGAGACACCATGGTTAATATGGCCAAGTTATAAACCCATCAAAGATAGTTTGAAATTTTGAAGATAAATGAAGATGAAACCATTGTATCTTACCTATTGAATATTGATGAGGTTGTCAATTTCATTAGAGTATTAGGAGAAGTGAAAGAGTATACATTTATATATATATATATATATATAGATATATATATATATCACTAACTCCTAAGTTTGATTCCATGGTGTCTATAGTCAAAGAGATGTAATATTTGGACAAGATTGAAATGGATGGGCTTCATGGCATCTTGATTAATTATGAGATGAGAAAAAATGAAAGAAGACCTCCCAAAAAGAAAAAATATTTCAAATTTGAAAATAAGTAAAAAGTCAATAAGGTCAAGGATGAGGTATGTTTATATGTTGTTGATGATGAAATAATATCTAGGTTTTCTTGGAAGTTGAGGTTGGATCTAGTAAGTATAAGGGTAAGTTATTTTCTAATTTATCTTTCAAAAATTTCAATTGTGGTAATATTAGTCACTTTGCATCCAAGTTACATAAAAAAGATAAAACTGAGCATGACAAAGAACATGATGAACATCATGGAGATGATATGAAGGTTTATAAGCCTGACAAGAATAAGAAAGAGTTTAGGAAGTATGAAGGTTGGAAAGGGTCATTCAATAACAAGAGAATTTTCTACACCAAAGAAGACAATAAATCGTCTGATATAACTGACACAAGTACATTTTATAGTGATGATGGTAGTAATGAATTTGAACATAATAATGAAACCTTATTCATAACCATAGAAATAGACAATGAGAGTTACTCAAATGGAAAAGGCCTTATGATTGATGAAGAATCAGATGAAGAAGAGGCTAAATTAAATCTTGTGGTAGAATTGGTGAGTGCTCTAGAATATTGGATGTTCAAAAGGAGAAAGAATCACAAGCTAATATCATTAATTGAGTACTATGAATAGCGTATTAATTTTTTTAGGAGAGACTAAGTGACACATCCAAGGAATATGATGAGATCATCAATCAAATTGAATCACAAATGGAAATAGTCACTGCTAGATTAAAATTTAAAGAGGAAGAATTCAATAGGAATAAAACTAAGATAGAATCCTTGAAAACTAAGTTGGATCAAGAAAATAGCAATTTGAAGACCTTTTTGAAGTTTGAAAAGAGTATTGAGGCTCTAGATGACATCTTGAGTAGATAAAAGTCTACAAGTGATAAGACATGTCTTGTTTCAAAATAAGACCAAAATAAAATATCTCAAGTCAAGGAGAAATCTAATGAAGACAAAAAGGTCAACATGAAAAGACCTATCAGACAACCCAATGCTATGAGGTATGCTAATTCATTTAATGGTTACTTTTATACATGCAATAGTTTTGGTCATAGAGCAAGTGAGTGTAGAATACCCTCTAAAAATGAAAATGCATGGAATTATAAAATGAATAATTAGTCAAGAGGTATGTATAAGGATATTTTCTATAGTTTTCATAGTGTGGGACACATTGAAAGATTCTACCCTAATAGAGTAAGAAGGTCATCAAGTCAAAATAAAAGGTTTGAAGATCATAGAGTGCAAGAGAGAAGGAAAATGAACGTCTGGAAACTAAAGACAAACAAGGTAAGTCATGATCAGTCTATAAGCTCAAAAGGATTGTTTGTTATGGTAGAGCATATTTTAGATGGGAAATCAAATCAAGAATGTTTATTGTTAGCTCATACTAATGATCAAATAGTTGATGAAGAGGTCAAACCTATAGTGCTAATCAAAATTAAAATGATACTGAAGGCTATTTAGTATGATGATATCATGGAGATCTAGGAATCTCATGAAATTGTGTTGTTTTAGTGATCTATATAAAGGGGTGAATCCATTATGCTTCATGAAGATAGTATTTAGTTAATAGAATCATGATTGATATTTGGTTTGAGGGGGAGATATTAAGGTTATTTATTGAGCTTGATCTATGTCAAAAATTTGTCTTCTTATTGGATTTAATTTTAAGGAGGTATGCATAGAGTAAGTGTGAGCATGTTCCTGTAATGCATCATATTCTGTGTGTTGAGCTTTAGGTGCAAGAAGGTGTGGTTCTATAAGTTGAAGTATGTATGAACCTTTTAAATTAATGTCAAACAAGGAGAAAGTTCAAGAAGGGAGATTGACTAGATTGAGAGAAATTTGAAGAAATTTTTTACATCAAAGAAAAAGGAGTTTGCTGAGATATCTTGTCATTGATATTAATGTTGATGTCATTAATGTCAAGGTGCATCTGGTGAAGATGTATGGTGAGTGGTCTTTGAGAGAATTTAAAGGAAACCTAATTTCTCTCTATTGAGAGATAATTTTAAAGCAACCTAATGATTTTTATATTGTTTTATGTCATTTTCAATGTCATGATTCAGGTTAGGTTGATGATTATTAGTATTGTCACAAAGAGGTTTGATGATCAAGTAGTGAAGCATGGCTATGAGGATATAGGTCTATATGAGGTCATGAGAGCATGTTGATAATAAATATGTTTTTTAAATGGTGTGATAATGTTGTATGGTGAGTAAAAGGTAAGCTTTTTGTAGTGTTAGTCCTTGAGTATATGGTGTCTTGAGAAGGCTAGTCATAACAAGCATAGTCATATCATGAATATACACATGGTGAGCATGAAGAGGTGTGTGCATAGGTATGACATAATTTGAGAATAATTTAAGGCATGTAATAAATGTTTAGAATCATCAAGGAGTACTTCAAGGTCATTTTTCAAGTTTTAAGTGCTTGAGAAGCCTAGTCATGATACTAATCATGGTATGTAAAGTCCTAGTGAAATGGTTTGAGCATGGTGGCTGGGTGAGATGGAGGTATAAAGGCATAAAATAATGTATGAGGTTTATTTAACATGTATTTGAGGTATTTTATCACTCATTAGAGTCTCATGGTGAGCCTATAGGGGTAGGACCTTCAGACCTAGTCTGCACCTAGACCACCTTTAGACCCTGTCTAACCTAATGATGCATCATGAGCTGTTATTAATACATATGAAGGATGTTTGGATATCGTTAAAAATGAGATAGGTTTTATGGAATGATATAAATTTGTTGATCATGGAATCAATTTATTGATAGCATGAAAGAAGGAATGAAGGATAGTTCAAGGCTTAGTAAGGTATGAAGGCTACAGTGTAGAGAGAGAATGTAAGCCTTGTGGGGTATGAGGTTCTATTTCTAAGAAATAATGGAGTAGTGAGTGTTTTTAGAGGTATGATATGTTGTCTCAATCATTCTCATAAATGTTTACGTCATGGTTAGCAAGATAAATCATGAAAAGTGGTTTTAAGGTCTCTCAAGTATACAAAATAAAGGCATGCAAACTAGAGAAGGACTTTCATGTGTTCATTTGAATTTGTAAGCTTTTCATGGTAACTTTAGATGTTAAGGAGAGATGGGTAAGAGTCCTAATTAATATCTCTAGGCATTAGTTATAGAAATGAGGGATAGTCTTTTATGAACAATTGTTAACACTATAAATAGTGTCAGCTCTATTTAAAACCCTAACAGTGACCTGATGTGAAAGATATTGTTCAAAAAATCCTATAATGGTATAAAATTACTAGAAAAACTATTAAATAAGGTATTAAAATCTCCAAGGCATCTCCAATTATAATGGATTTGTCAGGTGTGTGACTAGACCCTACATGAAAGTGCTAATTTCATAAAGATTTTCTATAGCAGTCAGAGTTGACCAAGTCAAAGTATGAAAATCATTAGATGGAAAAGATTGATACATGCCTAATGGTGAAAATAGTGAGAAACCAATGCAATAGTGACAAGATGATTAGGAATGTGTTATCATGGAATAGGGATGAAACCAAATGAATGGATATGTTTTTAAATAATTTTATGGCATGTTCATGTTGGATAAAAGTTTTTGTTTTTAGTGAATATGATGAAAAAGTTTCTCATAAGTTGACATGTCTGGTTCAGATGAGACAATGAGATACAAGGTCATGTGATTGGTCTATAAGACCAATATTACCATTTGACCATACTATATTTCTATCTAAGAATGGTATAATTATCTCATAAGATCATCTAGATGCATTAGGAGTCTCTGTAAATGGTCATACAGGTGATTGAAGGTCATTATCACCATGACTTTGCTTTAAGATAAACTGGAAGTTCTGGGTAAGCAAGTTGTAGTGATGAGTTTGAGACTTTATGCCCTGAGTCAAATCGAATAATGTATAAGGTGTTTCTATTTGTGAATTTTATGTATTATTCATTCTTTTTATAAGTTTTGGTAGTCAGTGAAAATGTTGAATCCAAAATGTCTTAATTGGCTGAGTGAAGTCTATGAAATAGAAAGTCAACAAATTGGTTTTCAAGACCAATAATTTAAATTAGAGTTTATGATATTTTTGTTCTATAATTTTATAAGGATGTTTTAAGATCATGTTCATGTATTTATATTCTTTGATTTGTTTTTTTAGCTATTGAAATTTCAAGTTTCCATGACTATGTTTTGATGCTAGTTGGTAGTTTAGAGTGAGCATTTTGTAGAGAAGAGATTGACTTAAGAGGGTAAGGATGTTTTTATAACCAAGAAGTAAATGAAAAAGAGGTCGATATATATACAAGGGATTTTTAGGAATATTAGTGAGTGAAGAGTGTAAAAAAATAAGGTAAAACTTTGATAGAGGTTATGTGTATGAGGATCAAGGTCATATGACCTAATCAGTCTTAAAGAGACCTAGTTTAGTGAAGAGACCTAGATGGAAATTTGAGAGGGACAAGAGTGTGAAGAGCTAAAGAGATGGTCATCATCAATTGGTTGAGAAATAAAATGTACTAAAGGTGATCAAATCAATGAAGTTTTTTGAGTTGGTGTTGATTCATCTAGGGGATTAGTGCCTCCTTGCAAGTTTGTTCTTGTTAAAGCCTAGCTGAGTTGGTGCTTAGCTACTTTGGGTTGGTGTTCCATGTCAACTGGTGATTCACTAAATTTGGTGTTTGTATTATAGGACTGTAGTCCATTTTCAGATATCAATGGGTTTTCTTCCATTCAAGGATTTCCCATATACATAATGCGTTCTTGTGTTTCATGCTTATGTGGATAGGTATTTATTCTTTTGCTATATCTATATGCTTATTTGAATGGTTCATGATTACTTAAGTGAAATTGATAAAAAAATTTTGAAGACTAATTTATGCCCCCCCCCTCTTAATCATTTTTATTTCAATAATGTCTATTTATATATGACATATTTCATCCATATTTATTTGTGTCCATATTTATCTTGCATCCATAGATTTTTGCATATGGATGTTTAGCTCACCTTGAATTATTTTGAATCACTTTCATGTTTTGTATGGGTTTTCCCTTGTCTACCACTTCTTCTCAATTTCATAGTGAAACATGATGTCTCATCCATGCACAAATCATTACCATGTCATATGAGGTTACACACTACCTCATTTTAAACCATCACCTCCACTAGAAATATCAAATTATGGTTACTTAATGCTTCATGCAAGAAAGGTGAAAATATGTCAGTAGTCATTGGTTTTAGTTTTATTACTTGTATTGATTTACACTCTTTCACTTACAAATCCCCACTTTACCATCTCATCAATCCACACGCCTCACATTGCTCAACCCACATGTGAATATCTCACCACTTTCATGTTTATTTTGACCTTTCCCTTTTACATCACTTCATCATTTCTCAATCTCATTGTGAAACATGACATCTCCTCACCACATATCTCATTTCCATTCCATATGAAGTAAAATACCACCTCTTTTTCCACCATCACCTCCACTAAAATTATTATATTGATGTTTTGTGTAAAAAAGGTTAGATGAGTTCAGTGATTAAAGGTTTTGTGTGTGGTACGATTATTCATTTTCACTCACTTTACAAAATCTCTCTTTACAAAAAAAATTTCATAACTTGCACCTTTAGGCTAACTTCTAGTTATAATTTTACGATTGAGAGGTATTTGTTTTTAGTATAAAAGAGTTCATGGTTTAAGTTTAAAATATACTTATTTACAGTTTTATATATATATATATATATACATATATATATATATATATATATATATATATATATATATACATATATATACACATATATATATATATATACATATATATATATATATACATATATATATATATATATATATATACATACATATATATATATATATACATACATATATATATATATACATACATATATATATATATATATATATACATACATATATATATATATATATATATATATATACATACATACATATATATATATATATATATATATATATATATACATATATATATATATATATATATATATACATACATATATATATATATACATACATATATATATATATACATACATATATATATATATATATATATATATATATATATATATATATATATATATATATATATATATATATTTATATTTATATTAGGTGATCAATAATTATTTAGTAACTTAAAATGGTCCATTGAATTTATTTTATGTCAATTTGTGTATATATATATATATATATATATATATATATATATAATTTGATCTAAATATAGTGAATTTGGTATTTTTTTTATAATATTGAAGCTTGAAATCCCAATTCTTATTTTTTAAACATTTTATATTCTATCTTTCTCACCTTGTATTTTTTAAATGACAATGATTAATTAAAATTGACCCTTTTACATATGTAATGACAATTTTTAACCTGTGTACTTAGTCAAACTACATTAATTATGTGTGTAATGACACTACATTAACTATGCATGTAATAAATTCAAATAATTATGTATGTAATAACTTCAAATAACTGTGTATGTAATGAATTTATTCAATTTCATGTATGTAATGACTTTACTTAACATTGTGTATAATAATAACTACATGTATGTAATGACTTTACTTAACATTATGTATAATAATGATAATTAATTGTATATGAATATAGTATACACTTATTTTATATGTAATCAATATACTAAATTGTGTATGTAATCACTATAATTAATTATGTATATATAATGTGAAATTCACATGTTTGATATCCTCATCACAATGGATCATAAAACATGTGAGTTCATCCTCCTTCATGACATACATAACTAACTATAGTCACTATGCACATAATTCATTATAGTCAATAATAGTCATTATGTACATAGTTAAAAATAATCATGTGTACATGGTTAATAATATAGTTATGCATTATATACACACAACTTGTACACTATTGTTAATGAATTTGATATTTTTGATGTTTCTACAATTTTATAATATGATTTAAATCTTATGAACATTAATTTTTTTAATGAAATAGTATAAAACAAATGTGATTGTCTAGTTTGTGACCCAACATTGTGAAACCCATTGAGGATGACACTTTGGTCATATTGATGAACTATGAAAACAAGGTAATTAAATAAAAAATTTAGGCAATCAAAAGTATATGTTCAATGGGTGTCACTTTAGTTTGGCCTTATTTAGTTATGCCTCCTTGTAATGATTTCATGGTGCATTTCCAATCATAATGACTATGGTTAAATATGTAATTGACATGTTTTCATATGTAATGCTTACTTTTAAATTTTTTATTGACATTGTGTTATTTATGTATGTAATTAATTTGTATAACTATGTATGTAGACAATTTAGTTAATTGTGTATGCAATGGCTTTAGTTGACTATGCATGCAATGAATTTTATTAATTTTGTATGTAATTAATTTTCTAAAGTGTGTATGTAATAATTAAAATTAACTATGTATGTATTAAGTGTAGATCTACTATGTACATAATCACTATAATTAATATAATGTGCATAAAATATGAACAATTTTGGGCACATTTAGGTGTAATCACCCTAGTTCACTTTAAATCCAGTACAAAGTAGTGTGATTAGGGTAATTTAGGTTTCAGTGGTGACTTGCACACACCCAACCACCCCTTTATGTTGGTTTTAATTTTAATTAGATCACATATAGGCCAAAATCAATACAAAAACACCATATTCACTTGAGACCAAGGAAAATCAGAACAATTTGGGACACATTTTTACATGATCACCCCAATTCACTTTGAATTTAGGGTAAAGTATTGTGTATTGGTTAATTAGGTTGAATTATTCAGACATTCACACTCAATCACCCATTTATGTCATTTTTAGTTGTGATTATAGGGATTATAGACCAAAAAAAACACAAAAACTTCATATTCAGTTGTGCCCAGGGTAATTATGGATAACTTAGGGTACATTCATGCTTGATCATCCAAATTCATTTGGAATTTAGGCCAAAGTGGTGTGATTGGGGAAATGTAAGTTAAGTTTGTCATTAATTCACACTCAACCACCCCTTTATACTAATTTTACTTGTGATTAGCTCCATTATAGGCTAAAAGTGACACAAAAATACAATGTCCACTACAAACTACTAAAAATGCAAATAATTTTCAGCATATTTAGCATAATCACTCAAATTTATTTTTAGTTCAAGCCAAAGTGGTGTGATTGGAATTTTGTGATTGGATATTGTGGTTTTGTGTCAATTTTTTCCTATAAGAGACCTAATCATAAGTAAAAATGACATAAATGCATGGTTGGATGTGCCCAAGTCATGAATTTGACTTAGGTTTCTCCAATCCAAACACTTTGGCCTAAATTAGAAGTGAATTGGGGTGATCACACATAAATTTACCTTGAATTATCTATATTTTTCATGGTCATAAGAGGACATGGTGTTATTGGGTCACTTTTGGCTTATAAGGAACCCAACCAAAAGTAAAGGTGTTTTTGGGTGTACATGAAGCATTAGTACATTGACCTAATCACACCACTTTACTTAATTCAAAGTGAATTAGGTTTATTGTTCATAAATGTGTAAAAATATTTAAGTATTTTCCCTAATCACAAGTGGATATGGTGTTCATGTTACTTTTGATCAAGAAAAGACCTAATCATAAGTAAAATCAACATAAAAAGTAGTATGTGTTGGTCACCAATAAGAATTACTTTGACCTAATAACACCACTTTGGCTTGAATTAAAATTATTAAATTAGGGTCATTGACCATGAATGCGCCCAAAATTATTGTGATTCTACCTGAATCAAAAATGAATGTATGATGTTGTGGGTTATTTTTATCCTATAATGCCCATAATGACAAGTATAAATGGTATAAATAAAATATTTTATGTGCATGAGTCACTAATACAACCTATGTTACTCCAATCACACCACTTTCACCTAAATTAAAATTTAATTGGGTTGATCATGCATAAATATGCCCAAAATGATCTTCATTTATCTAGGTCACATGTGGATACAGTGTTTATGTGTCATTTTTGGCCTATAAGGGACCTAATCATGAGTGAAAGTGACATAGATGAGTGTTTGTTGTATTTTAAATTCAATAATGTGACTTATTTTTCCTTATTCACACTACTTTTATATTATTTAAAGTGATTAATATGATCCATATCTACACTATTCGCAAGTGGATATGGTATTTTGTATTATTTCTAGACTATAAGAGACATAATCACAAGTAAAATAAGTATAAATTGGTGTTTTGGGGTGCATTGGATAATGTTTAAATCCTTTTGGTAGGTTATGATGAAAATTAATAAATCAAACAAATGGTTAAGCTTTTTTAAAAGAAAACAAATGAAATAATTTAGATTGGCAATGTTCTTATATATTGCTAAATTATGAATGTAGGTTTAGTATAAAAACTACAATGCTAATAAGTAATTTGAATATAGAAATATGAAGAAGAAATAATACTTATCTTATTTGTTAGTGTGTAGGTTCATTTGGTATATGTAGGTATATGATAAGATAGGATAATGATTCATAGTGATTCTTTAGATTTTAAATATTTTCTCTATGTCAGTTTGGATACTATTGTTGGGATATAGACACTACCATCAGCATTTTTATCCCAAATCTAACACTTATATCTATTTTAAAATATAGGTCCTTTTTAACATGACTAAATACATATGTTATGGCTCATTTATGCCTTTTAGATTGTCAATTCAGAGTATACACATAGGTTTTAGATATCAACCTTTTGATTTAAACCCTAGATCCTCCAACTTTGGCATGTCACCTTGAAAAATAGGGGTTAGTGGGTTAAAGTGAATTCTAGGTGACCTCAAAGACATATTTGTTATTTAATTCTACCTATATATCCATATAATCTAAATAGGTCCTAGAAATGATTTAGTTAACCCCCTTTTGTGGGATTTTGTGTGAATAATCTATGCAATATTTTATGTGTGAGTGCATGTAATCATCTAGTTTGTAACTTGATAGATAATTATCATGAGATGATATTTTAATGCTTCAAGTATATAATAATAATTATTCTATACCTAATTTTGAGATAGGCAAGAACATGGTAGTATAACTTAGTTGTGCAAATGATTAAGTGTGAGCTTGATAGGTGTTTTCTTGGTAATTGCTAGATGTTGCTTAATGTATAATGAATGAACTTTGATTTTTATTTATACCATACATTTTTAAATGATGTCACGAGATGGTTATTTAATAAAAATAGGCTAACCCATAAATGTTAAAATATTTTTGAATTTAACTATTTGTAAAGATTGCACACTACTGTTAGATCTAGTACATTAGTGTTGATTTTAGTGTCCTAGTCTAAATGGTAGTGTCTAAGAGGATATAAAGTTGATGAAGTTATTTAAATAATAGAGTATGATATAAATCAAGTTTTATGGAAAATATGAGCTATAGGTAGTCTAAGTAATCATAATATGAGGTTCGAATTATAATATAATAATTTAGGCATAGTGAGATGGTGAGTGTGAGCCTTTTAGTAGTGGAAAGGTCATGAAATGAAGGGTTGAGCCATTAGTGATTTTTTTCAAGTGTACAAGACTATTTTATCATATATAATCATATTTTAGTGTCTACTTCCCTGACCCCCTTTAATCCAGTAAAGCATAAAGATGAAATTACTAGTATAAAGGAAATAAATGTATTTTGTGGTGTGTATAACACACCTTGTCTTTATTTTATCCATGTTTTAATTTTTTTTAATTTATTTCATACAACCAAAAACATGTTACAATGTAATTAGTGCATATAATATTAAATTAAATAATTAAAATACTTGAAAGAATAGAGAAAGGAATAAGTATACTTGTGTGTTGATGAAACCATGTTTTTCCATGGTAGTTTGCTTTGTTAATGATGCTTATTTACTAAAGAATTGGATAATGAGGTTCATAATTTAACCTTGGATATGTGAAGAAGAGAATTGTATGGGGATCATGTCCATAATATGGTACAAGTGTCAGTTGGTTTAAGAGTGTCAAGATCATTGAATCTCAATCATATAACTGAAGTGTATACATAATCTAGCCAATCTATCCATTCTTGTCAAGTTCAAATGGTGTAACCATGTCAACCTAAAAAATGAAATAATTACCAAGGCTATCATGGGTGTTTATTTTCAATTGCATTATTCAAGGGAACTAACTATTATAGATAGATAAATCTTAATTGATGCATCTTGGTAAGGTTGGTGCATAGATGTGTATATAATATAAATATGTATACATGATTTTGTGAATTTGCATGGCATAAACACAAGATTAATGTGTTTCAAGATGAATTATCTATCAAAATATAAATTATACTCTATAAATTATGTATAATATTAGTCACAAGTGTAAAAAAGATATCCCAAATCTATAAAATTGATGTCAAATATATAATATTTTGACCCAAGTGTATATCTAAATAATGAAAACTATATCAATTTTGTCAATTTTTACTATGTGGACTAATGTATCTATGACATACCCTGACTAATATCAACCCATTTTGAGGTAAGGGGAATGAAACATGATAGACACCTTATTTGAAAAGGATAAGCTAACCATCATATATTTGTATCAATCATGTATTAAAGAAAAATATAGTGATATCATGTCTAAGTATATGTATTAATGAATTTCATAGTATCTAATCACAAAAATCCCTCAGATGCATGATATAGATCATGGAAATGTCTATAAGTAACAAACGCAATCTTAGCAAAGAAGCTGACACACACATAAGAGCACTTGATGTCATGTAAAAGGGGGTATAATGAGACCTCAAAAAAGGGACATATTTGAATGTTAAATACTCAAGGAGAGGGCATGGTAAAATTTCACACACTCAAGGGGAGGACATGTCCAAATATCTGAACACCAAAAAAACAATACTCAAGACACTGTGCAAAATAAATAAAGAACATGTTCAAATGTTCCACAATTAATAAAAGGTATAAAAATAAGATGTGTATTAAAGTAATCCATGTGATAAGATGAATATGTGAAATATAATCAACCATGATAAGCATATCATACTAGTTACTGTAAACATGTGTTAGCAAGATATCTTATAGCAAAACATATCTAACACATTGTGTAAGTTGTCAGCATGAGTAAAGACATGTGTAAGTGTTAGTAGATAAGATAAACATGATAATGTTAATTTATAATAAAATGATATAACATGTATCAATAATGATCAATAGAAGAATATGCCCACAATGTAGGGTGTCATGCAAGTAGAGGAAAATTCCAACATCTACAGGCTCATGTATCATAGATACAATATATGCATGTATCACACTCAAGTAATCATGTAACATATGTGTGTATATAAAGGTAATGATATTATATCTATAAACATAAAATAAACAACATATGTAAAATCTAGTGAACATGTAAATCCTAAGTATGTTTGTATTTTTAATTTATATGAATGTTTATGCATACATACATACACATATATACATGTGTGTGTGTGTGTGTGTGTGTGTGTGTGTGTGTGTGTGTGTGTGTGTGTGTGTGTGTGTGTGTGTATTTGATTTTTTTTTTAATTTTTATGGAAGAAAGGGATTGTTGATGATCCCATCTAAATGATTCTTATAGGGTGCGCTAGGCTCAGGATGGGGTGCAACACGTTAGTCATACTACCAAAGATCATGTATATGTGCAAAATATTGATTTGAATAATCTATTATATAATTAGACTATACCTCATAGGTCTCCATGGTTTTGAATCAACAGTAGAATTTGTAGTGGGTCATAGAACCCATTAATTATTTTTCTATGACTTATTTGGTGAAATTGTTATTTTGGGTGTTTTTAACCTCTTTGAAACATGTTGATCTAGTCTTAGCAATTGGATAAGTTGTGTAGGTGTATATGAGGGCTTTGTGGAGTCCATTAAATATGTCTATTATAATGACCTCTCTAGTATCAATCGCCTAATAACAGAGATTGACTTATTATTTCCCTTTCACTCATGATTAACCTTAATAGGTTTTATAATTAATTTCCTTGGAATAAACTTCTTTTGCTGTAATGGATTCCCATATTAAACTCTTAAAATAGTGATTATTTGTTGGCATGAATATACTTAAGATATATATGCATTATGTTGGGTATTGTGCATAACTTATCAATCCAAGGTCATCTGAATAACATATTGAATTCTCATGAATGTATGTGGTATAACTAATTTTTTTTTTGTCACATGTGTTTAACCAACCTATAAAGGTAAAGCAATCTCACTAAAAGCTTGTTGTACTTTTCCATCAAATTCTTTAACTATCTTGATCGAAGAGTGCAAATCATCATGTGGATTTCCCAAATTTTTTAGTAATGTCATGGTACATATACATTCTCCTTATAACCATTATCGAAAATAACATTACATATAGGTTGATTATCAATATGTGCTTTAATAAGAAATGAGTGAATATCCAAATCATCATCCATAATTTCACTACCATTGACTGTAATAGAAAGCCTTTGAACCATAGGAGATATCTCATATGTAAGTATGCTAATGATCCCATATAATATATGCCCATAATGTGATGGAGGAATATGTTCATTATATGCCATTTTCATTTTTTATGCTTCATTATAATGATCTTGCAATGGATTGGTGAATATATTATGGTTTTGATGGTCACCATGTTGTGATCTTGAATGTTTTGGCTAATCATCAAATGCAATATTTTTTATCAATGAGGTCTTGTATTTTATGCTTCAACTTATAACATCTATCCATATAATGTTAAACACATTGGTAATAATCATAATAAGCACTGATATTGTATCTTTTTGGTATAGGTAAACTCCTATCAACCTGTAAGGGAAGAGGGATATATATGAGATGACACTCCACTATATTATTAATAAGCCAAGTTGGATACTAATTTAAATGTGTAAATTACCTCTTAGGTGCATTAGATAAGATAATGAGATAAGGTTATTCTAATAATGTATTCACCTTTGTTGTTTATTCCTTCTTATCCTTTGGAGGTTTTGCCTTATATCTTGGTTTGATATGAAACTTGGTATTTGATGTAATTAGTGGGTTGGCTACATATTTTAGCTTCTTCAGTGTAATAATTTTCATTTCTCAATCTTAGATGATATGTCATAAGTCATCAAAAAAATTAAACTTATTAAACATATTCATTTATGGGCTCATTGGTTCCTTGCTTGATATTTTCAATTTGTGCATGACATCTTTTCACTCATATTAATTGAGAATTGTTTTAGTAATTAATTTGATATAGGTTTTAATGACTCAACTGATCATACTACTATATCATAAAACCATCTTAAGGCATAGTCCTTTAAGCTTATTGGAAATAATTTTATCAATAATTTATTATTAGAACAATAATGAAGGCATGTGACATAGAAAGATTAGATATGTTAGTATAGATCAGCCTTTTCATCAAAAGTGTGAACTTGTGTGATGAAAAAATGGTTGGAAAAATGTTCAAATATATCTCGAGTGAAATAAGGTTATGCAATACATCTTATGAATCAATAACATGAGTTGATTTTATAGCATTTTTCTCAATATTTGTAACCTTAGTTTCAAAATTTTGAATAACTTGGAGAATATTTTTCATAGTAGACCCATTGAGATTGATATTTGATATATGATAAGTTATAAAGGTGATGAAAACACTTTTTTTTTATTTAGGCATTGAAACTGGTAATGGAGTTGAAACATTGATTGTCCCTATGAAGATTGTAAAAATATTTGTTTTGTCTTCAAGGAAAAATAGATTGAAGACATATATTGTGCCCCGACTATATTTATGAATCAATGGTGTACCCAAGAGGAGTGATAATGTAAGTGTATCTATAGTGACACCACTTAATGATTTACCATCACTAGGTGTGGATGCATTACCCTTAGCATATTTACTAATTTCATCTCTTGTAACATGCACAAATGCATCAATTAATTCCTAGTTTGTATTTAGATAATTAATCAATGCATACTTATCTTCAATTTCATAATGATATTTATTATTTACATTTTTTATTTTTAGTAAATAAAAAAATAGATTCCAATAATTATGGAAAAAATTAGATCTAAAAAATAATCACAATAATCTAGAATTTTGGAAGGTTGAAAGCCCTAAAGTAAGCTATGGTTGCACAAGAAGACTCAAAGATCAGGTTCACAAAAAAATTAACACTTTTTATTTGGGTTATGGTTATAAAATATTCATCCAAAAAATATCTAAGATATTATAAAAATAAGTTGATTAAATAATTTAGATTCATAATATTTTGATAGTGTTGAATTATGAAAGTATGTTAAATATAAAAAGTGAAATTCCAACTAGTAGTTTGAATGTATCAACATGAAGAATAAAAAATAATAATCTTATTTAATAATATGCATGTGTACCTACATTATATAGGTACATGAGAAGATAGGATGATGATCTGTAGTGATTCATCAAATTCTAAATATTTTCTGTATGTTAATTTGGACACTATCGTCTATATTTGGACACTACCATCAATGCTTCTTTCAGAAATTTGATTCTTATATTTGATAAAAAAAATATGTATTTTTTTGAGTAACCAACTACACCTATTAGGGTTCATTGTAACCTTACATATTATCAACTTGGATCATGTGCATAGGTTATGGATATTAGGTTTTTGATCAAAACCCCATATCCTTCAACTTAGACACATCACCTTAAAAAATGAGGGTTAATGGGATCAAGTGAAGTTGCAATGACATAAAATATCCATAATTACATGAAAACTTCCTACAAAGGCATATAATTTTAATAGATCCTTAGAGCATAGTATTAATCCCCTTATGTGGGCTTCTGTGAGAATAATTTGTGTAATATGTTATATGTGAGTGCATGCAGTGATCTAGCTTGAGACTTGGTAAATATTTATCATGCCCTAATTTTTTAATTTTTCATGCCTTAATAATACTAATATAATTACTAAATTTTAAATAGGGAATAATAGGGCAAAAGAACTCAATTGTGCAAATGATTAAGTGTAAGCTTGGTAGGTATTTACTTGGAGATTGATATATGTTGCCTGATGGATAATGAATGACCTTTGATTTGTATTTATACCACACTTTTTGAAATGATCTCATTCAAGGATTAATTAATATAAATGGGTCGGCCCATACTTGTTGAAATATTTTTAAATTTAACTATATGTAAGGATCATACACTAGCATCAGATCTGAGACACTAGCATTGATGCTAATGTCCTAGTTTGAATAGTAGTGTCCAAGAGGATAGAATTTTATTGAGGATATATAAATTATAGAGTAGGGATAAAAATCAAGTTTTACTCATATTGTGTCTACAACAAATTTGGGTAATCATAATATTAGGGTTAGACAATAGGATATGCATCTAGGCACAATGAGATGGAGAACGCGAGCCTTTTAGAGTGGAAAGGTCATGAACTAAATGGTTAAGATGTGAGTGATATTTGTCAAGTGTAATACACTAATTAATCATATATAATTATATTTTAGTATCTATAGTCAATAATGGAAATTAATTTACCCAAATCACAACACTTTGACTCCAATTCCAAGTGAATTAGGTGATCATGTATGAGTGTGGACCAAATTATCCACATTCTCACTAGTCACAAATGCATATGGTGTTGATATGTTGATTTTGGATAATAAATCCTATAATCAAAAGAAAAACTGACATAAAGGGGTAATTGGGTGTGTGTGATTCATGAATGCAACCAATGTTTCCCCAGCCACACCACTTTGGCTTGAATTCAAAGTGAATTTAGGCTATTGCACATAAATGTGCACCAAATCATTTAAATTTATCATGGTCACAATTGGATATGATGTGTTTGTGACACTTTTATCCTATAAGGGACTTAGTCACAAATGAAATCAAAAACAATGGGTGTTTGGGTGTGTATGGGTCACCAATAATACTTATGTTACTCCAATCACACCACTTTAACTTGAATTTGAAGTGAATTGGGGTGATTGTATACAAATGTGCCCATGATTGGTTACATTTACCTAGTTTTAAATGAATACAATGTTTTTGTATCACTTTTTTCCTATAATGGATCTAATTGCAAGTGAAATTAGCATAAATCGGTGGTTACATGTGCATGGGTCATCATGCCACTGACATTGACACAATCACACCACTTTATCTTGAAATTGAGGATAAATGGGGTGATTGTGAAAAAATGTGCTTAAAATTATTTTAAGTTACCTTGTTCATAAGTGGATATGATGTTTTTATGGTTTTTGGCTTATAAGTGACTTAATCACAAGTAAAATCAGCATAAAGGTGTGGTTGGGTGTGCACACAACACTAATGTGACCTACGTTTGCCCATTTACACCACTTTGTCATGAATTCAAATTGAATTGGAGTGACCATACATAAATGTTACCTAAATTATCATCATTTACCTTGATTTAAAATTAATATGGTGTTTTTGTGACACTTTTGGCTATCAGGGACCTAATCGTAAGTAAAATTAGAATAAAGGGGTGTTTGGGTGTGTTTTGGTTTGTAAAATTTAAATTTTCACACCTATAACTCTTGAAAATTTCAACAACCAATATAAAAGGCCATAAATGTTAAAATGACTATATATTTGCCCCAAATAGAAATCAATTACAAAAGCTACACCTTGAAATCCTTATATTTAATACTAAAATCGTAAAAATGACTAAGTACTGACCATATTAGATTTTGAAAAACTATCTTTTAAATCGTAACTCATTTAGTTATGAGACCAATTATATAATATGCATTGCAGACCTAATTTATTATATTTACTAATTATATTTTTTTAAGTAAACAGACAACATGTCTTTTGTTTTTCTAACTTACCTTATTTCAAAACCCTTGCATATTACAAAAACATAGTAGGTCATGTACGTGTTATAGCACATGTGCTCAATAACATGTATGAAATATAGTGTGTATGAATTATAACATGTACATGATTTATCTTATATGTTGTATAGCATGCATGTGAATACCTTGGGTGTTATAGGAACATAACCATGATAATTTCTTAAGGTCATGGATGACACATGGTTAGTAAATTTAATTGTTTAGTGGTTTTTAAAGGAATGAGGTTCTTCATGCTAACACCATTAAAGTCTATTTGTTTCCCTTTCACCCATGTCTATGAATGGAATAGTGATTTTACTTCAATGTCTTACACTATAGGGGATACGTATGTGGTGTTGACTAGAATGGGAGCATGTGTGTCAATGATTTCATTTGATGCCTTAAATCCATTATTTATTTATATATGTGTAAGCAAAGTATTTTGAGCATTGCACTCTATGTTGGATTGAGTTTTTCTTTGTTTTCTACTGCACCATTTACATAGCTTAGACATTTTGGACTTGTTTGAAGTAAGTGCTTGCTTTGGTGCAAGGTTGTTTCTTTCTTTCCCGTATACTTTAACTCTACAATTTTTTTTAGATAGTGATAGGATTTGTACATTGTGTTGACTTTAACCATCTTATATATTAACTAAAATGATGATTATATGACATTTCAATACTTGAGGACTCAATGTCACTCTGACTCAAAAGAGCCCAATTTTTCATAGATAATATGGAAAGCATCAGTGTAGGATTGGATTGACTGGTCATGTCCTTGCCATACTTGTGACTAGTACATATATCAATCATCATGGACATTTTAAAAATATTATTCACCCTTAAAAGATTTTAGGAATTTATCCTAGGTTGATTCATCATCATCTTCTATCTTGCCTTTCTCCCAAAAAAAATGTTTACCACCACTTCCTAAAGGGTGATGATAATTTCAAAAGAGAAATATTAATATTCTATTCATCAAAAAATTCATTCATGGATAAATAAGACTCTAACTAATATAACTAGTTACTTATGAAATTTGTATTAATATTTTCCTCCAATACAATGACCTCCAAGTTTACTTGAGACCTAGGGGGACTCGAAAACCAAAAGCTTTATCTAATGATGAAGTGAATGAAACCACTTGTTCAAAGACTAATACAAAATAGTAGAACATAAATTTCATTAATTCATGGGTGTTTTTTATGATTTTATTTTTGACCATCATGTGAATTCCTCTTGCATATTTTTGAAAATGGCTTTGTAGATAGTCTGATGGAACTCAAGGTTTGATGTTGAAACTCAGATACTCTGATAACATTAAATATGTTATAAAAGAATGAGATAAATGAATCTAATACCATTGATCTAAGGCCTATGAGGAGACCTGGTGGATAACTCTCTAGATGAGGATCTAGGCGAAACTATGTGTTTATGCAAAAGATTTATGATAAATATAGTTTATAGAATGGAAGAGATGTAAAAATAAAATAATAAATGCATTTTATTTATTTATTCATATTTTTAGACATACTCTTAATAAAGATGTAATACTACTAGCTTTTAGTCTAATTAATCTACTAATGTTACATATATCTATTTTTGAAATGCTTGTCGAGAATCTAAGAGATATTATAGAAGTTGAATTTTTCCTATGAGTCATCATCTATGATGGTTATGATGTGACACCACCAACTGTCATTACTAATGAGATATGGCCTATAGTGCTAACATTATAGGGAATATATAATAATGTAGAAGCCAATTTGGATCTTGTGTGTTGACACATAAGTGATAGAATAAATGCAGATGTTTTTTTTCTCATGTGGATATGGATGTGAAAATTAAAAAAACTATGATAGGATCTAGTGATACAGATCCTCCTAGTGTAGCATAGACTAGAGAGGTATCTTCACAATTACCATAGGCCATGAGAATGGTCTAGGTGTTATTGCAAGAGCCAATGATGGTATATCCAACTATATCATTCAATTTTAGGAAAAAATATTATTGAGTATGATGCCAATATGGAAATTTTATTATTAATTCTAAGGCAAATATTATCTCTTGTTTGCCCTCTAGTTGGATATTGTTTTTTTCTCTAGTTGGATCTCTTATTTGTCTTCTAGTTGGATCCATTTGAATATCTTGTGGGATCTTTTTTCATAATTTTTTTGGACATTTATTTGGGCCAATCAAAGTTTCCTATATGGGACAAATTCATTATCCCACTTGGGATACTTTTTGTTGACCTTATTAGAGTTCACTACTGTGCACATGTGTGTGCACATTATTAGTGGGTTTTATTATTGAAAACATTTGTTAGAGGTATAATCATTGATTGGGGTTTGTGACTCAATGATTCTAGACAATCCAATTCATTTCTCAACTCTTAAATGTTCAAAACATATAATCATGATGCATACAAATTAACCATTGCAATGAACGAGGAAGATATAGAAAGATCAAGCACATAACACATGATATTTGTGGGAAACCCTCTTTGGGGATAAAACCCACTGAACCTTGAAAGATGGACTACAGTCCTATAAAGACAAGATTTAACATTTTGACCAACACCAACTGATCAAGGAACACCTTTCCCTTAATTTAGTGAAACATTCATCCCATAAGGAGGAACCAACCCCCTAGGCAAGCAAGCACCAACCTAACTACCTTGATATTAAATCCACCTTTGATCTATGCCTTCTACACCTGATGGTGTAATTATATTACTTTCTCTCTTTCTCCTTATACTCTCACAAACGTGTACACACAAGTAATGCATTCAGAACACCATTTTGGATCACTATTAACTTCTTATCACATATATAATTAGAAAACCTAAAACTCTATCACAACATCAGAAACATGACCTGTAGGTCATGTATATAATCCTTATCCTACTCTACTCTTTAATTCACCCACTAAGTATACTCTCTCAATTAGTTTCTAGGGCTTACTTGCTTAATTTTCCTCTTCTAGGCTCATTAGGTCCAATGACCTATGTGTTCACCTTTATCACCTTGATCAGATAAACATAACTGATCCTCTTTACTCTTTTTCGGTACTCAATGATTTTACCTTCTCTTTCAAAGGTTCTCTCCTTCATGTTGCTCGACACATTCACATAAGTAGCATAATTAGTCTAATTATGCCTTGTACTTATACCACTCTCTTCTTTCAACCCATCTTTTTAAGCTAATATGCTTTAAATATTTACAACACAATTAACATAGGTATATACAAAAATTAAATATGATAACCCCACTCTTCATTTTTTTTTCATTACCTCATTATCCCAAAACCACCATTAACTCTTAGTGAGACCTAAAATAATTAGGCCTTCATATTCACACATTACATGTGAGACTACTTAGACCACCTTCATCCTTTACCAATACTTTAAACACATCAAAATTATCTCAAATATCCCATTTATCACTCCCATATGGGTCCATGACACCTATAACACCAACTCAACACTTGAGCCTACCACTTTGGTCTCCTTGCTCTCCAGGATACACAAAAAACACAGTTTCAAACTTTTGAAGAAAACAATCAAGTATTTCATAAAGACATATGATTATATCACATGGGTCAACCCTTTATGACCTATGTAAAAAATCCATGTGATTTATACACTTCAACACAATCTCTAAGCACTCAAAATAACTCTCTCAAAATGACCACTCAGATTGGTCAAATACAGTCAAAACATAATCAATTTATTTTGACTCTCCATATCTGATTATGGGAATATAATGACATTTGATAATTTTTAATAATACTTATATGCTTATAAGACATATCCAAAATAATTTTCCTCTTCAGTTCTACTCTAAACACCTTCAACTTACTCTTTCAACATGGTCACTCAATCTATGAATGCATTTAATAAACATAGTCAACTTATAAGAAATTAGTCACACTAAATATTTATTTTTAAAATCTCCAAAATACACACATATGGTAATAATTTAATATATAATACTATTAAATAGTTATATCATCTTGAAACATCAAAATACCTTCAATAAATCTTCAATTACCCTTCTCAAAATACTTGTATAACATGGTCAAACACATCGTCATGTTTGGAGATCAATATCTATAATTATACAAACATTAAAATATTCTAATAAAATTTTATGGGTGTACGTTGAATTTACTGACAAATTTTATTTTTACTTCATCATCAAATTTTGCATATATCAAAACTTATGGTTCAAACACTATAGACTAATTTTTACATTGTTAATTTGAAAATTCAAATTCCAATGATCACTGTGTAGATAATTACATTAGACACTTTGTCATCATCTCATGCTATCTAGATACTTTGAGAAAATATGCATAATCTATTACCTCAAAATTATACTAAATTTAACTTGAAATTACTCACCATTGATCTTAGATATGTACTTCTATGATCATGCCACTTGGCAACTCTGTGTGCCTTCTGTGTACACTAGACCATTCAGTCAATGTGCTTGCACCACTCGATAGTTCTAGGTGCCTTCTAATCATACTTTAACTTATTAACTTAATGTACACTTATCATTGATATCTATATAATAGGTTTCATAATTTTCATAGATTTTCATTGTCTGATTAAATGCTCATCGTTAGATCTGTCTTGACTATATGACCCTAGACTTAAATGTAGTTAAACTTGATGGTCTCTAGTCCATCATAATCTAATAGAGAAAATTTTAAGGTTTATATATTATACTATAAAAAACTTCAAAACTGCAAATATTTAGGGTGCCTTCCTAGAACTATAGACAACATCTCCATTAAAAACATTAACCAATGTTGACATTCTGATTACCTACATAAAATGCATGAACTTGTTGGATCACTCATATCTACATGAGGTACATTGATGATCTAGATTTTATTAATCTATAATATGCATATTACTCTTTCTAAATTATCAAATGACACACTATAACTTCACTAAGACATCTATGGATGCCTAAAAACTTCTTTTATTTTATAGACTTGCACACGTGCCATATTTTTAATATCATCCATCCATTGCCTCACTAAGTCAAACATTGAAGAACCATGTAGGAAAATTGAAGCTTATTTAAGGACACTTTATCATTATCATTATAGCACACATGACACCTCATCAACATCCTTGGTCATCTTGGAGACATCATTGACAAACCTCCAACAATCTCCCCCTTTGTCATTGATGTAAAAAACCAATACAAAGCTTATACTCAGACTTTGTCTCTCTCTTCAAGCACTTTCTCCCCATTTGATGCAATAATAAATTGGGTTTAACTCTTAATCATACATACCTAAAAATACTTTAAGGACTAATAATAGGGAAGGAAAACATCTAATAAATGATACAGACTCCCCCTAACATTATGTATACATCTTACCTTGAGCTTCTCAAACATGCTCTATGACTACACTCTTATTTGATCATACATAACTTATATGAAGAAAAAACATACATTAACATTGAAAAACTCATCCCCCTAAGTCACCTGAGCTTAATCACCCTTTTGAGCACCTTTAGACCACCACAAACCATGATGACACAACACAATTGACTTCATACCTTATCTCTCAAGACAACCCCATGATCACTAATATATGTTTCAATCCATACTAAAAACATGAAATATGTTAAAAAACAACCAACAAACTCATTTATAGATAATTTTACCCTTGACATTTGGAGAAAATGAGCAAAACATCTTTTCTTCTTAGTAACCTTGTTTAGAGGCCTAGTAACCCTACCTAAACATTGTAACACCCATAACTCTTTGTGTATTTACCCTCATGAATTTAAATTCCATATCTGAAGTATTATTATATTCCTCCTTATTTATTCCAAAAATAAACACTCAGCTCTTCCTCTATAACATACTTCCTTCACAAACCCACAAGCCAATTAGCCCTCCATTTGTAGAAATCCTCCTCCATGGAACCAATCATGCACTTATAGAATACTATGAAAAAAAAAATTATCACCCATTTATCTATTACAACTGATTAATCAACCTAATATCTAAACTCATTATGCAAACCACTTTTTCAATAAAGGCCAAAACACTAGGTTTTTAAAAAAAATGGTCAACATAATATCTTCCAGTCAAATACATCACTTGAAACTTATTCCACACATGTAGGTCCCTAATAAATACTTATATACCAAATTTTAATCTTAGACTCATTTTGGAATCCATACTTCCTATACCATGGTTTTCGACCTGCATACCCTTCAACACAAACTAGGAAACCTGAGAGCAAACAAAATTCTCCAATTACACACAAAAGACCTTCAAGAATTTAAAACACATGGATCATGTCTAAGTAAAGTTATCACACATTTATATTCTACTAAGACACCTTCAAAACTTGTAATTATTCAAAAGACACTTGGAAATCTTCATACCAAGCCTACACACCTTGCACATATAGCAATCAGCATGCCAAAACACCATAAACTGATCATGACATCATTATGACATCACCAAGCCACTTCATCCCATTTTACAAAATAAAATCAACTTATCTCAACTCTCTTTTATCTTCCAAGACCCAAAAACCATCAAATTTGTAATATTGACACTCAGTAGACAATGACCACTAACCAAAATGGTCAAACTAACTAAATGACCATAACTAACTCTTTTGACCAAAAAAACACATGAAACCTCATGGATTACACTTCTTCCAATCTTATTCACTTCCATAATAACCTTGCCTTCATTTTTCAACATTTGACCAACGAATCCAAGCATCAAAAATGATAAAAACTCACCTTTAGGACCAAAGTCCTTAAATATTCCTAGAATACAAAATTCACCATTGCTCTTCTCCACACAAGCTAACCTTATTGGTTAATATTACAAGTATATTAGGACCCGAAAAAGCATCTACCATGTTTACTTTGCTAACAAGTGTCTCCTTGAAGCCTAGAGAGAGACAGCCCTTTGACATAGTGAGACTAAAAGTCCAAAAACTCAAGAGACTCCCATATCTCCATACTCTTATTTGACATGAAATCCAATCTCATCATTAAACTAACTTTTAATGGATTCTTGACTTCATTTTTTGCTTCAGACTTGTTAACAAATGTAGACAATAGAAACTCTTGACTTTCCTTCATGTCTATATTGGAAAACAAACCATCTTTGGTATCAAACTGATATCTCTTAAAAAGATTTAGGTCTCTAAATCCATGTTTGACCTCTTTCTTACATTATAGGAGCTCCATATACCTTATTTTGATTTGTAAACTCATTCAACCTATTCTCGCAATACCTAGCCATGTGGATAACTTTATGACATCTGAAACAAAGAAGATCATTCATACATTTTGATTGATGATAATTATGATCTTATTTTGACTAATTTCTTCTCCTCTTACACTCTTTAGTTGGTCTTCTTTTTTTCACTTTAGGAGCTTCATTAAACTTATCTTGACTAAATGGTCTTTGCTTGTAGAACCTAGTAATATGACCAACTCTTTCATAATTGTAGTAAACAATGTCTTTCATATCTTTTTCTTGAATATGGTAGTGATCTCCTTTTGACTCATTTCTTCTTATTACACAATCCTTTATTCTATGACTATCAATATGACAAAAAAATGGCCCATCCCACCATCCCTTTTGTCTTGTTCTAATCACTTTTGATATTCTTCAAGCTTGTCTATCTTTACTATGACCTTTTCATGCTCATCCTTTAGGGAAGCAAGATTAGTCTTCAATTGAAAACATTCATCTTCTTTAGCTCTCATGCTTTAATTTTTAACCTCTAATTGAAATCTAAGATCTTTGATGGTCTCCTTATCCTCCTTAGATTTTCTATCCATGTTATCATTCAATCTACATGCTTGCTCTTCTATGGACTTGATCAGTGCTTGATTCTTATTTTCTTCTCTCATGGACTTGCCTGACGAACTCTCCTTAAGATCCCTGACTTGGGATTCAAGATCATTGATCACATACCACAACTTATGATTCCTCTTCTTTTGCTTCTTCAGATCACCAATGGCACTCATGAGCTTAGCTTCTAGATCCACATCAACTTCTACTTCTTCATTATCATAGAAAACTTCTTCATCACACATGATGTATTCTTCCTTTGAACAACTTTTTCCTTCTTTTTCCTTGAACTGAGTGCATTAATGAATACTTTAAAATAACCTTATATATTGATCTTTTTCCATCCCTTCTTTTCCATTATTTTCATACCTAAATGAAGAACTCTTATTTCTACCACATTATTTAATTCAATACCTAAAACTTGAATAAATATAAGTATCAATTTTCCTTCATCATTTCAAAAAATTATCCCTACACTAGTTGGCTCTAGATTACATTTAGAAACTCCATCAAAATTCATTTTTATTTCATGATTGTTTGGTGTCCTCCATCTCTATATCTTATCCTTTTTATTTCCTATTATCATCTCACCCCCATTATCAAGAAACTAATCTTCAACCCAATTCTTCATTTAATATTCTTCAATTTGATATTTTAATACAACATTTTCACCCTAGATTGGTGTAATTTCAATCAAGGTTTTTTAAAACATTGTCACACCCTTCTGAATGTGATATCTCTTTAAATATTTATTTCTTTCTTTCAATACAAAAATTCCAACTAATCACTATTGGGGCTACTTCCCAAATTAAGGCTAAAAGAGGGGATTTGAATTTCATCTTCCTTTAGTAAAAAATGAATTTAAGGAAATTATGGAAGGGAATTTTAGGTTGAAGCTCACCTTAAACCATCCCCAAATTCTACTAGCAAAGGCCCAATGCAAAACTAGGTGATCACTAAACTCCTCTTCTTCACAACACAGAGGGCACCTCGATGGACCCTCAAAATATTTTATTTTAAGATGATTAAAAATTAAAATATTATTAATGTTATACTACAAAAGAAATAAATTAGCCTTCCAAATCCCTTTATGAATCCATATCTTCTATATAACATATAAAAATGCATCAAATAATTCCTCATTTATATTTAGATAATTAATCAATGCATCCTTATATTTAATTTCAAAATGATATTTATGATTTAAATTTTATATTTATTGTAAATGAAAAACAAAGATGAAAATAATAATGGAAAAAAATAGATCTAAAAATTAATCACAACAATTTGTAATTTGAGAAGGTTGAAAACCCTAGAGTAAGCTATGGTTGCATAAGAAGACTGAAAGATCAGGTTTGCAAAATATTTAAGCCTTTTTTGATGGGTTATGGGGAGAAATGCCAAATAAAAAAATGTATAATCTATTATAAAAATAGTCCAATTAAATAATTCATATTCATAATATTTTGATATAATTTTGAATAATGAAAGTATGTTAAATATAAAAAGTATAATTCCAAGTAGTAATTTAAATGTGTCAAAACAAAGGATAAAATTAATTATCTTATTATAGATATTAAAATTCAAAAATGATGTGATCATCATTAGGGTTCCATAAATATTGAATGAAGTAGGTAGTGGTGGCAATGATTGAGGGATTACCAATGGGGAATGGGTATGGTAGTTTGGGGGATAATAGTTCTATAAGGAAGAGAATGGCAAGGGGGATAGATGGTTCCATTATTCAAGAGGTAGAGGATGTGCTGAGGTAGATCCTTGGAAAAGCATTTGGTGGGAAAATTCATCTTAAAGTGGTGGGATCCAAGGTGGCAGTAGCGGATGAGTTTCCCTTTGCTATGACTAGAGATGCTAGATTGGGGTTTAAATCCATTGTATTTAAAACCCCTATTTTCAAGGATATTATAAGTAAAGACCTAATGTTTATTGAATCCAATCTAGAGTAGATAATAGAGCATCAGTCTTATGTTACAAATCTTTCAAGAAAGGTAAATAAAATATTAAACCATGATAAGTCTAACAAATCTATTTGCTTTGAGGGAGACACTCTTGAAGGGGTTATGTAAGGGGAATCTTGGTATTCTTTAAAGTATTAATTTTAAAATTTAATTTATTTTGGAAAAATATTCAAACCCTTCATGGGTGGATTTAAGAGGTATCGAAACCTATACTGAAAGGAAATATATAGATATATCCTTGTACAAGGGGTCTTTTTTATAGTTGTTTATGATAAAAAAGGATGTAAAGATAAGATTTTGCATCAACAGATCTAGTTTATGGATCATCATATCCTCATGATAAAGCCATGGTATCCTGACTTCAACCTAGTTACTAAAATTTTCAATACTAGGCAAGTGTGGATTCACCTTCCTTACCTTCCTTTGTAGTTTTGGTCCAAGGAAAGTATTAAGGTTATAAGTGATGCCCTAGGAGGATTGTTAGTCATAGATGAATAGGTATAAGATTATATTCATACTATATATGTAAGGATTTTGGTTAACATTGATGTGGGCACTGAACTCCTAACAAATTTAGAGTTGAATGTCGACGATTGGATTTAGGTGAAAACCATTGATTAAAAAATTATCTTTCAAAAATAGGCATTATTTTACAATAGGTAATTTTTTTGATTCATGCTTGTTAGGTCAGAGAAAGAAACAGGAAGTCCAAATTATTAAATTAGTGTCATTGAACATGAATGTGCCCAAATTATTGTGATTTTCCTAAGTCACAAATGAATATATGATGTTATGGTTTTTTCCTATAACGCCCATAATGACAAGTACAAATGGCATAAAGAAATGGTTTTATGTGCATGAGTCACCAAATTAATGTATGTTACCAAAATAATTTGACTTTCCCCTAAATTAAAATTTAGTATGGTTGGTCACACATAAATGTGCCAAAAATGATCTTCATTTATCCAAGTTGCATGTGGTTATGATGCTTATGTGTCATTTTTGGCCTATAAGGGACCAAATCATGATTGAAATTGCCATAAAGGAGTGGTTGGGAATTTTTAGGTAACCAATGTGACTTAATTTTCCCTAGTCACACTAATTTTGTATGATTCAAAGTGATAAGATGATCATACACAAATTTGCCAAAAATTGTCCACATTTTCACTAGTCGCAAGTGGATATGGTATTTTGTGTTGTTTTTGGATTAGAAGGGACATTGTCACAAGTAAAATAAGTATAAAGGGATGTTTTAGGGTATGATAGTTAGTTTTTAACCATTTTTTATAGGTTATGGGGAGAATATCCTAATCAAACAAATGGTTAAGCTTTTGTAAAATTAGTTTAATTAAATAACTTAGATTCAGAACATTCTAAGATAATGTTGAATTATAAAAGTAAGATCAATATAAAAGTACAATGATAATAATTAATATGAATGTAGTAACATGAATAATAAATAATAATCATATTATTCATTAGTGTGTAGGTTGATTTGGTAGATGTAGGTATAGGATGAGATAGGATGGTGCTTTGTAGTGATTCTTTAAAATTTAAATATTTGCTCTCTATCAGTTTAGACACTATTATTGGGATCTCCCCACTACCATCAAATTTTTTGTCTTAAATATGACACATATATCTAGTAAAAAATATATGTACTTTTATAGATTGATTAACTACATCTGTTAGGGTTCACTGTCACCTTGTAAATTTTCAATTCAAATCATGTACATAGGTTTTCGATATCAGTATTTTGATCAAAACCCATGATCCTCTAACTTGGGCATGTCACCATGAAAAATATGGGTTAGTGGGATAAATTTATGTTGAGGTGACCTCAAATAACCTTTTGATAATGAATTCTACATATATAGAAATATACTCTTAAGAGGGCATCAAAATGATGTAATTCCCCCCTTTATGTGGGCTTTTGCATGAACAATTTGTGCAATATTCTATATGTGATTTCATGTAGAGATATATATTGTAACTTGAAAAATAATGATCATGGGATGCCCTTTGAATTCTTCAAGTCTATAAGAATACTACATTTATTCTTGATTTAGAAATAAGGAAGAATAGGGTAGTATAACTTAGTTATGCAAATGATTAAGTGTGAGCTTGATATGTGTTTTATTGGTAATTCTTAGATGTTTCTTCATGGATAATGAATGAAATTTGAATTTTATTTATACCACACCTTTTTAAATGATCTCATCAGAGAGTTAGTTAATTTAAATATGTTGGCTCATACATGTTGAAATATTTTCAAATTTAACCATTTGTAAAGATTGGACACTATTGTTAGATTTAGGACACTAGTGTCAATGCTAGTGTCAAAGTATAGATGGTAGTGTCTAAGAGAATATAAAGTTTTTGAATATTTTTAACTGGACTATAGTTGATATGTGTATTTATAATATCAAGGTTGATCTATAAGATAATAATTTAGGCACAGTGGGATGGTGAGCGTGAGCCTTTTGGTAGAGAAAAGGTCATGAGTTGAAAGGTTGAGCCATGAGTGATATTTTTCAGGTGAGCAAGACTAGTTTATCATATACAATCATATTTTAATATCTACTCCCCTTACCCCATTTAATCTAATAATGCATAAGGATGAAATCCCTAGTATAAAGGAAATAAATGTATTTTGTGGTGTGTATAACACACCTTGTCTCTGTTTGAGCCATGTTTGAATTTTTTGTTTGTGGGTTACCTATAACTAAAAACATGTTATAGTGTAATTAGTGTATATAATATTAAATTGAATAATTAAAATAATTTCAAGATCAAAGAAAGGAAGGAGTATACATGTGTGTTGATGTAACTATGTCACCCCATGGTAGTTTTTTTTGGTAATGATGTTTCATTTCTAAATCATTGGAGAATGAGGTTCACAATTGAACCTTGGAGATTTCAAGAGGAGAATTTCATGGTGATCATGTCCCTAATATGGTAAAAGGGTGAGTTGTGTGAAGACTTTCAAGATCACTGAATCTCAATCATACAACTCAAGTGTATACATAATCTATCCAATCTTGACAAGGTCAAAATGGTGTAACCATATCAACCTATAAAATGAAATTATTCCCAAGGCTATCATGCGTTTTGAGTCTCAACCACACTACTCAAGGGAGCCAACTATTGTAGACATATAAATATCAATTGATGCATATTTTTAAGGTTGATGCATAAATGTGTATATAATCTAAATATGTATATGAAATTTGGTGCATTTTCATGGCATATGGACAAGTTTAATGTGTCTCAAGATGAATTATCTATCAAAATGTAACATATGCTCTATAAACTATTTATAATATTAATCACAAGTCTAAAAATTATACACTAAATCTATAAAATTGGTATCAAACGTATAAGATTTTGACTCAAGTGTATATCTTAATCATGTAAATTGTATAAATTTTTATAAATATGCTAATTGTGTGTATTTGGAATCGTGTCTCTATGACATACTACAGCTAATATGCCCTCTTTTGAGGTGAGGGTAATGTAACATGATAACCACCTTAATTCGAAAGGATTAGATAACCATCCCATATTTGTATCAATGATGTACTAAATAAGCATATAGTGGTATCATGTCTAAGTATATGTATTAATTAAGCTCATCATATCCAATCACAACAAGCCCTCAAATGCATGATATAGATGATGGCAATGTCAACAAGCAATAATCACAAGTTTAGGAAATAATCAAACACACACGCAAGATCACTCAATGTCATGTAAAAGAGGGTGTAGGTAGACCTAAAATAAGGGGCATGTTCAAATTTCTAACACTCAAGGGGTAGGCATGTTCAAATATATAAACACCAAAGAAATAAAAGTCAGGGCATTGTGGCTAATAAATAAGGAACATGTTCAAAATTTCCATAATCGATACAAGTTAAAATATAATAAGTGCATTTAAGTAGCCAATGTGCTAAGTTGAATAGATGAAATAAAAGCAACCAACATAAGAATATAATATTAGTTACTATATGCATGTGTTAACAAAATGTCTTATAACATATCATATCTAGAACAATGTGTAAGATGTTAGCATGAGTATAGACATGTGAAAGTTTTAATATATAAGACTAACATGATAATGTAAAGTGATCATAAAATGATATAACATGTATCAATCATGATCAATAGAAGAAGATGCCTCTAATGTAGGGTGCCACATAGGTAGAGGAAAATTCCAACATTTGCAGGCTCAAGTATCATGGATATATTATATGCATGTATCACACTTAGATAATCATGAAACATGTGTATATAAATGAAATGATATTCTATATATTCACATAAAATAAATAACATATGAAAAATTTAGTAAGCATTTAAATGTTGTGTATTTTTGTATTTTGATTTATTTGAATGTTTTTATATTTTTTCTTCTTTTTTTAGAATTTTTTGTATTTTTAAACTTTAAGGAAAAAATGGATAACTAATGATCCCATATAAGGTATGATTATAGGGTGATATAGGCTTAGGGTGTAGTGAAACACGTTGGTCATACTACCAAGGATCATGTATATGTGTAAAATATAGATTTGAATAATTTATAATACTTAGACTATGCCTCATAGGACTCTGTGGTTTTGAAAAAATAGTATAATTTATAGTGGCTTATGGAACCCATTAATTATTTCTATGTGAATTATTTGGTGAAACTATAATTATTACCCTCTTTAAAACAAGTTTATCTACTCCTAGCATTTGGCTAAGCTGTGTATGAGTAGACGAGGGCTCCGTGGAGTCCATTATATATCTCTATTGTAATGACATCTCTAGTATATATTAATTTAGGAAAGAGGATTGTTGTTTACTTACCCTTTCACTCATGATTAACCTTAATGTGTTTTATAATTAGTTTCCTTGGAATAAACTTCTCTTTTTGTAATGGATGCTCATATTGAACCTTTGAAAATGTGATTACCCTATTGGAATGAATATACTTGAGAAATTTATGCAATATGGAGGGTATTATGCAAATATTATGAATCTAAGGTCATCATAATAACATATCAAATACTTTTAAATGTATGTGGTATAACTAAAAATGTTGTGGTCACATGTGTTTGGCTAACTTGTAAAGGTAAAGCAATCTCACCAAATAATTGTTGTACTTTCCCATAGAATTATTTGACCATCTTGGTCGAAGGGTGTAAATCATTATGTGTATTTCCAAAATTTTTAAGTAATGTGATGGTACATATACATTCTACATAGAATCATTATCAACAATAACACTATGTATAGGCTAATTATCAATATATTATTAATAAACAATGATTGAATATAAGAGTCATCATCCATAATTTCACACCATCAAATGTAATATAAAGCCTCTAAACCATACGAAATATCTCACCTATAAGTCTTCCAATTATCCCATATAATAGATTCCCATAATTTTATTGAGGAGGATGTTCATTATTTTCCATTTGTACTTTCGATGGTTCTTTAGAATGATGTTGTAATGGATTGCTAAATATATTCATGTTTTGATGGTCACCATGTTGTAATCCTGAATGTTTAGCCAATAATAAAATGTGATAATTTTATTATCAATGAGGTCATGTATCTTATGCTTCAACATGTAACATCTATTCATTGAATTCCCAATGCATTGGTGATAGTCACAATAAGCATTGACATCATATCATTTTGGTATAGGTCAACTCATATCAACCTCTAAAGGAGGAGGGAGAGATATGAGATGAAACTCCACTATCTTTATAAGAATCCAAGTTGGATACTTAGGTAATTGTGTAAATTTCATATTATGTGCATTAGATAATATATGTTTATAAGGTTTTTGTAACATTGTGTTCACCTTTGTTGTTTATTCCTGTTTAGACTCTGGAGGTTTTGCCTTATAGATTTGTTTGATATGAAACATGATATTTGATGTAGTTGGTTTGTTTTATAAATAATTAATACTTTTAAATATAATAAGTTTCATTTATTAATATCAAATGACATGTCATAAATCATCAAAAAAATTAAACTTCTTAACTACAATAGACTCGTGTAGTGGGGCAAATAGAAATTGCCTTAAAATATCTTAAAATTCTTTATCTGCTGTTAAATTTTGAAATTTTATCCAACATTGTTTTATACCTTAAAACATAATAATTTATGTGATTATTAGTTCCTTATTTAATCTTTTCAATTTTTTCATGACATCTTTTCACTAATGTTAATTGAGAAATGTGCTAGGAATTGATTTGATAGATATTTTAACAATTACACTAATCATACTAGTAGATCATAAAACCATATTAAATAATATTACTTTATGATTATTGGAAATAATTTTATCAACAATTTATCATTGGAAGCATAATAAAGGAATGCGACATATAAAGATTGAAGATGTTACTCAAGATCATGATTTCCATCACAAAGTGTGAAATTGGGTGCTAAAAAATGGTTGAAAAGGGTGAAAATATATCTCAGGCGAAAGAGGGTTATGTAATACATCTTTTGAATCAATAACATGATTTTTTTATTTTATATGGTAAAAAATGCTTTTGACCAAAGCTATGAACTAGTGTTGGGGCACAACGAGGGGCCTAGTCCTTGAAAAAGGAAAAAAAAACCCAAAGAGATAAGGACACTAAATGAAAACCACATCATTTGTGCCATGTAACTAAGCGAATCAATCATGTAACATCTCATGAAACATAATAACTTTAATGTTCAATAAAAAACAAGACAACACAAATCATAATAGAAGCTATGAACCTTTCACTAGATCTCAACAATCCTAAATAGAAGAGACATGATCATCTAATGGTGAGAACCAAATTATTATCCTATCGAGAGAGGAGGTAATTTATGTTCCACTACGATTCATTATTTACCAAGTATTCCACCTACATCCATAGTCTTTCTACATTAGATATTCTGCCTTTCATGTTTTCTATGGATCCAACATCATCTTTGAGCCTCCTGGACCTCACAAGGGAAGAGGGCACATCATAGATAGGGGAGGGGAGAGGTGGAAAAACCTTAAAATGGGAAGAATTCTTAATGTTAGTTTCATAAAATTAGACACATTAGGATTGATATTTTATATATGATAAATTATAAAAGTCATGCAAACACAACTTATGTTGATGTAGGCATTGAAACTGGTAATGGAGTTGAAACATTGATTATTCCAATAGAGGATGTAAAAATATTTGCTTTATCTTCATGGAAAAATGGATTTAATACATATCTTGTGCCCCCATAATATTTACTAATCAATGGTTTACCTAGAGGATGGATAATGTAAGTGAATCTATAGTAATACCACTTAAGGATTCACCATCACTAGGTGTGGATGTATTAGACATAACATGTTTACTGATTTCATCTCATAACATAAAAAAATGTATCAATTAATTAATAATTTGTAATTATATATTTAATCAATACATGATTTACATTTTCAATTTATTATAAATGAAAAATAAACATGCCACTAATAATGGAAAAAAAATAGATCTAAAAATAATCACAACAATCTAGAATTTTGGAAGGTTAAAAACCCTAGAGTAAGCTATGGTTGCACAAGAAGACTCAAAGGTCAAGTTCACAAAATTATTAACCCTTTTTGGATGGGTTGTGGGGAGAAAAGTCTAATCAAAAAAATGTCTAAGACATTATAAAAATAGTCCAATCAAATATTTCATATTCATAATATTTTAATATAGTGTTGAATTATGATAGTATGTTAAATACAGAAAGTACAATTCCAAGTAGTAATTTTAATTTATCAATATGAATGATGAAAAATAAATATCTTATGATAGATTTTATCCTTGAAAAATGACACTATCATCATTAGGGTTCCGTAGTGATGGCATGGAGTATGCAATGGCGATGGCAGTTGAAGGATCACTAAAGGGGAATGGGTATGGTTTAATGTGAATAGAGATGTTATATTGTGGTTTAAATCCACTTTATTTAAGACCCATATTTTAAAGGATATTATAAGTAAATACCCAATGTTTATTGAAGCCAATATAGACCAGAGACTGGATTAGGGGTCTTATGTTGCAGTTGTTTCAAGAAGGGTAAATAAAATATTAACCCTTACAAAGTATAATAAATCTATTTTATTTGAGGGAGTTGCTCTTGAAGGGGTTCTATAAGGGAAATATTGGTATTTTTATAAATGCTTAATTTTTAAATTTAGTCAATTTTTGTTGAATCTTCAAACCCTTCATGGGTGGATTTTAGAGGTTTGGAAACCTGTAATGAAAGGAAATATGGAGATATATAATTGTGAAAAGGGGTTTTCTATAGTTGTTTTTTATAAAAGAGAATATAAGGATAATATTTTTCATCAGTATATCTGGTTAGTGGATTATCATATCCTCATTATAAATCCATGGTATCCTAACATTAACCTAGTTACTAGATTTTTAAATACTAAGTTAGTATGGATTCACCTTTCTTACCTTCCTTTATAGTTTTAGTCTAAGGTAACTCTTAAAGTCATAAGTCATGCCCTAGGTGAATTTTTAGCCATAGATGAAACCACATAAGATTATATTCAAACTAAAAATGTAAGGATTATTTTTAATAATGATGTGATCCCCTAACTACCAATAAATTCAGAGATGAATGTTGATGACCGTATTTGGGTGTAAACCATTTATTAAGAAGGATTAACTTTTAGGTGTAGGAATTGTTATACAATAGGGAATTTGGTTAATTCATGCTTATTATGTCAAATAAATGAACACAAAATTTCTTGGGGGGAAATGTTCACAAGGACTATTGTCAGCTAAAGTCAAGGACACTAAGATAATAGAAGAATAGGCCCCAGAGATGGAAGAATGCATAGGCAATTCGAATGAAAAGGAAGAGAACTATGTGGTTGGTGATTATGAAAATTTCATTATTGATAAAACCCCTAAAGTGGTTTTGGAAACTCTAATTATTTTATGGGAGGATCGATCGACCATAATTCTATTGCAAATCATCCAAGCTTCTAAAATTGGAGAGAGAAGGTTGATAGATAGTTTTGTTCTAATTGATGATCTGGTAGTGTCTATTCCCATTTAGCATGACATTGGGTAAGGAGGTAATTCAAAGGTGGTAAGCTCAAAAAAATAGAAAATTTAAGGAGAAGGTGCCCCTATTAATGTGACCCTTAGATCTCAAAAATGAAATTTATAGATTCATGTTTAGGATTGAAATGTTTGTTGAAAATATAGGCTTCTTGGCATTTGTTATTGCTTTCATGTTCAGGGTTGAGTCCTTACATAAAATATCTCTCCTTTTTACCATTGTTATAAAGGTAAAAGGAAGTCAATTTCATCATCTTTGACCCTTGGATCTTAAAATGTTCATTTTCTTGGATGGGATGTTAGCAAATATTTTTTAGCTACATTTTGTAGTTGTTTTTTATGTTGTAGTGCCATCATCCATACTATAATATTTGGATTTTATGGCCTTGGTTGTATGTTTCTTTTCTAGGATCAGGGTCCCTAGTTAAATAAAACACACCTTGTACCCTTAAGAAAAATAATAATTGTCTTATTTATTAATCTACATCTGGATGTAGAATATGTCAGTATATGAAAAGATAGGAAGATAATCTATAGTGATTCATCAAATTTTAAATATTTTATCTATGTCAGTTTGGACATTATTATCTAGATCTAGACACTACCATCAATACTTTGGTTACAAATTTTATTCTTCTATCTAGTAAAAAAATATAAGTCCTTTTTGTGAGAAACCAACTATGCCTATTATGGTTCATTTTTAACTTACATATTGTCAACCTAGATCATATGCACAAGTTTTGTCTATTAGTATTTTGATCAAAACCTAGATCCTTCAACTTGAACATGTCATATTGTTAAACGTGGGTTAGTGGGCTCAAGTGAAGTCAATATGACCTTAAATACCTCTCATTCAATGAACACTTCCTACATATCCATATGATCTGAATAAGACCCTAGACTAAAGTATTTCTCCTCTTATGTGGGCTTGTGTGAAAATAATTTATGCAATATGTTATATGTGATTGTATGTAGTGATATAGCTTATAATTTTACAAATATTGCTCACGATCAACTTTTTTAATGCTTCATGACTTTAAGAAAAAATTTATGATTCCTAAATTTTAAATAGGGAATAATAGGGCATTATAACACAATTGTGTAAATAATTAAGTGTGATCTTGATAGGTATTTACTTAGAAATTGTTAGATGTTGCCTAATGGATAATGAATAACCTTTGATTTGTATTTATACCACACCTTTTGAAATGATCTCATTGGAGGATGAATTAATATAAATAGGGTAGACCATACATGTTGAAATATTTCAAAATTTAACCATTTGTAAGGCTCAACACTAGCATTAGATCTAGGACACTAGCATTAATGATAATGTCCTGGTTTGAAACATAGTGTCCAAGAGGATAGAATGTTGTTAAGAATATGTAACTTCTAGTGTATGGATATAAATAATGTTTTATATATGCTTTGGAATACATGTGATTTGGGTAATCATAATATCAAGGTTAGACTATATGATATGCATTTAAGCACAATGAGATGGAGAACGCAAGCCTTCTGGTAATGGAAAGGACATGAACTGAAAGGTTGAGCCATGAGTGATATTGTCAAGTGTAGAAGACTAGTTTATCAGATATAATTTAATTTTATCATCTATAGTTAGAAATAGAAATTAATCTACCCCAATCACACTACTTTGACTTTAATACAGAGTGAATTAGGTGATCATGCATGAGTGTGCCCCAAATTATTTGCATTCTCCCAAGTCACAAATGGATATGGTGTTATTATATTGAATTTGGCCTATAAATCCCATAATCACATGTAAAAATGGAAATAAGGGGTAAGTGGGTGTGTGTGGGTCACCAATGCAACCAATGTTACCCTAGTCACACCATTTTGGCTTGAATTCAAAGTTTATTTTGGTGATTGCACTCAAATGTGACTCAAATCATGTACACTTGTCATAGTCCCAGGTGGATATGATTTTATTATGTCACTTTTATCCTAAAAGGGACTTATTCACAAATGAAATAAAAATTAATGGGTGTTGGGGTGTGTGTGGGTCATCAATACTACTTATGTTACTCCAATCACACCACTTTGGCTTGAATTTGAAGTGAATTTGGGCACTCATACATAAATTTTCCCATAACTATTTATATTTACCTATTCATAAGTGGATAAAATGTTGCTTTATTACTTTTGGTCTATAATCAAGCTAATTACAAGTAAAATAAGCATAAGTTAGTGGTTTCATGTGTAGGTGTCATCACTAACATTGACACAATCACACCACTTTATCTTGAAATTGAGTACAAATGGGGTAATCATGAACAAATGTGCTTAAAATTATTTTCACTTACCTTGGTCATAAGTGGATATGATGTTTTTGTATTTTTTGGCCTATAAAAGACTAAATCACTAGTAAAATAGGCATAAAGGAGTGGTTAGGTGTGCACAGAGAACTAATACGACCTACATTTCCCCATTTACACCACTTTGTCATGAATTCAAATTGAATTTATATGAATATACACAAATGTGCCCCAAATTATCCCATTTACCTTGGTTTCAAATTAATATGGTTTTTTGGTGACACTTTGGCTATCAGGGACCTAATTACAAGTAAAATTGGCATAAAGGGGTGTTTGGTTGTGTGTTGCTTTGTAAAATTTAATTTTTACATGCCTATAACTCTTACAACTATCAAAAACCAATCTGTAAGGCCCTAAAACATTAAAATGACTATATATTTCCCTTAAATGGAAATCAATTTCGAAAGTTACACGCTGAAAGCCTTAGGTTCAATATTAAAATCCTAAAAATGACTAAGTATTGACCAGATTAGATTTTGAAAAACTATTTTCTAAATCATAAATTGTGGAGATATTAGACTAATTATAGAATATGCAAAGTGGCCCTAAACTATTATATTTACTACTTGTAATTGATTTTATTAAACACACAACATGCCTTTTACTTGTTCAACTTACCTTGTTTCAAAACCCTTACATATTACAAAAATGCAATACAATGTATATGTTATAGCATGTACATGCTATAGCGCATGTGTTATATAGCGTGTATGTGTTATATAATGTACACATTATAACATGAATGTGATTTAGCTTATAAGTTGTATAACATGTACATGAATACCTTGTATGTTATAGGAATTGAACCATCCCAATTTTCTAAGGTCATGGATGACACATGTTTAGGAAATTTTGTAAGAAAATATATTGGTTCTTCATGCTATCACCATTGATAAGTTAATGGTCTCCCTTGAACCCATGTATATGAATGGAATAGTCATTTTGATTCAACGTATGATGCTATGGAGGTTGCTTATGTGGTGTTGACTAGAATGTGAGCATTTATGTCAATGATTTCATTTGAGGTACTGAATCCATCATCCTTTATTTATATCTGGGTAAGAAAATTATTTTGATCATGGGAGTCTGTGTTGGAGTGATTTTTTCTTTATTATCTATTGCACCATTTACCCAACTTAGATGTTTTTGACATGTTTGAGGTAGGTGCCTGCTTTGGTGCAAAGATTATTTCTTTCTTTCCCTTATACTTTAAATCCTCAAATTTTTTCACATAGTGATAGGATTCATACATTATATTAACTTTAACCATCATAAAAATGGATTGAATAGATGATTTTAGGCCATTGTGGTACTTGAGGATTCATTGTCACTCTGAATAAAAAGAGTCAAATTTTGTATATAGATAATATGGAAAACTTCAGTGTAGGCTTGAATTGACTAGTCATGTCCTTTGCATAGTTGTGAACACTTCATATATCAATCATCATAGACATTTTAAATATAGTATTCAACCTCAAAGGATTCTAGGAATTCATCCTAGGTTGATTCAGGCTCATCTTATTTCTGGCCTTTCTCCCACAAAAAAAGGATTTTTGCCACTTCATAACAGGTGAAGATAATTTAAGAAGATCAATATTATTAATATTATATTATTCATAAAATTCATTCATGTATAAAGAATATTCTAACTAATCTAACTAGTGATCTATGACATTTTTGTAAAACTTTCCCTCAAAGACAAGGACCTCTAAGTTTACTTGAGACCTAGGGGGAATTTACCTCCAAAATCTTTCTCTAATGATAAATTCAATGAAACCACTTGTTGAAAGAGTTATACAAACTGGTTGAAAATAAATTTTTAGTAATTCATTGGTGTTTTATGATTTTATTTTTGTTCATTATGTGAATCTCCTCTTGAATTCATTTGGCCATTTTTAAAAATGGCTCGACAAATAGTCTAATGTGTCTAAAGGTTTGATTTTGAGACTCAGATACTCTGATCACCTTCAATGTGTCATACAAAAATGATACAAACCACTCTGATACCATTGATCCAAGGCTTAGGAGGTAACTCGATGGATAACTCTCTAGATGAGTATCTAGATGAAGTTATGTGTTTATGCAAAAGATTTATGATAAATATAGTGTAAAGAGAGGAAGATATGTATAACTATAATAATAAATCCAATTTTTTAATTTATTTGTCTTGAACATGACATAATCTTGATAAATATGTAAGACTGTTATCTTCTAGTCTAATTTTTATTTTCTATTTATCTACTAATGTTATAGATATAAGTATCTGTATACTACATTTCAAGAGTCTAATATCTATTATAGAATTTGAATTTTTCCCATGCCTCATCATCTCTAATGGTTATGTTGTCACACCAAAAACTTTCATCACTAACTAGTTATGGCCTATAGTGCTAACATTACAAGGACTATATGGTAGTGTATAAGCCAATTTGGATCTTGTGTGTTGGCACATAAGTGCTAAAAAGAATGAATATGTTTTTGTTTCTCACATGGAATAAGATCTTAAAAGTAAAAATATATGATAGGATATAGTGATATAGAGCCTTATAGTGTAGCGTAGACTAGATAAGTAGATTCATAGTTACAATATACCATGATAATAGTCTACGTGTTATTGCTAGAGCCAATATTGGTAGATTCAAATGGATCATTCAATTTTATGAAAAACTATTGTTGACTATGATTTAAATATGTAAATGTAATTATTAATTATAAGACATATTATTTCTTATTTGTCCTCTGGTTGGATATTTTTTATACTCTTGTTAGATCTTTTGTTTGTCCTCTAGTTGAATTTAGTTTGTACATTGATTGGATAACTTTTAATATCTTTTGGGATCTCTTTTTGTCATCTTTTTGGACCTTTCTTTAGTTCAATCAAATCTTCCCATATGAAATTAATTCATTTCCTCACTTGGGACCCTTTGTGTTACACTTAGTGGGATTCATTATTGTGCACATTCTTAGTGGGGTTTACTATTGCAAACTTTTTACTAGTGAACCTTACTATTTTTACAACCCTTTCCCCTATTATTTTGTCCTAGAGTAAGTGTAACATTAGGTGGTCATTAGGTAGGGGACAAAATATATTAGTAGTAACAAGTTAGTGTGATTATTGTCTCGCATGTTAGGAATCTTCAAGTTGTGAAGACTTTCTATATATTTATATTGATCATCTTTTGTGAATATAACAATAAATGGTGCATGGAAATAAAATAAAATTGAGGAGCCTATTTTATGTTTCATGTATGATATTTTTATAGGTATATAGTATTTTAGAAAAGCAAATAAGTATTTTCCATTTTGAATATATTTAGGACAATTTTTGGTCAACGATTCTATTCACAAAATAGCTAGTTTAACAACTAGTAAATATGGAATTGTTTTGTTGATACAAAATTTCAATTTTAGAGTTATGAAAGGTTGATTTACAATCCACGCACTAATTCAAAACCTTAAAATATGCTACATGGTTTAAAATTGTGGTATTTTTCTTGTGGCAAAATGATTTCACCCAAATAATTATGGATTGTGTGAAATAATTATTTTTCTTTAAACAAATGAGCTAAAAATAGAATTTTACATGTGTGAATTATTGATTGTAATCGACACCCATATAATATTTTTTACTTGTGGGAGGAAAGTTAATGAAAAAACACAATGCAAAAAATTTTGAGTACTAGGATTTATCTGATTAATTGAGCCAAATTTATAGGAGATTGTAAGACATGGAGGAATGGCATTGATTAAGATATTAAGCTTATAAGAGGTTATAGTCCATTATAGTGGAAAACCCAATATTGTCAAAATACTAATTAGCCTATAGATTTATTAGTCCTCAGTAATAATGATGATGTATTGTCACTGATTGTGATCAAAAAATTTGTACCATAAATAGTAAGACCAAGGAAGGTGACCAATGGTAGTGATGATCAATCTTTTATTCATGATCAACTAGAACTGATCAATTTTTAAAAATATAAATTAGAAGTTTTGTGAGGTGACGAACAACCAATGGAGAAAGACTAAGAACCTAGTCCCACTATTTTGATTCATACTTGTTCAGTTAGGCCCAACCAACTAGATGAAAAAAATTGAAATGAGAGTGGAGGCCCAACCACATTTGAGTTGAATAGTGAGTATGCTCCTATTCACATTATTAAGGTCAATACAGTTTAGTCCAATGAATTTCATTGTGAATCATGTATGCCCTCATAGTTATATATAATGTATTTGTCCCTATCCACATTTGTTTGATCTTAGATATATGTGTGTTCGTATTCATAATCAAAGTGGTAGTGAGATCATTCCCACTACAACTATAATAAGTACAACTTCATGCATATATTAGTTCATACTCTTCATGTTTGATTGCCAATATGTTCTCATCCAACATTGTTTGTATCAAATTTGTATGCCCATTTCTTATGCAATACTGTTCCTTTTCATAGTCTTATATTAGTAGTGTGTGTGTGTACATGAGTTGTGGTAAGTACTCACCTCTAGATTAGGATAAAAGAGTCAGAATATGAGATATAGTGGTTGAATCCTCATTTTTAGGAGTTGAATCTCACATAATTATTTCTCTATGGTTTGAATAAAATTGAACAATTTAGTGTTAGCATATACATATAAAAGCTATTCTTATTCTTATGTGTTATTCATTGTTTATTTTTTGGGAAAAAAAATAATAGAATGTAAGCCCCTAAAATTAATTTATTTTCGTTAAATTATTCATATATATAGGTAAATTAGAGCCACTTCAGGACAAGAAATAAATTGAGTATTATAGATATACAAGTGTTGCCTTATGTAGATCAGAGTGATGAAATAGAAGATCAAAATAAAGCGAATTGTTTATAGAATGTAGACCCATAAAATTAATTTATTTTCCTTAAAGTCTTCATATATATAGGTAAATTAGAGCTACTTTAGGACAAGAAATAAATTGAGTATTGCAAAGATATAAGTGTTGCCTTGTGTAGACTAGAGTGATGAAATAGAAGATCAAAAGTGATCTATCAATTTATTTTATATTTGTTTGTCATCTATGAGAAATGTGACACTCTTGACACTTTTTGATGTGGCCTCAATACCCCAATTCCTTAGACATTATATCCCAATGATTTTTAAACAAAATTACTAACAGTGCTAAAATTAAATTCTTATATTTAAATCTAAACAACAATTATACTATAACAAATCATTTAAGATATATCTCTAAACCTTAACATTTTAATTAAATATCATTCAATTATTTAAATATTAAAAAATTGATACCCTAGTTTTAAAGGAGATTATTTTACCATTTAACTTATATACTCTTTAATAAGGTGATAATATTATCCTTCATATTTGAGTTCAATTCAAAAGTGGTAAAGTTGTTCATCCTTTACATGTATAAGTTAGATATATCTTATCAAACAGGCCTAACTTGAACTAAATCAATTTCCTTGAAAAACTATCCTAAATTCATTCAAAACTATTCAACCTTTTCTCACTCTAATTTTGGTGTGCTTTTAATTATCAACCTAAATCAACCCACTCCATCAGATATTAACTAGCAGTTATCCTGAAGGTGCAAGAAAAGTCAGAGGAATTGTATTTTTTTATGATTATATCTGGTAAGTATTTTCTTTTCATTTTTAAAATATATTTCCCTTTTATGTATTATATTTTGATAGACTATCTTTATCATTCAATACATCAACAATATTCTATTATTAATGTACAAGAAATCACCCATAGTGCAAAACTTCAAATATTATTAATCAATTTGAAACTCAATCATAGATTCAAATAATTTTAATCAATTTGAAACTCAATTATACAGAAATTAATACTTAAATTTTTGTATCATCAAAATTATCAAATCATATTGTGCTTTTCAAGTGTTTTATTTTTTTGTGACTTATATTATCTTTTTAACTAAACTTTAACTCACTACATTCCCTCCCATTTGGGAGTGATCATCAAGTGAGGGTTAGATGAAATTAAAACATGGATTATCCACTACAAGTTTTTGAATTCTCCTATAAACAAATATTCATTATGGTTCAGTCAAGTACCATAATTGTTATAATATAAGATGAAATTACAAATTTTAAATTTATATTTATATATACTAATTATAAATATGATAATAAAATATAATATTATTATATATACAATTATTTTTTATAAATTTATTTATATATATAATGTTTAATATAGTATTATATTAATTTCATATCTAATATATATTATATCTAATTTAATATGATAATTTTTTAATTATTATTATATTATATTATATTATATACACAATTAATTAATTTTATATTATAATTTTTCAATTTTTTGTGTGTATGTACGCATGTGCGCGCGCGCGCACACACACACACACACATCTTAGATAAATCTACGTGCCTTGAGAATGATATTTGTTGGTGTATTTTACATAGATTTTTCTAAAATATGTAAGTTATATTCTATTGTATCATTTTAACCTCAAATATTTTTGTCTTAAAATTTAAATTATTATTAATTTTATATTTTCATCTCATTTTTAATGTCAAATATTTGTCCTTTTAAGCAATTAAAAGGATAATATCTCTTGAATTAAGACATTGACATAAATTATATATGAAAAGTTGTGAAAAAAAATTTAGTTATTAATATCCAAAAAATCAAGCATTTTATTTTCTTAGATATTAAATTAAATTACCAAAATAATAAATATAAAATAAATAAATAAATTTTTTATTTTAAAGTAAATAAAATTACTACAACAACAAATATAAAATAAATAAGTAAAGTCTTTTATTTTAATTATAAAGCACAATAACAAATATAATAAATAAATAATTTTTTTTAATTAAAGTAAATAAAATTATCACAATAACAAATATAATTCACTCTATAATGATAAATAGATAAATAAATTCCTTTATTTTAAAGAAAATAAGATTACCATATCATATATTTCAACATGGTAAATAAAATAAAAAATAAATAAAATTCTTTTATTTTAGAATAATTAAAATTACTACAATTGTAAATAAAATTCATTTATTATATATTTTATAATTAATTTTTTTACAAAAATTAATTATTAATTGCCCTCTTTCACAGCTCCTTATGTCTGCTTTCAAATAATTAATTTTCAACTCACTCATGCCATTACACCCTCTAATCCCACCCCCAAGGAACACCTATCCGTGTAATTATATATTAAAATATATAATTATTCTGATTATATTTTATTAGATATTTTAATATTAAATTGTAATAATATTATAGATATTATTATTAATATATATTACATTGAATTATAATATTATATATTATTATAATATATAATTAATATTAATAAAAATATATATTATAATATATTATATTAAATTTAAAACAATACTATATTAATAATTAACATATGAAAACATGCAGAGGAGAGTTGAGCATTTCACCTTCCAAGTGTCCTATTAATTCATAATATTGTTTTCCATTTATCTATGAGAAGAATTACAAGGTTTATTAATGCAAAAAAATATGTAGAGCATTTGGGAGTAGTTGCCACTATTTATCTTGCTGTTGTTGAGTATTTATTACTGAGGAAGAAATTGGTTTTGGGTGGAAGGATTGGAGAGCACTATCTATTTTTATTGTATTTTCTTCTACCTATTGTGCTAACTTTGTATTCTAAATTTTAATAGTGAATGACAATTTTTTGGGTTAGGAGAAGATTTTACCTATTATAATTATCGTGTAATATTTTTGTGTGGATCCAGCACTGTCAAATTGTCGATCTCATCCAGATATAATTTACTTCCACCTAAAAGTATTCTATATGGCTTCTTTTCCTCTGTGTTTATTCTTATTCTCTTAATTAATTCCATTTCATCGTATAAAGTATTAATTCCAATTGTTCTACAACATAGAGACCCCTCAAGTATTTTCACCCCATCACTTAGTACAAGATTTCCTTCACAGTGTCAAAAATAATTCATAAATTAGCTTAGAAAAAAATATTGAAGGGATTGATACCCATCACATTTTTTAGAGTTTTGAAATGAAGTTAATATTAAAAAAAATTTACCATTAAATTTCATCAAAACTCAAAACATAGTTAAATACCAAAAAGAAGGTAGGAGTATATACATAGTGTATACTATCTGCTAGTTAAGGATGGTGATAAATCTCTTTTTTGAAGAGTACCATTACAAATCAATTATCTGAATTTAAGACACACATTTGAGTTAATAAGAAATTTATGTCAAAACAAATATTTTTCAAACATGAAATTTCATTGACGCCATGACACTACCTTGATGATTTCCTACCAATACTTTATGTTATTTTGGTATATAATATCATGTATATATATTTTTAATTATCATATAAACAATACATATTATATTATTTTTGCACATTAAATATTAATAATATATTATATATTATAATTTTTTAATATTAAAACAATAAAAATTTAATAATAATGATAATAATAATATATAATGTCAATTTAATTAATTTTATTCATATAAATTTTAAATTTCAAAATTATTTATTTATAATTTTTTAAAACATAAATTATTAAACACATATAATAGTTGAAATATAAATAATAATAAAACTATTTATTAATACATTTTACTATAATGGGAAGAATCACATTTTTTTCCTTTGGCCAAAACTATTAATTTGAGTGCATAGCATTGGTTAAATTAATCTTTAACGTGCTTGCTTCAATCTAATATAATATTTACCTATAATATTTAAAAATAAAAAAATAAAAAATATTATCCATTTTAGAAGTACCGATTTGAATATTACCCTCAATAAACTGAAATATTTTCCAATCAAACTTGGTTAACCAATGAAAACATTCATAAATCACACATTTAATAATTCTTGGTTTTTTTTTAAAATTACATTATATCACATCTGAAGCTTCGAACCTCACTGAACAAAAGAATATAAAAGCTACCATTCGTTGCGAATAAAAAATAATAATTATTGCCTCTGTTTATCTAAGCCTTAATTACGTGTTTATCTACTTATATTACCGTCGATTTCTATATTTCAATATTATTGATGGAGTGGTGAAGCTATGTTCATTACTGGGTTGCAATGTCTGCAAAATTCTCAGGACTGTGTTTTCCTACAAATATAACGATAGTTCAAGTGGAATATATACCACAGCTGGCAGTGGAGTGGCTCATGATTCCATCAATATCCATAGTCAAAGTGATGCAAGTTCCCCTATTGTTGTTACCGCCTGTCAGTTTTATTGCATAAAACTCCATATTTATGCAATGGCAGCGAGCATGGTGGAATTGAACCTGTGATCAGTCCTCGTTCCTCCAAGATGCACATTCATCACTATCTGCAATTAAGAGTGGTGGATTTGTTTGCCTCAATCTGCGAAGAAACAAAAATCTTCCTGAAAAGCCATTAAGAGTGTTGCCTTCAACAATTTAATAAATATATGTGTCAGCGATTCGACGGAAGAAAGCTGTCATCTGCTATCATTCAAACAAATATATGTGTCAGATAGACAGACGATAACCTGTCGACAGGCTGCGGATAGCTGAACGGATATTCTTTTTGTTTTGTCTCTTGTGAGACAAATCTTGAGGCGTTACCCTTCAGTATAAGCGTCCGGCTCGATTATTATTATTGTTGTTTTTTTTTTACTAAATTGAAATGTGAGGACAGTTCATGTTTATTAATATATATTTAATATAATCCTTCACGAGTATTACTGTAATTCTTAAGAATTTTTTATAGTTCTTTTTCATTCTATATGGTCTTTCAAAAGAAATTCATGTTTATTAATATATATTTATTATAATCTTTTATTTAGAGTTAAAAATTGAAAATCCATTCATACAACCGTTAAATTTCATTTTTGAGTTTTAAAAGTTATAGGAATTATAGGAATTTTTTTTATTAATATATTTTTTTATTGAATCAATAAAAAATTTGAAATATATGTTATTTTTACAATTATAAAATTTAATATATAAATATTAAAATATTTTTTTAATTTATATTTCAACACATTTTCATCTAATATTTAACATTGATAATGAAATAATTTAAAATTTGACACCTTAACTTTAATTATTAAATTACTCTACAAACCACTTATTTTCATTATTATTTTAACCATTCTTGGCATCTCCTATAACTAAAATTGACTAGAGTCTTTTTCCAAAATTCTAATTAAAAATAATACCTTTCTTAAACTTATAATAATAATAATAATAATAAGTTGTTATTTAGCTAGGTTTAAGGTGTAGTTTGTAACCTTTTCAAAATTATTATACCCAATCACAGCTGAAGTGTAAAAACATATTTTTAAAATGTAGATTTACATTTTACAATGTTAAAATAACATTTTCAAGGGTTGTTCATTTTCTTTCTCATTGTTTTGAATGCATCCAATGAAAATTTTTGGAACATTTTTATGAATTTCTTTTGTAATAGAGTTTAACACACCATCATTTGTTCTACCTTCCATTTTTCAAGGGATGTGGCTTGGATGTGAGTGAAGAGTTTCTAATGTTAATTGGCATTCAAGCATGTAGTAAGTTGAGAGCGGTAGTGAATGAACGCTTCCATGAGTATTAAAATACCTTTCAATAACAATAACAATAGTAATTATTGTTATTTTTAAAAATTTAGCAATGTCTTCCATCCTGACACAACTATCGTACATGAATTAGAAATTATGAATAAATATTATCTGCAGAAGAAAACTTACATGGTCTAACCTAACATAGCTATCACAAAATCTATCTAAGCAAAGCAATTATTTCTAAAAAAATCTTCTAATTTTATACACTACAAAAACATGAAGTCTTTAATTTAGAATTAATGAAGTCGATTCTCTACAATTCAATAAAAATATTTAATGGTAAGATTAGTAGTTCTTGTTATTTAAGCCACACAATATATTAGTTATAAACGACCATCATCTAGAATCATGTTTATATCTTCAATTTTTGTCTTAGTGGTTACATTTTATGTAAGCATTTCCTCAATCGTCCTATTTTTTTTTTGATGTGATACTCGAGATGGACAAAAAATTGAAAAAACGAAAAGATATTTATTTTATATATTAAAGTTGGTGGAGACAAAATAATACTCTTCATCATGAAATGTAGTGTTGATAAAGCCAAATCAAATATACCAACTTGAAAATTGATAATTTACTTTTATAATTTAAAAATATTAAATCAACTTTAACAAAATTCACAATAAAAAAATAAAAATATATATATATATATATATTTAACAAACAAATAACTTTTTTTACTTGCAACACCCTTATTATAACTTTTAATTTCTATAAAGAGTTTGATCTTATAAACAACATTATTAAAATCTTTCGTTCATCCGATTTAAGATGATTCTATTGTATGTTTGAAAATCTCAATTCATGATTAGACGGACTGTATTATCTTAATTTATATTCCAGTAAACTAGTTGGAAACACAGCCAATAAACAGATTACCCACAATCGGTATAAAACCAGAATCGGTATAAAAGCAAATCATCGTGTAGAAAAAAAGAACTATGAAAGCAACTGTGAAACAAATCTACATTCCATTTAATTACAGCAACATTTTGTGCTATTTGTGATTTAAACATCTGCTCGTAATTTTTCTTCAACTAATATATTATAATATTGGTCAAAAATGAGTCTAGGAGTGAAGAGACGAATGCATGGTAATTAGGGATGTCAATAATCCGACAGAGATGGCTCGTCTACATCATTATCACCATTGCTTCCGTTTAAATTACAATGACGGCGGAATCATGAGACCCTCCGCATGTCTGTAAGTAATTTAAAGTACAAAACATTCAATATAATATTCAAATTATAAAACATTAAAAAACCAACATAAACCATCAATTTAAATTTAATTAATAATCTTATATTTATAATTCTTATGTACATATATGTGAATTGTGGTAACATCTTCTAAATTAAAATAGAACAACGAGAATAGGAGAAAGAGTGGCACTGTAAAAATTGAAGTTTATGCCATTTAAATAAAATTTATCAATTGAATGTTAATGTGGAAATATCAAAATTATTTTTATTCCCGTATGTTATTCATTATTTAATCGTTGGAAAAAAAAAAAAAAAAATAGCCCCATAAAATTAGGTAGTTAAATTCAAAAGCGGAAAGGATGCTTTCCTTTACGGGAATGAGCTAAATCTGTCCTGTAACAGTCCTGACCTGACCTCACAGAGAATGAATTGCCTTGAAAAACGAGTCTCCATTCATTCGAAACTGTTCCACCTTTTCATGCTCCGATTTTGGCGTGCCTTCAATTAATTGTTTTTTAAAACGGTTTTATTCGTTAAACAATGCCTTCAACTAGGCACAATTCTTTTATCTAAAATCCCTAATCATATGCCACTTGTTAGGCTTAAGGTGTAGTTCAAAGCATTTTGAGAAGCCCTATGCCTATTCATAAGTACAAAACCAGCTTTTTAGAATGTAGTTTTATATTTTATAACTCGATCTGCTTTCTCATTGTTTTAAGTTGCCCCATTAAAAGCTTGAGAACACTCTTACAAATTTTCTTTGTAATAGAGTTTGATATACCATCATTTGTTTTACCTTTCCATTTTTTAAGGGGTGTGGATTGCATGCGAGTGAAGAGTTTATGATGTTAATTTGTGCACAGATATAGTGCACTCAGAGTGGTCATAGAATGAACACTTTCATACAAATTAGGGCACTTCAGAGTAACAATAGTAGTTACTATTATTGTGATTGTTTAGTAGCTAACAATCTCCTTCAACTTAACACATCGACCATACATGAAGTAAGAATTAAGATTTTTAGAATTTGGATCACTTTTATTAATTCTATGTATTTCTCCTTTTGGAGTCCATTATAATTTACAACTTACAGGTTATGGCTAAATATTGCCAATGTTAAACAATTAAACCATATAATTTGGCTAAGATAATTATCATGGCTCATTTATAAGTTACGAATAAATATTATCAATGTTGGAAAAATTGCATCATCTACCTAAAATAGTTATAACTATCACATAGTCCATTTAATCAAGGCAATTGTTTCTAAAAATTATTCTAATTTTATTGACTACAAAAATTTGAATTCTTTAATTTAGATTTAATTAATTCATTTTTTAATAATTCAATAGAAAATAGTTAATGATTAGATTAATTGCTCTTATTATTTAAGCCACACAATATAATTGTTACAAATAACCTTCATCTACAATTATCTTTACATATTTATGTATTTTGATTCCCTAATAATAATTTAAAAGTAGGAACTAGTCACAACAGAGTTCTTATTTTTTGTAGATATTTTCTTTTAAGTCTAAATCATCCTTTTATTTTTTTAATTTTTTTAAAGTGACACTTAAGGGGACAAAAGAGTGAAAAATAAAAAGGTGTTATTTTTGTACATGGGTCCATGGAGACAAATAGTACTACACATCAAATTTAAAAATTAATAATCTCGTGATATTATTTTCAAACATTAAATTAAATTAAATTATTTTTAATTAAAATTTATAATCAAAAATAAATTAAAAAAAGAAAGAAATATTTAAGAAACATAATGACGTAATATTTATATAAAATATCTTTTTTCATTCATAACACCATTATTATAGCTTTTAGGTCCATAGAGTGTTTGGTGTTATGGACATTATTAAAATCTCACATTCATCTGGTTTTGAAGTAAGATGATTCTATTATCCAAATTAAAATCCCAAATCACGATTTGACAAAATGTATTATCAAAATTTATATTCTATTAAGGTAGTTGAAAAAAAATAGCTAATACATAGATAACCCAAAATTGGTATAAAACTTTGTATAAGCAAATCATTATATAGAAAAAAATAACTATGAAAGTAACTGCAAAACGAAACTATAATATTTATTTGTGGATTTATGTTGTTGATATTTGTTGTTAGACTCAGTTAATAATTTCTATTACTACCTATTTTAGTAGTTTCAATTTTATATTCCTTTTTTTTGTTACAATGCAAATCAGTTATAATCCATCATTATCTCCACCTATGTCTAAATTTATACTCTAGTAACTAAGAAACCACCTTCATGCTTTGTCCTACTAGACTCTCACCATTTCTAGGATTCTAAATCATGTTTGCATCAATTATAACCCATTATCATTCTCAATATAGTCCACTCATAGTGAGTGAGACCCTTGGGGCATAGATTTTGAGCTGTTGACTTCAAACTAGCAAACACTCAGTTGTATGCCAAGCATACTACCATTCATGCCCTTCCATATTCTATTTAATTACAACTATTCTATGTTATTCATGATTTAAGCATCTATTCCAAAATTTTCCTCAATTATTTATACTAGGAGTTGCCATAAAGGTGTAAGTTACGTTGAAAAGAAAGGTTTAATTTTTGCTTTTGATAAAGTGGTATGTTTTAAAGTGAAACAATATAAATTGGTAGTCATACTCCATGTGGAACTTGTAGACACTTATCATATACTATTAGGATTCATTTTATTCATTTCAATGACTTATAATTTATATTTCACACATCCCTGAAGTTAGATTTTAGAACTACATTTTTATTGTTTTGGGAAAGTCATTCTTAAGGCTAGAATAGGTGGTGGGTCTCTCCACTAAGCATTATCAAAGGAAAGTAACATGTTCCTGGACATTATAAACCATCTCATACATGTTTTTAGTGTCAATTATGATCCATGAAGCACCGTAGGTGGAGTCATCCAACTATAGCTTCAACTTTGACAACATTTATTGTTAGTGTTTCCATACTCTTGAATAGTAGTGAAAACATAGTTCAACATGCATTTGGATGTCTCGGTCATGGTAACATGTGTCATTTTCCTATCTATATGTTGCTTAAGTAATATACTTACACTTTGAGGTCTAGGAGGCATAAATGCCATTTGGAGGACAAGCACTTGTCTCTTTATTAATAAAATGTTGCATTTTAGGACCCCTTACTATAACTTGTGCCATGGAATTGTATTTTATTTTACTTTAAAATTATCTAAGATGAAATTACAGGGATTATACATGCACGTGAGGGTTTTTATAGTTCATTCCAATGACTTACAGTTTCTATTTTATGCACATCTAAATTTATGCTAAAAATTGCATTTTTCTTATTTTGGGATGGTCATTCTTGAGGCTAGAATGGGTCGTGGGTCTCTCCATCAAGCATGGTCTAAGACCAATAACATGGTCTTGGACATTATCAAACATCCTATATGTTTTGAAAGTTTTGGTTTTGAGCCACAAAGCACTAAAGGTGTAGTTCTTCAATTGTAGCTTCAACTTTAACAACATTTGTTCTATGTGTTTCCATGCTCCTAAACAATACTAAAAACATGAATCCATATGGATTTGTACATATTTTTCATGGAATAACATGTTATTTGAGTTTACAATTTATGTTGGGTCTCTCCATCAGGTGTGTTTGAATCCAATGATGTTGAAAGTGACAACATGTCCTATGACGCAAAGGCAAACACATACATGGTTGTTGTGAGAGACCATGAATTTAGTAAGTATGGGCATATACATGACATGAATTGCCTCATTAATGTCTCAACCACCCCATATAATGGTTAAATTAATCCAAGTTAATAAATATATATTTAAATAGAACTAAAGTGTTTTCTAATGCCCTAAAATTCTATTGTACCTACACTAGTTTATATGTTATATATGATTATGATTGTTCTCTTGTTTCATATTAGAGGGTCATAAATCTAATTTATTTAATTCATGTTATACATATCTATACAAAGTGTGAATTTCTGTGTATATACATATAATTATTATATCTTAAGCATATCTAAATTTGAAGCCTAATGCAAACTAAATTAGCTCTTATTTTTTCCATAATTTTTTGAATCATATGAAGAAAGATAATCCTCTATCTTATTATCTCTTCCAAATACTCAATGATACTAACCCAAATTGTCTTAGTTTTTAAATTATTAAAATTCCAAAGGATGTTTGAACCCATTATATTAATCTCTAGATAAGGAACCTGCCATGAAAGTAGTAGCCTCTACTAGAGGTAAAAAAAAGAATCCAAATGTAGTGCATGATAATAAACCATAAAATGCAATATTTGAAGTGATTTTGAATAAAAATGACATTTTCTAATCTGATGCATAGGATCCAAATTTTTAACTTGAAATTCAACCATGCAAATATAAGCATGGAGATTTATCAAATGGTGAAGAAATAGTTGTCGCAAGTGACAAAGAAACATGAAATGGTCAAGCTGAGTACAATAGAGAGGGAGAATTATAAAATATATATAACCACCAAAATATTCCAAGGACTTAGGATACATGAGAATTACAATTTTTCACTACTTCAAAGGGCCAAAGAAGAGTTTCTAAACAAGAATACAAAGCATCTCCAAAGAGACAACATTCCAAAGGAGTAGGTAGAACATAACCACTTCATCAAAAATGCATAAATAAAATGTATAAGGTATATAAAGAAGGTATGCAAGAGATTATTATTTCATTATTTTTTTTAAATCAATTATTTATAATAGAAATGTGGTATGTCAATAAATTCAATAAATTTACAAAATGTTAATATCAAGTCCCAAATGTTGTTAAACTAGTGTAGAAAGGGCATCCACATTAGAATAGTGATAAATGGTGTAACCCAATCATGAGAGGTACTTCATAGTAATATATGACTTTATCTCAAACATTATACTCTTTTTCCCATATAGTTCTAATTTTAACACATATTGAAATAGTGTAAGTTAGTATTTATAAATTACATGAAGGAAATATTAAATAAAATCATATCTAAATATGGCCATATAACCATCAATTATTTTTTAATAACCTGAGAATTGTATGGCAAATATTATCACCATAAAATTTTGAACGTGTGTGTGTGTGTGTGTGTGTGTGTGTGTGTGTAATGCCATAAATCATGCATTGCTATAAAGGTGTATAAAAAAATTACATCATCTAATAACATACTAGAATGTTGGGTGAATGTCTTATATGCATACAACGTCAAAAATAGCTACATCTTCATATAGGCATACAAATAAGTACATAATCTAAGACATCTTACTCATCTAATTGTCTCCCTCTCTTTGCCATCCTCAAATAAAACTCTCTATGGGATGCCCTACTCATAAATGGAGAGCCTTCAAATGCCTTGGATTCCTCCAAGGTCTGATTGCATGTCCTTCTAGGCTCATAGCTCAACTATAGATGAACCTTTTACAATACAAATATCATTATAAAATTTACATACTATACATGTAACCAGGTTAAAAAATTAATTTTAAAATAAAATACAATAATAATTTAAACATGCACTTACTGCAATCTCATGGTCATGCTCAATATGTGCCTAACACTCAATAGGGTTAGTGACAAGTTGAGGTGCACGAATAGGCATGTTAAATGGAGAAGAAACATGATAAGGTGTCTTATTAATCATTTGAATAGGACTATCAGATGTCATACAAAAACCATGCATAGACTATACATTTACGTAATTTGTATTTACCCAAGTATATAGTACATTTATTAAAACAAATCTATTTTTACATTTCAAAATTATAATTTAACATACACCTTGGTGAGTGCTTGTGTAAATGACATTACAATAAAAATGCCTATGTCTATCTCTACTCATATAGATAAAAGAGATTCTATTTTCATCATATGATGAATAAATAAGCTCACTTAGTTTTGTAGAGCATATATGGTTGTTAGTCAAGAACATATATCTATATAAATAATAACATATACATAGAGTATAATATTAACTCAAGTTTTTACCTTTGTATATGTAAATGGTGGCCTAGTAACCTTGATAAATAAAGTAGTAGATGGGCCACAAGATGACTTTGCATATGTAAATATAAGGTGGGTAAGATCTAGAAATGTAATTATGGACAATGAAGATATAGGCACCATCTCCTCTTTTGAAATAAAAATTACATATATAATATTCAATTTATATATAAATTTATGATTAGCTTTTAAATACAAATATAACTTAAATTTAACATGAAATTTATATAAAAGATACCCACATATATGTAGTGATCGATGTGTGCACACAAAATGTACTTGCCAAAAACTCATCACTCATGAGTATATCATTTAAGCCCTTAAAAGATCTACTGTCATCATCTGAAGGTCCAGTGCATATATCACCACAACATATACAATAATGAGGTCAAGTACATAGAATAACAAGAGTATCTCTGGCATCAGTCTCATAAAGTCTACTCAAATGCCAAAAGAGTGTATCAGTAAGCACACTAAGCACATATAAAATGCCAATATCCATGACCCCATTCACCATAGAGGGGATATCAGGTTGAAGAATATTTTGGGTAGTGATCCTTGTAGGCTAATTAGGTGCATAATATGTACCTGGTTGACCTTTCATAGAGCCTTTCCCTTGGCCCAAAAAATCCCCATAGTAAAAATAGTTAGGAATAGCATTCAGGACAAACTCACATTAGAGTTTCTTCAAATAATATATTGGGAACTCATGGTTGCTATATTGTGGGTTATCAAACACCATACACCATCAGTCCCAAAAATTATTTCTAATCAAATTATGTTGGCATCAGTGGATTAGGAAATGTTTACTAGTTATTGGAAAAGTTGCTTTGGTTTTTGGGTTAATGAATAATAAAAAGTTTAGATCTTTTGATATTTATTTGTCCTTTACCTCACATGTTGACAAATTTTTAGCATAGTAAGCCCTACATATATCCCTATATGATGCCCATATATCAGTTTAACTCATTATCAAGTCAAATTGACCTAATACTAATTCTAAGGTATTGGCCAAATAGGTTTGATGGGTGTTGGTCAATGTGGGGTCCCTCTTTATCCTAATTATTTTCTCAATTTCTATTTTATTTTCCATTATGTGCAACTAGATGCTTCTGAGTACCTTGGGGAAATTATGGAACTGTACAAGGGCCAGGAGAGTTAGGAAAGTTACGGCAAGGGCTAGGAGGGTTAAGCATAGGTTTAAGAGGATGGTTAACATGCAATTCTCTTTTAGTGGAATGAGATTTAAAAAAGAATAATATTTAGCAATTAAACAATGAAAATTAAAAAATTATCAAAATTTAGTGTCTATATGTAGAGGTTTTTATTACTTACCACCCCTCTGTAATGACATTATTAATTTGGTGAGGTATCAGGAGATCCAACTATGTCTTCATCCTCCACCAAGCAAAATTCAATCACAATATATCAAAGATAAGCGCATAACAAGTAGAATACTGAAAATGAGATAAGTATGCCTATGGCTTGGGCCTTTATGTTTTTTATTTTTAGTTTCAATAACATGTATGCATTATTAAAACATAATACATGTGTTTTATTGGCACTAATTTTAGTGCCAATAACACATACATGTTATGTTTTCATAACATGTATGTGTTATGGCCCAAGAATCTCAAGCTCAAATTCAATTAATACATACACCTTATTACCATTTCACGAATGTATTATGTTCATAATGTGTATGTGTTAGGGGAAATGCCCATGTAATTATCCCAAATCTATGCACATACCCATTTAATAAAATAAATTTAATGTTTAAGGAACTTATACTTTAAAAAAAATAGTAAACACATATCATGTCTTTTGGTTGTTCAACTTACCTTGTTTAATAAACCATGCATATTACAAAAACTTAGTACCACATATGTGTTATAGCATGTACATGTTAATTTTCATGTGTGATATAGCATGTATGTGCATTATAATGCATGAATTATAACATGTACACGATTTATCTTGTACATTGTATAGTATGTACATAAATACCTTGGGTGTTGCAGAAACTAAAGCATCCCATTTTAAGGATATGGTTGGTCAAAAAATTTAACTATTTAATGGTTTTTTTAAGAAATGATATTCTTCCTACTCCCACAATCGATCAAAAACTATAGTGGTTTATCTTCCACCCATGTCAATGAACAAAATATTCACTCTACTTCAACATCTGGCACTATGGGGGTTGCTTATGTAGTGTTGACTATAATGAGAGTATGCGTATCAATGGTTTCATTTCAGGTCCTGACTCTATCATCCTCTATTTATATTCATGTATGTAAAGTCTTTTTAGTATGCCATTCTATGTTGAAGTGAGTTATGTTTAGTTTTTTATTACACCATTTACCCAAATTAGATGTTTTGGACTTATTTGATGTAGTTGTATACTTTGGTGTGAAGGTTTTTTTATTCATTTCTATTATAACTTAACTCCTCAATTGTTTATGTATAGTGCTATGCTTTTTACATCATTTTGACTTTAATCATCTTCAATATGGATTGAATAGATGGTTGTAGGCCATTTTGGTACTTGAGGACTCAATGTCGCTCTGACATGAAAGAACCTAATTTTTCATAGATAATATGGAAAAAATTGATGTATGCTTAGATTTATTGATCATGTCCTTGCCATAGTTGTGACCACTACATATAGTGATCATTGTAGACATTTTAAAGATAGTTTTAATCATTAAAGGCTTCTAATAATTTATCTTAGGTTGATTCATGTTGATCTTCTATCTGACCTTTCTCCCACAAAAAATGTGCCACCACTTGTTGATGGGTGAATATACTTTGACAAGATCAATCTTGAAATTTTATTTGTTATAAAAGTCATTCATGGATAAATAAGATTCAAATTGATCTAACTAGTTATCTACTACATATGCGTTAATATTTCCATAATTGACAAGGGCCTCTAAGGTTACTTAAAACCTAGGGGGACTCGACCACCAATATCTTTCCCTAATCATGAATGCAATGAAACCACCTATTCAAGGAATTCTATAAACTGGTTGAATATAAATGTTTATTGATTCATGGGTGCTTTTATGAATTTATTTTTGATCATTGCGTGAATATCCTCTTGCATTAATTTGTCCATTTTTCAAAATGACTTGGTAGATAATCTGATGAATCTTGACATTTATCAATAAGACTCAAACACTCTAGTTACATTTGGTAGGTCATGCAAAAATGAGATAAACCACTTTGATAACATAAATTTGAGGCCCAGGAGGTTACCTAGTGGATAACTCTTTATATGAGGATCTAGATGAAGCTAGGTGTGTATCCAAAATATTTGTGAGAAAGATAGTTTAAATAGAGGAAGAGATGTAGAACTAAAATATTAAATGTATTTTATTTATCTATTTATCTTCTATATGACATACTCTTGATAAAAATATAAGACCCTTAACTTATATTCTAATTTCTATTATTTATTTATCTTCTAATGTGATAAATATGTATATGTAACTTAGATGTCAAGGGTCTCAAAGATATTGTCAGAGTTGAATTTTTTAAATGAATCATCATCTCTTGATGATTATGTTGTGACATCACAAACTATCATTACTAACGAGATATGGTCTACAATGCTAATATTATAAGGACATTATGGTAACATAGAAGCAAATTTGGATCTTACATGTTGGCACATAAGTACTAAAACCAATGAAGATGTTTTTGTTTCTCACACGAAGCCATATGGGAAAATAGAAAATAGATTGATAGGATATGGTTATACAGATCCTCCTCGAGTAGTTTAGACCAAATAAATATCTACATAATTAACACAGGACATGACAATGGTCTAGGTGTTATCGTGGGAGCCACTGTTGATAGATCCAATTGGATCAATTGGTTGACAAGCTAGAAATAATATTGATGAAATGACAATGAAATTTTATTTCATGAATCAAGAATAATAATCTAGAAAACTTTACAATAAATTAGTCAAAGTGTTTGTTCACATCACATTCCCAAAATGACCTTTCTAATTCCTACAAGAATGGATAAATTATTTAATGAGGGAAAATCATGACACCTATTATTAATAACTATGATGTACCATATTTTTACATCCCCATTAATCTATGGGGGGTCTTTGTAAGATCAAACATTCTTCTAAACTTATAAAAAATTTCTCATCTAAGAACTTTTTTAGGATGTCTACCAGTTTCTCTATTATAGGGAAATGTTACAAATTGACACTGTTATCTTTCCCATTAGGCTAAATCAAATGAAATTTACTATTGATAAACTTGGTTCGGTCATGAAAAATTTAATTCTTATCCATTTGAATTGGAGAGGTGTTTAAAAACCTTGTTGCTCCTATAAATCTAAAATAACCCTTTTGAGCCACAAGATCTCATTAATTACCTCTTAAGTAGTCATATATTATATTTATACTAAATAAATTTATAACATCGATTATTTTTTGGATTTCAAACTAATAATTGATGATCCCAAACTCATCAAAAAACCCATAGTGGACTTTCCATCTTCGTGATTTCTAGCATAGTTGAAATATAAATATCCAACTAGTTTGAAGTCTCCTGCCTTGGAGTATTTGAGCCCAAAATTTTGTGTTTTTTTAAGATATATGAGGACCCTTTTTGTTGTTACCTAATGAATGTCCATGGTTTGTTGCATGAATCTTGAGAGGACACCAATAGAAAATGATATATATATATAGTTTAGTTTTGGTCACATAAATCATGCTTCCAATGATTTCTTTATATTTAGTGGCATCAACCAAATCTATTAAATCTTTGTATGATAACTTGAGATTCTATTCCATCAGTGTGCTAAGAGGCTTATAATACTCTATCATAAAATTTCTTAAAATGTCACCAATGTACTTCCACTAAGTGATGAAGAAATAATTTGGTTTTTAAACTACTTCAATACCATAATAGTAATGAAGATAATCCAAACCACTCATTTCAAATATTTTCATCAACTCTAATTCAAACATTGTAGTGTATCATTCATAGTTCCCTGTGACGAGAAAATCATCAACATACACCACCAAAAATACAACTATTTTGTCAACTATTTTGATGAAAATAATTGCATCTTCAAAGTCAAAACATTTGAAGTTCATGTTCATGAGATACTCAACTAATTTGTAATACCATGCTTGAGGGTCTTGTTTCAAACCATACAATGATTTTTCAAGTTTGCACACCTTGTGGTCTTGTCCATTTACAAATAAACCTTTGGGTTGTGTCATCTAAATAGTTTCCTTAAGGTAAATATTCAAGAATTTAGTTTTGATGTCCATTTGCTGAACTCTCCATCTATTGTGAGTTGTTAGATCCAACATGGTATAAATGGTAGTACATTTTTTTGTAGGTGTAAAGATTTCTTGGTTTTCAATTCCTTATTTTTTATCACACTTCTTTAGGATAAGTATTGCATTATGCTTGTCAAGTGAGACATCAGCCTTGTATTTATTGAGGTAGGCCCCTTTCAACCAAATGGTTTGCATCCATACAAAGGATCAACTATTTTCCAAGTCCCATTTTTTACCAATGCACTATACTCATATTTTATTGCTCTTCTCTAGGGTTCAAGCTTCTTAGCCTATTTAAAAGATGTTGGTTTTGAATCAAATGCAAAATTGATTTTTTTGTTATGTAAAATCATTCAAGGTGATATTTTTAATCTTATATTGAATTTTTTCAATGGACTTATTTGATTGTGATGTAGCTATATGTGCACTTCTAGTCGATGTTTTTCCAAAACCATCAGGTTTCACATATTTCAATGTTTGAGTGGCCCACTTAGGCATATATTTATATGTTTTATTTACTTTAATTTCATCCTCTAAAGTTTCATCACTTTCTACCCTTCAATCTGGTGGCCCTTGTTCATTATCTGACAAATTTTCATTTTGTCCTTTAGCAGGAGTTTCAATCTCATGTATAGGAGATAATAGAGAATCAATGGATTCTTAACTATGTTTCCCCCACACATTCTTTGGAACATCCAAATCAATCTCTATAAACATCAAACTTTGCATACTTGTCAAGTTAACTCAATCTCTAATTAGTGTGCTCTTTATCCTTTGTATTTTCATAGAAAACAACTTCTATTGCAATAAGGAACTTATTATATTTCTCATCATATAACTTGTATTCTTGGAGGGTTCTAAATATCACAAGTGGATGTATTTTTAACTCTTTTGGTCCAAATTATTTATCTTATCCTTTGGAATAAATGTGTAACAAGTGGATCTAAAATTTTTAAAATGTCACACTGAAGGAAGATGACCATAACACATCTCATCTAATGTCTTGGATTCAAGAGATGTTGATTGTGATCTTTTATGGAGTTATACTATTATTTTAGACATTTTTTCCCTAAAAGTGTAGATTTATCCCTTTCTATAATATAACATAACATGAACCATATTGGTCATAGTTTTGTTCATCCTTTATATATATATATATATATATATATATATATATATATATATATATATATATATATATATATATATATATATATATATATATATATATATATATATATATATATATATATATATATATATATATATTGTTGTAGATTCTAAGTACCTATGAGATGGCATTTGATCCCATTTTTCTCAAATAGTATTCAAAATTGTTTGGAGTGTATTAATTATCATTATCTATCTTGAGTGTTTCAATGTGGGTTTGAGATTCATTCTCAATCATGGTTTGAAACTTTTGAAAACTCTCAAAGGTTTCTATTTTTTCTTCAGAACGTATATCCAAGCCATCTTATTGTAGTGATCAATGAACACCATGAAGTACTTATGACCACCAACGAAGAGGATTATAAGAGCACATAAGTCTAATTTAACCAATTAATTTTTTTTATTAGATTTCTATTATGACCTCGAGAATGGTTCTCTTACATGTTTAGGCAAGATGCATGCTTCAGAATTTTCATCTAATTTTATGTGCAATGTAGGCATGTCAACAACATCATTATTTTGTAATACATGAATGTTGTTATAGTGAGTGTGCCTAAATATATCATGAAACATGTTTGGAGACATTATATCTTCCACAAAATTAGCATAATTTCTTGAATTTGATGTCTCATCCCTGATTTTAAGTAGTTTTCCTTCTTCATATCTAGTCAAGATGACTGTATTGTCACATTTTATTCTGATAGTGACATCACTATTATCCAAGAAAATGGATTAAACTTATTTCTTTATAAGCACTAGGGACAAAAAAAATTGTTTCAATTGAGGAAGGTAAAATACATTTTCAAGTTTGAAATTTGAAAGTCCTGGACACTTGAGTCATATTGTACCTCTTCCATGTGGTTATATATTGTATCTATATGTGAGGTAGATTGAGACATAACATTTTTCATTTTAATCCTCAAAGATGTCTTTTCAAAAATTCATATGTTAAGTGGCACAAGTATCAAGAACCAAATCATCAAACCATGAAGGATTGATTGAGACACTATTTATTTCATCGTCTGTATTGGAAAACACACATTCACTAGTGAATTGAGTTGAGTTAAACATTTTCAATTATTTCATTGAATTTCCCTCCTTATGATGATATGATTTAATTTTCTCCCATGGATTTAAGCATTCATGAGTCTCATTCTTCCTTTTCTATCACACTATTCACAATAGAGGTTTTCTTTATCATCTTATTTTTTATTTTAACCACCATGAATTTCATTTTTTTTACCTCTTCCATTGTACTTGTTGTTTTACTTATTTTTTCATTCATTTTTTGAAGATGTGGCCTTGTTATATGTTTGAAAGAATTTTATTTGACATAACAGACACTTTCACCTTTTTGGACTCAATTTTTCTTCCAAAGGCCTTTTCTCTTTCTACCATATTTTCAACCAACTAGTCAAATGTGAGATTATTCAATTGATTACTTAATTTTAGAGACTTCAAATATCTTGAATAATTTTTAAAAGGGTTTTATTAATGTGGTGATATATATGTAGATTTTGACACCATTGGCCTCTACATCATTCTTGATGGCACTTATCTTTGAATCTAATCTGAGCACATCACCATATTTTAAATCTAGGTTAAACAACTTCAACCACAATGGAATGAATTTAAACTCTGAGTGGGAATCAATAGCTCCTTTAGTTTGTGAAAAGTTTCCCATGTGGAGTACTACACCCTTGAATATAATGAAACACATCTATGTCAATAAAGGACCTCATTAATTCAAATGCTTTCTATTTTTTATTTCTCCATGTCTAAATATCCTCTACATCATCTGTTGAAATAATTGGTTGTTTCTCCCCATCATAAATATTGAACCATATATTATTGAATATGAGAGTGTTTTCTACTTGTTGACACCATTTTAACTAGCCATCTTTGTTATTCAATGTCATGCTAATAATAGATTTCATGGAATGCAAGGTTTTTGTTAATTTTTTCAAGTTTTGGAGGTTTTATATTTTATTTTGAGTTTGATTTTCGAGTTTGGATTTTTAAGTTTTGAGTTTTGTGTTTTTATTTTAAACCTAATTAGTTCTTTATTACTCAAAAATGGTCCCCTTTTTTATATACCACCATACCTATATACCAAACCTCTATATATACCTACCCTTCCTATATACTTATCAGTACATAGAAGAAGCTATCCCTTCCTATATACTTAATAGTACATGAAAATGGATTTAAGGTACATGATAGTAGAGTGATATGGGGTGCCTAGGTCATACATGAAAATGATTCACCTCATCATTAGCATTGGCTTAATAATAAAACATCAAATATGAATATACTCAACTTTTCATGAATTTTGGATTTGCACCAATCGATAGTGACGAATGGGTAAAAGAGTACATCTCCTTATTTCTCCTTGAATTTTAAAATTTTGGTTATTGCTTGCCAAATTTACTTAGAATAACTTGTTCAAGGAAAGTTCAATGAAAACATTGCTCCAAATTTAAATGTTTATCACATTTAAATGATTTCAAAATTTGAAATAAAACACTCTAGAGTAAAAATTAAATTTTTGCTTTTTAAATAAAAAATCATAAAATTATACCTATCTCCTCCATTTCTCTATGTGGAATAATTTCCAATATTGGAAAAAGAGGAGTAGTATGACCTCTTTGGTTTGAAATCTCAAAATTCTTACTTTTGTGCACCTTTATAAAAGAATGCTACCATATAAAAAAACAACCCTGAACTTTTTTGAGAAAACGAGACTAAAATTAGATGTGATGTAGTCATAAAATGATTATATACAGTACCAATAACTATACACATCCACCATAGATTCCACGTAATAAGTTAAAATTCCAAAATCCCCTCTCACTGTAGTTAAAGAAGAAACTCAAAATGACAAAGATTTGTAGAAATTTTGTAGTCCTCCAAGTACCATGCATATATCTAAGGTATTTCATAAGAGAATTAAAACACCATATTAACATATGATTGTCTTATTCTATATTGATAGATGTTAAAATATTAATACGTAGACAAAAATAAGTAGAAAGTTTCCTTGCTTTAAGAAAAATGCCTCCTTTCTTATTCCCTATAAATGCATAGTCCGTAAGGAACAAACTATTGAAAGATAATAATTTTATGTAGGGTGTACAACTAAGAAAGAGGAGAAAAGAGTGAAATGTAAGTAAATGAAAATTTGGGCTTTGATACCAATAACATGATAAAAATAATATTGATGGAATGACAATGAAATTATATTTCATGATTCGAGAATAACTAGAGTAAACATTACAATAAATAATCCAAAGTGACTGCTCACATCGCATTCCCAAAATGACCTTTCCTATTTGTACGAGAATGGGGAAATTATTGAATGAGACAAAATCATGACATCTAAGTTAGACATCTAGGATTAATAATAACTATGTATAATATTGTTGCATTGATTTTAGGAAAAAAAATATGCTACATTGTTTAAAATTGTCATATTTTTATTATGGGAAAATGATTTCACCCAAACAGTTATGGGTTGTGTGAAATAATTATTATTTTTAAATAAATGATCTTTAAAAAATTTTGTACATGTGTGTATTATCAATTGTACTCAACATCCATACAAGTGTTTTTACCTATGGGGGGAAGTTAATGGAAAAAATAAACACAATGCCAAAACTATTGATTATCAATATCTATCTGGTTGATTGATCTAAATTCATAGGAATCTATAGGACATGGAGGAATGGTGCCAATCATGATCTCAAGTTTGCCAGAGATTGTGGTCCATTTTAGTGGAAAAACCAATGTGACCAATGTGAGGATGTATTGCAAGTGATTATGATTCAAAAATGTGTAACATAAATAGTAAGGCCAAGAAAGGTGACTAATGATAGTGATGGTCATTCTTTAATCTATGATCAATAGGGAAGGATCAAGTGTAGTAGCTATAAATAAGAGGTTTTGTGAGGTTGTGAACACCAAATGGAGAAATATTGAGAACCCAATCCCACTATCTGATTCATATCTACTTAGTTAGGCCCAACCAAATAGAGGAACAAATTTGAAATGAAAGTGGAGGCTCAACCACATTTGATTTGAATACAAAGTATGTTCCTATTCACATTATTAAGGTCAATATGATATATTCCAACTAAGCTCTTTGTGAATCATGTATGCCCTCACAGTTCTAGATAGTGTATTTGTCCCAATCCACATTTATTTGATCAATTGTGTGTTAGCATACATATATCAAAAGTATTCTTATTCTTGTGTGTTATTCATTTTTTATTTTATGGAAAAAATAATAGCATGTAAGCCCCTAAATTTACTTTGTTTTCTATATCATCTTAAGATATATAGGTAAATTAGAGCCACTCTAGAAGAAGAAATAATATGGGTATTGCAGATGTATAGGTGTTGCCTCATGAAGATTAGAGTAACAAAATAAAAGATCAAAAGAAATCAAACCCTTTTTCTGTCAATTTGTTTTATATTTGTTTGTCATCTATGAAAAGCGCTTGATCATGATCATTTCTAAAGAAGGTTACTAACAATGCTAAATGTGAGTTTTTACATTTAGATCTAGATCTAGGCAAAAATTATAATATAATGAATTATTTAAGATATACTTGTAAACCCTATAAGTTTTTATTTACACATATCTAGAATTTTTAATTTAAAGTCATTCGTTTATTACGTCAAAAGTGTTCTTATTAGGGTAACAGTCCCAAAGATTCATCTCGTAGTATTGGAGATGCAAATCTTTGGGCATAAATAGTTTTAGAGGGCGGTATGTGGCAAAAGTAGTTTTAGATTCAATAGTTAGTTGCGAGTAGGAAGTCATACATAGAAATGATTGGAATACTTCTCATTTCAAGTAGTAAAATCACACATGGGGCAATTTCGATGGCGATGCAACCATTATATTTAAAAGAGGTTGAAGAAGAGAAGCGTGATTGATTGGCTTGAGACTTTTTCTAGAAATTAAGCGATGAGTGGTAGGAAGGATTATGGGAGGGGGATTGAAATTGAAGGTTGAAAGGTATGATGAAAATCAAACCAAAACTTAATGAGATAACAAAGTTGTTTTGGGTAATCTACTGATGTAGCAAAAACTGCATATTAAAATATATTAAAAAATATATACTATATAATCTATTATGTAAATATATATTATATGATCTAATATAATATTAAAATATATAGTTTATAACATGATGTAGTATTAAATTATATAGTATATAATATGATATATAATATTCATTTAACAAATATATATATATATATATATATATATATATATATATATATATATATATATATATATATATATATATATATATATATATATATATATATAAAAGACTATATATTATTTATATAAATATTTTATATATTATCTAATTAATATTTTAGATAGAAAAAATATTATAATATTTATATGTCCTATATAATATATATACTTTTTATATTAGGAAGAGGGGTTTTATAAAGTGAAATAAATTGATAGTGTAATATAGTTGAGGAAAAATCATTTTTATTTATTATTTTCTATTTAATTACATAGATTATTTATATTTAATATGTGAATTAAATCAACAATAAAATAATATTGATGTAAGAGTAATACATTATTATTATGAAATTTATCTTATTTCTTTTATTATAATAAAAAAGAGTATCAAAAAATTTCTAAAATGCATATCATATAGATATATAATAAGCATCATCATACCAAAATCATAATAAAATTATCAATTGAAAAAACTAATCAATTATAATTGAAAAGAACCTAAAATATTTTTGACATTCCTTACACCCTCAAGCACATGCTAGTGTAAATATTACAAACCGATACCCTAATTTTATAATCAAAAGCGGCAGGGTTGCTCGTGCTTTACCCTAAGTTAAATTGCCTTGAAAAATTAGTCTCAATTCATTCGAGACTGTCGTGCCTTTTCTCGCTCCGATTTTGTCGCGACTTTAATCGTTCCGCATTGCTCTTAAGAATTTTTAATAGTCCGCTTTAATTCTCCCTTTTTAACTCTATATGGTCTTTCAAAAGAAATTCCTGTGACTGTAAATAATGCACTCTATATTTTCCAAAACTCCTAATCAAATACCAAACTCAGGACCAAACTCTCTCTCCAAAATTAAGGGCACAAATAATGCCTTTCATAGGCTTTTAAAAATAAAATCCCTTATGTAAGCACAAGGCTTCTACTAAAACTCCTAATCAAATACCATTTGTTAGGTATAAGGCGCAGCTCTTAACCTTTTGAAAGACAATATACCCTTTCACACCTTAAATGCATAAGCACATTTTCAAAATGCAGATTTACGTTTTATAGTATTAAAATAACATTTTCAAGGGTTATCGATCTACTCTCTTATTGTTTTGAATGCATCCCATTAAAAGTTTGAGAACACATTCACAAATTTTCTTTGTAACAAAGTTTAACATACCATCATTTGTCCTACCTTCCATTTTTCAAGAGATGTGAGTCAAGAGTTTCTGATGTTAATTAGCATAAGCATTTAGTCAATTGAGAGTGGTAGAGAATGAATGCTTCCATGGACATTAGGGCATCTTACAGTAATAATAATAGTAGAAATTATTATTGTTTAGTAGTTTGTAATGTCCTTTAATTTAATATAACTGTCAAATGTGAAGTAAGAATTATAAGTTTTGGAATTTGGATCGTGTTTATTAATTAAATGCATTTTCACTTGGAAGCCATTACAATTTACAGTTTATGGATTATGAATAAATATTACCAATAGTAAGCAACTAAACCACATGGTGAAGAAACTTACTCACATGGTATAAATTAACATAACTAATGTAATTGTTTCCAAAAAAATATTCTAATTTTATGAATTCTAAAATCCTTAAGTATTTAATTTAAATTTAATTAACTCAGTTCTCTACAATTCAATAGAAAATATTTAATGGCAAGATTAATAGTTCTCATTATTTAAGCCACTCAATGTGTTTGTTGCAAATGACTATTGTCTGTAGTCATTTTTATATTTTCATTAAATAACTTAGTGGTTACATGACTCTTTCCTTATGCAGGTAGTATTTCATTTAAATATCAACTATCCTTTTATTTTTATTTTTTTAGATGTGACATCAGAGGGACAGAATAATGAAAAAGGAAAAGGTATCTATTTTTTATATTACGGTTGGTGGAGACAAAATAATACTTACATCTTGGAGTATGGTGTTGAAAGAGCCAAATCAAATATGCCAACAATTTGAAAATTGATTATTTAAACCTATTATTTGAAAAGATTAAAATCTATATTGTTGGTATTATCCTCATCGTAGTGGTCTGAGTGGCTCCTCCAAATCTGGAGGTGATGGCAAGGGTTAGGGATCTCCTTCCCCATTTATAATGGTGACATCAGAGGCTAGGATCCTTTCCACCAATGCAAATTTACATGATTGGCTCTAGTAATCTTCCCTAAAAGAAATTAAAGTGAGACATTCGAGACTTAAGAAAACACTCATTGGGAGCCCTTACCTATGGACAGGGATCCTCCTATGTTGGGAGGATGGGGTTATAATCCTTAAGATTCACTATCTCCACCAGTGCCCCTGGCATCCTTGTTTGTTACAGATACTTAATTGTTCTCTTTATTGTTATTTGTTCCTTACTCTCTTTGATTTGTTGTCAAATTATTGATGTGATGTTTCTTTTTGTTGGTGTAGTCATTTCTTGACCACTTTTAAACTTTTTCTGAAGTATCTTCGTCCTTTATGTGATTATGCTCATGAGATGTGACTTTTCTACCCATTTTTTGGTACAATTAGCATTATACTACATCTCATTTGATTAATATATAAGTACTCTTCAGTTAAGAAAAGGTTAAATTAAATTAAATAATATTTTTAAAGTTAAATTTATTATAACTTTTTTAAATAAAATAAAAATTTACTTATAACACTTTTATTATAAGTTTTGGTTCCATAAAAGAATGATCCAATAAAAAAAATTATTAAATTTTTTTATTCATCTTGTTTTGGAGTAAGATGATTCTACCATCTATTTTAAAATCTCAATTCATGATTTGATAGACTCTATTATATTATCTTAATTTATATTCTATTAAATTGGTTAGAAAAAATGCCACAATATAGATTACCCACAATCGATATAAATGCAAATAATTGTGTAGAAAAAAAGAATAATGAAAGCAACTGCAAAACAAAGCTATAGTATTTAATTTGGACTTTATGCTGCTATTGTTGTTGAAATTAGTTAATAATATATTGTTAATATAGTTGTATAAAGTTCTTAGTCCTGTGAACGTTATTAAAATCTTACATTCATCTGATTTTTGAAGTAAGATGATTTTATTGACCGTTTTAAAATCCCAAATCATGATTTGATGGACATTATAATCTCAATTTATATTCCATTATGGTAGTTAAAAAATAGCTAACAAATAGATTACCCACATTTGGTATAAAACTTTGTACAAGCAAATCATTGTATATTGAAAAATTAACTTTGAAAGCACCTGCAAAATGAAGCTACATTATTTATTTATGGCTTCAAGCTACTGTTATTTGGTGTTAGAATTAGCAAATAATCTTTTGTTACTACTTCTTTCAGTGGTTTGACTTACATTTTCCATTTAATAATAATTGTTTTGTGTTATTTGTGATTTAAATATCATTTTAAAAAAATCAAATATATATTGAGTTTCATTTTTGGTAAAGTAAAGTTTTGTAAAATAAAACAATATAAATTGGTAATTGTATTTTATAGAGAATTTATAGATAATTATTCTATATCATTTTTTGTGAATGAAATTTTACATAATAATATTAACATTTTTTTTATAAAGGTAACACTAGAAATGAGGTTGTGTATTCTTTCATACAATAATATGTTCTATTTCATTGTGAGTATAGAAATAATGATTAGTGTTTGGAAAAGATAAAACCATATAAAATATAAAAATAATTAAATATTTTAAAATGCACTGAATAATTATAATAAAGAACAATGAAAAAATATTTTAAAAAATAAACTTAAAAAACACAAATAAATACATGTACCTATCACTATTATAATATATTAATATTCTATATAAATAATTATATATATATATATATATATAATTACATTTAAATATATAAAATTTATTATTATTATTATTATTATTATTATTATTATTATTATTAAATAATAATAATAATAATAATATCTTAGATAAATTTATGTAAAATACAACAATAGATATTATTGGTATTTATTGATGTATTTTACATAGATTTATTTAAAATATGTATGATAATTTATAAATATTTGTAATAAAATCTATATATTACATATAAATATATTATAATTATCTATTATAACTTTATTTATGATATGATAAACTCTATATATTATAGTTATTACTAGTTATGATTATCTATATATTATTTATTCATTTATTATTGATAATTTATTTTTAAAATTTATTTTTATGATGATCTATATATATATGTATATGTATATGTATATGTATATGTATATGTATATGTATATGTATATGTATATGTATATATATATATATATATATATATATATATATATATATATATATATATATATATATATACACATATACATATACATATACATATACATATACATATACATATAACACATATTTTTACAATTTCATTATTTTATATAAATTACATATTTTTATAATTTTATTATTATGATTATTTATAAATATGATGCTTTGAAATTTATATATTACGTATAATTTAGTTATGATTACCTATATATTATCTATTTATTTATTATTATACCAAAAAAAAAGAATATGATAATTTATTTTAAAATTTCATTATTAATTACCTATGATGTGGTAAAATCTATATATTATTTATTTATTGTCATGTAATATTTTTTATGATGTGATAATTTTTAATGATAATTAATTTTTATAATTCATTGTTATGATATGATTATTTATAAATATGATATGGTAAAATCTATATATTATCTATAAATTATTATTATTATCTAATTATTTATAAATATAATGCAACATAATTTATATATTACTCATAAATTAATTATGATTATTTATAAATATAATGTGCTAACATTTAAAAATTATCTATAAATTAATAATGATTATAAAATTATTTATAAATATTATTAAAAAAACTAATATATTATCCATAAATTAATTATGATTATATGTATGTTATTTATTTATTATGATGTTGTAATATTTTTTATGATAATTTATTTTTATAATTTTAATATTATGATTACTAATAAATATGATAGGGTAATATAATTATTTATTTATCAATTATAAAGTTGTAATATAATGTAACAGGCCAAATGGAAGTCAATTTCACACTAAAAGCAACGAGAGAAGTTGTACAAGAAAAATAATGAGAAAAGAAGTAATATTTAAAACTTTACCCTATTATTTTATTCTTCTTTAATTTTTATTTCTCTCACTTTATTATACATTTTTGTTTGTTTTTTCATTTAAATATGTTTTTCTTTATATGTTTTTTATTCGTTAAAACTATAATGTTTGATATTTTATTTTTTTATTTTATTTTGTTGGCTTTTAAATAATAATATACTAACATTCTTAACGTCCCTCAGATGCCAGTAATATATAATTACTTATATTCGTGTAATTAAAGTGTAATAGTAATAATAAGTTAATATATATATTTGTACTTATAGATATATAATTTTATTATAAAAACACATTATGTATAATTTACATAAAAGTATATTAAACAATTATATATTATAATATATAATTAAGTATTTATCTAAATATTTATTATTAATATATGTAGTTATATACATATACATATACAGATACATATACATATATATACATATACATATATATACATATACATATATACATACATATACATATACATATACATATACATATATATACATATATACATATATATATACATATATATATACATATATACATATATATATACATATACATATACATACATACATAGATATATACATATACATATATACATATATACACACACACACACACACACACACACACACATATATATATATATACACATATACATATATACATATACATATATACATATATATATATATATATATATATATATATATATATATATACATATATACATATATATACATATACATATACATATACATATACATATACATATACATATACATACACACACACACACACACACACACACACATATATATATATATATATATATATATATATATATATATATATATATATATATATACATATACATATACATATATAGATACATACATACATACATACATATATACATATATATCTAAAGTATTGAGAGATATCATTTTTGATGTGTCCATTCCACTTATGTCACAAATCTAATATAAATAGATGTCTCAAAAATGATATCTCTCGATGTCTTTTATATATATATTTATGTAAGATAGGTATGTTAGTAGTATCTGTGTGTATTATGTATTTATTTAACATATAATATAAAGTTTTTTCATAATTTTTTAATGTATAATATACATCACATTAAATCATCTAAAAATTTAATATACATAAGATAAAATAAAAGATAAATAAAATATTTGTAAATCAATTTTGAGACAGTATTTTGACAGTCTAATTTTTGGATAAAACTATGTTAGAGTTTTTAGACTGATGTTTTGGTTCACACTCCATGACCCATCATCAGGGTATGATAATGTAACACAAATTTATCCAAAAATTCTTTAATCTTATTTATAAATCATTTAAAAGTGTAATATAAGGAAAAATGCCTACACTAAAGAATCATTTAATATTCATCATAATTTGACATACATATCACATAAAATGTCAAATAATAAATCATTTCATATTCATAGAAATAAATTTGTAATAAGTACATGACATCATTTACCCTCAAAAATTTTCAAAATCTCTTCTTCAACTTTTCGTTTGAAAATATATTTTTCATTTTTCAATTTTTCATAGTGGTCATATGTAAATGGTGGTAATTTTCTTATTTCTTCCTATAACTTTACATGTGATATAGCCACTTATGTTAACCATGTTCTTTATTTTTGACCTATATAAATTGTGGCTTTTGAAAGAGTCAAACATTGTGATTTGTGTATTATTTATTCTCAAGCCAACCCTACGGGTAGTTGGTTTGTGCATCCTTTTTATATTGGTGTACTTGAAAATATACATATAGTTTCATCTTCAAATACTATTCTCAAGTAACTGTCAAAATTGACCATAACATATATTAGTGGTACTAATAGGGCAATTTCAGGTTTGTATATTATACTTTGAATATACATGATAGAGCTCCATCTACAATACCTACTTATATCCAAAGATTGGAGGTTAACATGACTCTTTCATCCTTACTAATTAGTAATTTTGCATCAAGTTCATAATTTTGACCTCCTACTAGTGCATTGACATTTTTTACCTTCATTATATTGCTACATGCAATAGGTCATTTAAATGAATGAAATTTTGTTTTTTTGGGATTATGCACATTATTAGATGTGGCAAACAAATGAATACTATTGTCAAATTATTCATTGGTGACTCTATATATTCCAACATTAATTTTTGTCATTAATACCTTTTAATCATTAATTATCATATTTACATCTCTCATATTTGTGAGAATTTGATGAAACATTTACACGTATATTATTACCATATGGTGATTTATCACTAATAAGAGGTAATTGTTCCAATTCTCCAACCAAAATGATAGATGTACCTCCAAAAATCATGTTTACATTATCAAGAAATGCTTAATGAAGTTGAGAGTCTATGTTTTATATCAAAATTTATCCAATGAAGTTCATTTCATCAATCAATATGTATTTTATTTGGTGGATCTCTTCTTCAAATGTTTTAAATCTTATTCCTTCTAATTTAACAAAATATATGATTAGGATCCAAAGTTGTGAATGTATGGTTGAGCCACCAATATTGAATGTTGTAACTCTAGTTGTTGTATGTAATATACATGAAGAACACTCTGGGATTGTTACATCTTAAAGAACTTAACATATGACACGAATTAGAAATGATTTTCTTCTCCCTGTTGTTCCTTGAATTATCATGCATAATGAAAAAATAATTTGACCTTGATGATAATGTGTCATAATTATATCTAGTGTTTATTTTAGGGTATAGAACCTAAGGTTCCATATTTCATATTTGTTGATATATCATCATCTATGAGAAAACCATTATCTTTCATGGTACTTATGAAATTTATCACCTTATTTATCTATTATTCATCTTTATATTTGTTATTTCATGGTGCTTATCTATCAAGATCTCTTCTTCCCAACATATCTATTTTATTAACTTCTATAATTTGGCCACATTGTATCCTAGATATGAATTTTCACTATGTTCCATTGCAATTTTTAGAATTTAGGCATCATCCTAATATTCAATATCATTTTCAAAATCTTCTAGAATACTCATTCGATAGATATGACAAAAATTATAATTTAATGACTCTCAATTTGATTTTATTACATCATAATCAAGTCTAATATCTCTTTGTATATCAAGAAATATCATGCAAAATAATAAATTTGACTAATAAAAATCAACCCATTTATGTGATTTACGTACAAATATGGAGAGAAACCTTGGGAATACTCTCAAAATAGCTATGATACTCCTTGTCTTCCATTTATTATCTATTTTTTTGCTTTCTATTATATGTGCAAAATATGGCTTCATCAATAAGTGAAATGCTTTACATGGAAAAAGTAATGTTATTGTATCCATAAATAAAATGTTTTTTATTCTTGGCATGGTCATCTTTATTTTTAGATCCCTATTTCAATGCCTCATTTGAAACATTCAAATGGATAAATATTCTAATGCTCTATTCTAACAAAAGCTCCAATAACACGTGACATGTTTGTTGTGCCCCAATGAGTCTTTGAACAGCTATTTTAGTGAGATGTATTATATATTCTCTTATTTCTAATTCATTAGGGTTTTAGATGTTTTCAATTTGTGATAACATTTATTGATAATTTTCAGATCTCTTCTCTACTTTGATTGCATACTTGGCAATGTAATCAACTAGACATGTTTGGAAATAATAGGTTTCCAATCTACATTTTCTATCCACACTATAGTATGTAGAGATTATGTCTATTTAATCTATCATCATTTATTGTAGGCTCAAAATTTTTATCTCCTATCTCTGACCTTTGATATAATATCTATCCCTCAAGATTCAATGGCCATAGTACATTATACCTATAAATAATAATAACATGATTGTTAGTTGTTTCTTGAACACATATCATTTTTAATGTATATACAATTATTTAAATGATTTAACATATTACCTACACATGATTATTCTTATTTTCTTAAGTAGATAGACATCCTCACTACACATTGTATGTTATTCTACACAATTGAGTATCTCTTCATAGTCAAGTTCTATATCCACCTATGTAAGTTGTCTTATATTTAAAATACATGGATGTTGAGTAAAATTTTATAATGCTTAAAATTAATAATAAATAATAATTCATTAGTTACATTATCAAAATAAAAAATGTATTAAACATAGACTTGGATAGGATTCATAACATACTTATATGTTTTGTTGGTGTGGATCTTCCTAAGGCTTCCATTCATTAACAATAGAATGGAAGTATCTCTCAAAATTTTTCCATTCATTGTCATTTTTCCAATCAATTTTGTCCATATTTGGTTCTCTATCTAACCATATTAATCCATGCACATGTGTTGAACCTCTATGTTTTCATTCATAACTAGACCAATAATATTTTACTTTCATTAATTTTTGAAATATATCCTTATGAAAAAATTATATGTCAAAAGTGCATGTAGTGTGCCACTATATGAGGATAATCAATAATATTCTATCTTTGCCAATTTTGATCTTCTCATGGATTTATTGGGTTTTTTTCTTGGCATTAGTTCATGTAAATCTGGTCAATATATATCAAGTACACTTAGTAAATAAATTGGTATGCAACCCAAGTTGATATGGAATGTTAATTAATTCACAATGAAATTTCTACGAATAAGACCTTGTACCCCTCAAGATGGTTCTAAACTACATCAAAATATCAACTAAATGGGAGTGGGGAACATTGTGCATTTGCTCATGTAACTGATTAATGGAGATTAGACTTTCTTAAATATTCATTTTCACAAAACACTATTGAAGAATTTTTTTCACAATGACTCATTATTATGTTCATCATGTAATATCTAAATCAAAGGTGTCCACTGAAACAATGATCCCTGTATCAAAATAAATATTTAAATAAATCATGAAAATGAACTCATATCACTTGTGGTTCTAGCCAATTACATTTTCCATCAGGGAACAATGTTGTAAATACCATAGCTATTAATCCTAATGTGACATACTCATTAATAGGAAATGGTCCAAGCCTTCACTAATCAATTAGTGTTCTAAAATCTACATTAGGGTTATTTACCCATGCATGGATTAATTCCATCTCTCTTAGGGAATTTGGTGGTTTTGTGGCCATTCATTTCATGTGATTAATGATATTTACTTCATCCATATCCATCATTGGAATTAACAATAAAAATTCAATTTCATCAAAATCAAACTACATATGGACAAAGTTTAGCTGGTTAAATATGTTTACATCAATGTTAGATAGAAGTTCACTGAGAGCATTGGCATCAATGTGAACATTTGAATAGAACCTGTCATGTTTTATTTTATTTTTAAGTGATTTATATACATGATCTCTTTTGATATTAATGTTGTAGTATATTCAACATGTATCCCTCCTCTGAACTATAATCATTGACAAATATTTTATTCAATGTGGAAAAACCTTATCTATTTATTTTATTTATCATAGAAAAATTATTGTATGCCTTTATATTTATATTGACCTTTAGTTGCATGTGTCACTTGTATGATTGGGTTGACATGAGCTATTATAATTTCCTTAACTTATGTTTAGTTTTCAAGTTATGGGACTTGTGGCCCAAGATCCTTATTGTTTGATAGTAAAAATTGATGATAGCCTTTCTCTTGTCAAAATATATTACATACAAGGCCTTCATGTGATCAAGAAACATTCATTCCAATGTATGTTTATTTAAAAATAGTGAAGCAAGATTATCTAGAGCATTTTTAAAAATAATTTGAAATTTTTTCAAATTTCTCCCAAGAATTCCATTGGGATTAGTTATATTTTTTTCCTTTCAATTTCTAAATCTTTTATTCATCTTCTTCTTCTAGATTTTGATGTTGACTCTTTTTCTAAATCATTATTTTACATTTATTTTCTTCTAATAAGTTGTGATGTTATCTGCACTTGTTTATCATTATTTTTTGCATTGTATGCAATATCAACATCTATTTCATCTTTAGCTACCTTCTCTAGTGTTTCAATCACATGATATAGTGATATTGAATTTACTTCTTCAGAATTAATGTCAATTCTATAAATTGATTGCTGATTGTACCTTTGAAATGTTGAACGATGAAGTTCTTATTTATCTTTTCATTCTTCCTTAATCAATTGATCTCGATGAATTTGTATTTACAATCTTGTTATTAATACATATTTCTCTTATTGAGATGTTTGTTCAAGCATTTTTCAACTTATCTTCATGTTGTCTCTTTTATGCTTCCAATTCTTCAACTCTCAACATGTCCCTGTGTTATTGAAATATTTGTCAGTCATTATCACTTCAAATTTTTATTTATCCCTTTCTTTATGCATCTATGATTTTTTTTTGTCTTTGTCTATGATAATGTATTTGATATTTTCTTTGTTTTTCTAGTTAATATTCTCTTCATTATTCTTCACTTCCAAAATTCAATCTAGGTCGACCCATTTCTACACAATTTTTTAAAACAATGTAGAAATAGTTTAATAATATTTATTTCATATAGAAAATAATATAAATATAAAAAAAAAATCTTAAAATTATTATAACATAATATAAAAATATAATACTCATCCTTAATAATATATATTTATACTTAGACTTATAGTACTTATTAAAACATAATGTTGACCCAATAGGTTTTTAAATTGCTTGAAAAATATCATTTTATTTGTTCATTGTGGGATTTAAACTCGGATCAATTCACTTTTAAATGTATGTCCCACCAAAACACTAAAAAATAAGCCTGAACCGTATGACTTAGATTTTAAAAGTAATTAAAAAAAGTTATTTTACTATATTGTTAGGTTTTAGATGTGTAAAATAAATTAAGAAATCATATTTAAAATAACATAAAACAACTAAATTATAAAAAAAAAAATATCAAATAATTTTGTCCCAATAAGCTGTAAACTCTTATCGATTGACTTGTAAATGTAAGTGTGCAATTGGTCCAACCAGTTCCAATCCATGCTCACCCCAGAATAATAAAAATAATATAATGTCTTTGTATTTATTTTTTTAAATAAAGAATTAAAATATTGAATGCCATTAATATTATTTTAATTTAAAATATAAAAATTGAAAGAAAAAATATATAGATTCATGTAAAATGTTAAATATAATCAAGTTAATATATTAAATACATAAAATTATTTTGGTTTTAGTAATATCTGTCTAGAAGTATACCTCGGAATTGTAAAGGGATTATATGTGTAATTTATTTGATATTTTAGCCATAAAAATAAATTATATGTCAACCTATAAAATCAAAAACAAAAAACATTTATAATTCCAACTACAAGGGCTTTTCTTTCCTAGAAATTAATTTCATTTCTAGTCTATGCATTTCAATTTTTAGCTAACAATAATTCATAGAGGATCGAAATTAAATTTAACGTCCTAAAAGGTCTTATAGGTGAATAATTTTGTGAACAAATGGATGAGTTCAATTGTAAGAATACTGGCATAATTTTTCTAGCCACAAACTTCTTACTATTTTTTTGTGTCTATGGTGGCCTAGCCAAGTGAAAATGTCATTTAATCAGTGAAGTTGTCCTGCTATTTATTTTATTTACGAAAATATATATATATATATATATATATATATATATATATATATATATATATATATATATATATATATCTTAGTATTGTTGAACATCAACTATGGGGAAAAGAATAATTATAACAATTATCACATGAATATGTGTTTTAACCTTATAAGGTTTAGCTAATGTAAATCCTATGTTTGAATAAAGGGTTGAGTAAACTAAGTCAAGGAGATAATATTCATAAAATATATCCACTAATATATTATATAATTCACTAGTTTTGGATTTTCTAAATATTGTAATAAATAGTGAAAATAAATATTTATCTAGAAAACACTAGACACAGACAATCTAAGTGTTAGAAATTGAGATGGAAGCTAGTATGAGTGTCATCAATGGAATCCATATGTCAAAACACTTCCTAGATAATAGTGCCATGATTAGATAGTAGTACCATGTGTTTCTAGTGTCCTAATATTACCATTAATTTCCTCTTTGTAGGATTATCTCAAACTTCTAGGTGCACTTATTTCTTTATTTTTGGGGTCTATTCATGCATGATCAAATTCTAGAACACTGTATTGTGCATATAATGACTAATTTATGATGAAAACAATAATCATAATTTCAAGTAGGGTATGAGATGAAGTGTGTTCATTATTAGGATAGGATAGACATCCTCAATACACCACTATGAAGAGAGTTGCCTACATACCAATACTCTTAATAGGGATCAAGCTCGATGTAGTTATCCTCACCTAAGTACTAGTGTAAGTGTAACTGATGCTAGTATGATAGTGGACATTAGTGAATTGAGTGTTATTGAGATTTTAAATCTTAAAAATATAGCTTAGGGTTGTTGTAGATTATAGTATGCAGAAGTAGGGCATAATAGGGATTAATAACCTTAATTTTGCTCAACTTGTTTCATATTTAAATAAGTATTTTATATCATATTTCTATCTAGTGGATAAAGTTGTATCTAAATATGTCATCCTATGAAAGGGTGTTCAAGCCTCTCCCATATTTAGATAACATAGGTTTATCTCTAGGCCTATGGTTTGCTTATAGTAGTGGGAAACCTCTAGGTTAAAGGGATAGCTCCTTTAATTTATCTCTTGACCTCACACACTACACTAAACTATTCCCTTGGAGGTGAAAAAGGAAGAATATAATATAATGTAAATATATAATAATGATGTGATACACCAAAATATTAGTCCACAAACACACTTTCATATACACTAAGAATGAAGACTACCAAAACTAACTTCAAATCTATGGCCTTATAAAATTAGTGTTTCTCATAGAGGAAGATTGTTATGCAAATATAGAGGTGGGTGAAAATAAGTTTTGGTAATAGATTCTACTAGTCCCTCTCATACTTCAAGATAAACTCAATAACCATATTCACTTTATTATACAAATTAGAAGAGATATCCGTCAACCAAAACATGTAACGGCAACATGAAAATAAGGAGAATATATTCATCACTTAACATCCAATGTACACCACAAAACACACTTAGGTAAGGGATTGTAGAGATCAAATCAAATTATATGTCTTGTTTAATTGAAAAACAAGGTGATAAACTAGTAGGGATTCATCATACTAGATGTGTACTAGATACAATTGCCAAAATGGCTTGCATTTATAGAGAATAGGAGAAGAGAGAGAAGAAGAGATGTGGAAGGGTCACAAGTCCATGCGTTAAGATATAAAAACTAGTTAAAATTAGAGAGAATGAAATTTAAAAGAATTAAGGAAGTGGTCTTGGACAAGTGTTCATTTGGATTTCATCATTCTCCTTTGAGTTGGCATAAGGGCTCTTTACCTTCTTCTTTGAAACTTTCTTAATGATGAAGACTTCAATTGACTACTTGAAACCCACATGAGGCTATTTGACATATTTAAACTATCATGAAAATGTGGAAATAATATTTTAATAGACCTCATATTCCCCTAAACTAATAGCCTTACATACACTACTTGTTGTCCATTGTCTGATAGCCACTTGCTAGCCTTCTAGGCCTCGCTCTTCACACTTATCATCAAAATGACTTACAATTGTCCAAGAGAAGTGTTGCAGAGGTGTTAGGATACCTATTTAAGAAATTTGTTTCCTATGTTATATCATATATATCTTCATGAAACTTAGAACATTCTTCTCACTTCCCATCTTGTATAGTCACCTTGCCTTTTCACTATCTCACATAGATTACCTATGATGAATGAGATAATAGAAGTCCTTTATATATAAACCAAGGTGAGAAATGAGTATGATAGGTTGGAAAAGTTATATAAAGACCTTCTTTAATGGTTGACATTCAACAATTCTCCCCTGTACCTATAGAACTAGTCAAATCTTGCAAGAAACCCCATATTAGGTTTGTCTGTATAGAAGACAATACAAACCAAATGAGAGTTAAGGAGGCTATGAGATTTATAAACATATATAGATAAATTTAATGATAATTTTACCAACTTTTAATTCAAATGTCTTTATGTCTTCACCATCAGGTCTAAATAAGGGGTTTTGGAGAGTGTTTGGTAGTTTTGGTTCTTATTGATAGTTCATAAAATCTTAACATCTAAATTCCAAAAAAAATGCATTGAGTTTTATCTATAGACCCCATTAAACTATTCCCAACTCCTTAGGTCACCATGAAATCCCTCTATATGGGTATGAATAGATGAAAGTGACCTTTGAACTCTTTCTCTACATTTTGAGTAGGCCTAAGAAAGAAATAAAATTGAATGACCAACCTTAGGTTTTTTATTAAAAAATGATAGGTCTAATATATCCTCAAACCTCATATAAAGGTTCTAAAATTGGTTAGGAAATTCATATAGTCCTTTGCAACAAGATAAATCCCATGAGGGTTTAGGCCTAGTCTATGTCTGACTATGTTTTTTGACCCTCTATAAGTTTTAAATGATTGTAGGGCCTCCTCTATGGTTGTTTATATGTAACTAAAACCTTCAAATAATCATAGCATGGTTCTAAGACTCATTCCTTCATCTATTTAGTCCTCACATACTAGCCTATAGACTATGTTTTTGTTAGAGTACTCTCTGTTTGTGATAGAACATAGAGTATCTCCACTATTGGTATGAACAAGGTTAGGCTGTGGGGAGATATTATAGGTCATGGTGACTAGATTAACATGGATTAAAAGTTTAATCACATTCACATAGGTTTCATTACTTTAAAATCTTGATAATAGCTTTTAGGATGGTAACTGTGTGCAAGATGACTAGGCATGGGATTAAATCCCTATTTGATGAACTCTCTTTATTTCCTTATTTATGATAAGCACATGAAATTTATGTTACCACTATGAGAGTGGGTTTAACATTTAATTATTCACAAAATTATATCATTGTTCATAAAATAGGTATATGTCTCACATGGGCATGCACTATCATGTAGTCTATGTTGGTTGTGTCACCTGTATGTGTTAAAATCTTGGAAGTGGAACTAGGGATATCTTGTATGTGATGAAAGATGAATATTTTTAATTTTTCTTTCAAGCTGAATTTTGAGTACATGAATGACATTAATTAATTTTAGGCACTCTTTCTTGGTACTCACTTGATTGCAATCGAGAAACAAGTTTACTTACAACTGTTAAAAAGGTACCAAGATATTTTAGCTTAGTCTTATCTAGATTTGAGATTGTAAATTAAGTATTTGTTTCAACTTATCATCCTATTACAGCCTAACAACAATACCTTTAGACAAGTATATTGATTTGTTTACTTCATATTGGTCACTAATTTGCTTTAAAAAATTAAGAAATTAAGGGATGATGAAATTCCATAGCCTCTAATTAATCGCACACATCTAAAACATCTATTTGACTAAGCCTATGATTGTGTACATAATTGTATAGTATATAGTCTTATTACTTTGTTATTTATATTTACCCTCTAATTTGAGCATTATTTGTCTAGTTCCTTTCATGTTTTTTGTCAAGTGTTCATTTTTGGATCTTCTTGATCTAATTTTTGTCAATCTACCTTGTTTTATTGAGCCTTCATGAGTGTTTGTTGATAATTTTTGAAGTTTTGACTCCATGGACCAATGTATTGGCACTTGGTCTTATTTTCTAGGGTTATTTACACACCCACAAGGGGTGTACATCCCTAGGTGAAAGCTTATGTTAGTCCCCAAAACTATGCTAAGAAATTTTGGTATTTTGATCAAAATACTAGAACTAGTGAAGGTTTGAAATCAATCAATTTATATAAGAATAATCCCATGTCGTGATTCCCATGCCACATGGAGGGCCACATGTATAGTAACTACATCATCAAAATTACCATGCAGTCATAGAATGAAGCAAAATTTAAATAATGCATTAAACTCAAAATAACACATGGTTGCAAGTTAATTCTATGGGGATTCTAACATTGATTATAGTTTCAAAATTGTAAATAGCACGATGGAGTTCTATCAAAGGATCAGGGATTGAAATGTAATTAAAAAATAGTACACCAAGTTCTAAAAGAGGAACACATGTGATAATCAAAATTTCAAAACACACTTTATAATTTACTTATCAACTTTCAAATCTCATGCAAGAAAAGATCATGTTGGTGGTAGAAGTGGGAAGTGTAGATGCATTACAATTTGATAATGTGCAAATTATTGATTAGGTTATGCATCCCATGGAAGGAAAAGAAATGAACTTGGCATAAAACATCATTGTTGACTATAGTTTGACCATGTAGCATGAAGGCAAAATTAGAATGGATAAAATGGGAGGTTAAAGTGTAATTTGTGCTCCCAGTTATGGATCTTGTGAAATATTGGAATAGAAATAGGTGAGAAAGTTAAATGAAAGAAAGGTATGATTTCCCAGCTAGATCACATAAGGGGCATGTACAAATTGTAGACCATCTCAATGGTAGCCATTTCTTCATTAAATAATATTGAGAAGATTTCTGAAGCATATTCACATAAGAGGAAAAGAACGTGAGGATTCATTTGTTGTTAATCTTTTCCTTGAATGGAATTTTTGTTCTATAGTTTGTAGAGAAAGGGAAGTAGTGCCTTTGAATCAAGAATTAATATGTTTTTTCCACCCTTATAATTAAATGATCTCAACTTGAGATTGTGTTATTTATTTCATAGTAAAGGGTACAAAAAATTATAGGAAAACATAAGTGGTGTACAAGGTAACATATGATGATAATATAACAATGGGTAGATGTCCACATGGCCAATAGATTCTTGTATGTGTTTATAGTGCTATGGAATGAATTAAATTTTATGACATTCAAAAATGGTTATTAATATATCCAATGAGACAAAAAACTTTGTCGTCTAGTTCTATTGTTAGGAGAGTCTTATCTGGCTCTTAGACAGGCATACGAAGATGATGGGCAACCTCACTATGCATTAAAGTTTGGGGAATTGAGATGCTCATTTTACGGGTCCATGCTTCCATGTTTATAATAAGCTGAGTATGTCTTAATTGGGAATAAAAGTGGTTTAGAATTTTACAATCAAGACCAGGTCAAACAAAAAAAATAATTGAGCCATTTTGTGATGGTGGTTAGGAGATGTATAGAATAATGAAGATAATACTACATATGTTTTATTTTCTATGAAAGGTTTATTTTATGCCAAGCATGGATCCTCTTGGGTGGAATATATGTGAATTACTAGATAATTCAAGGTGAAAACTTAGTAGATGATCATCAAGGTAAAATATTTAGTGGATTGAGTTGGTAAATGTACATTATAGTTGCCCTACAAAAATCCCCATTTAGATATTGATGTTCTCTCACTTGATCTAGACAAAAATGAATCACTCTACCTAGGTGTTTTTGTAGGTCCATCACAACATATGTCAAGCCTAGCATTTGGATCCCTTTATGGTAGTCATTCTTATTAAGGGTCAGCACATGCTTGCATATCCAACTACCACACAACTCAAGTTCACATATGGAGGATTTTCATTCATTTAAATATTTCCTTTGACTAATATGTCTGTCACATGAAGGTAAGATTCATATGATGAGTCATCTATAATAGCATGTTTCCTTGCATTTTCTTCTTAATTAGTTGATGCATGGATAATTCCATCTTTTTGTGTAAGGCTTTGTGTGGGTATATTATTGAACAAGATAAAATGGAGTTAAATTTGAAAAAATACAAAATTTACAAGTTGTGGAAATCACATATGAGACCCCAAACTCCCTAAGAGATCTAAGTGGTAAATACATTTTGTAAAAAGCAGGGTCTCAAAATGCAACTTTAAAATTGTGGTCAACTCTCCCAATCCCACCAATCAAAGTAAGGAGGAGAAAAGTCAACTCGAGAAGAATTTTAGGGAAAATTGGAGGAGAGATACAATTTCAAATAAATAACTTGTATAAATTGTAAATGGCACTTGGATCTCCCATTTCTACTTGTCAACACCGATCGATAGGAGGCCTTAGTATAAGAGGGAGATTCCACATCTAATTTATAGTTTTGCAATTTTGTAAAATTGAAAATTAGGGTTGGAGTTTTGGATTCCCTAAAAGGAACTTTTGAGGGAAATGGGAACCCTAGATACAATTAAAAAATTTTCAAAATTTCAAAATGCAATTGGAGATCTGTATTCCCTAAAAGGAACTTTTAAGGGAAATCAAAACCCCAGCAGCAATTTACAATTTTTTAGAATTGGAAATTGTAGCTAGAGTTCCAGAGTCCCTAAGGGAACTAAAATTGCAAATTTAAATCCTACAATTTTTAGTTCTATAAACTACAATTCTATAAATTATAATTTGTAAATTACAGTTCTATGAATTACAATTCTACAAATTACAATTTGCAAATTTATAATTTTCTAATTATAAAACTACAAATGACACCTAGATTTCACCAAAACAAGAAAATTTCAAATTTGCAAAAGGGGCCATAATATTCCCAAAATGGAAAAAAGAGAAAATTAATGCATTTATGCATTAAAAAACTATAGAGGAAACCATAAAAGGTAAATTTACAAAAAAAAAAAAAGTGAAAATTGTAAAGTGTGAAAAATGAAATTTTCAAAAGGCAAACTTGAAAAAAATAAAATTGCAAGATACAAAGTGTTGAAAAACAAGTTAAGAGCCAAAAATAAAAAAGGTGAAATGACGTAATTTTTTTATTTTCATTTGCTTTAATTTTTTAAGCACCTCCATGGAGGAATATTATAGGTCTACAAATCCAAGGTGGGCCACTCTAAAGAAGATCTCTCAAGTAGCCGTGAATATATAATGTTTCCTTGCCATCATTGGAAGAGTAGGTTGTTCTATGGCATGCATATGAGGAAGGTAATTTGCTAAGGAAGGTTCTAGTTGTGGATTAAAGTGTTCAAAGAGCATCTCCAGGAATTTTCACATGAGGAGAAAGTTTGTTTGCACTCCACCATAAATTTTCACCTTCCAACTCATGTAAAAGGCATATCTAACCAAGAAATCAAAGGATGTGCTCCAAATCTTCATCATTCCTTATAGAGGAAATTAGATAAATTATTTTTATTACAAATGGATGAAGATTCCAAGCATGTTAAAGGATTTTTTCTCTTTAAGATCATCTTGGCAAGACATTTTAGTGTTAACTATAATTTTGAAAATTTTAAAATATAACCCCCATTCTCAAATTTCAAAAGGGTAAAAAATGTATAAATAGAGGGTTTCTCCTCTATTCTAGGTTATTTTTGGTATTTATTTTTCTTATGTGTAGTCTCTTAAAAATTTTGGGATCACTATTATGTGTATTTCTTGCCTCTCTTGCTAAGGTGGTTGTAGTTATACAACCATTAGTAAGCTCTAAGAGCGTGTTTATATGTCTCCCCTATCTAACATGGAGCAAGTCCAACATGTTTGGCCCCATGGCAACATTTTGGAATAATGATGTATGTAAAATTATATTTCAAAGTTAATGGAAAATATTTGTGGTTATTACTATTTCCTTTTGATGAAGTGTAGTGATGTGTTTTGTAAATGTTGTCGATTGGACACCTTGTTCTATGCTCATTACTAGTTGTCATCTTGCGCTTAGATCTAGGTTATATATCCCTCTCTATATTATGCTTGGAAATATCTTACTGAATAACTTGTTAGGGCATCCTATGTTTATGGATTCAATGGGAAAAAATATATGAGATTCTATTTTTAGTGTATGTTCTAGGGTTTTAGGATCATTTGGGTGTTTGCATTTCATTGGCACCAATAGATGCAAATTATTCTTGATAGTTACCACTAACTTGAATTTGAGTCTTTTAAATTTTTTAAAATAAATGATGTTATGAATATTGCAAGAATCCCTACTATTTAAAAACCACTTGCACACCACCCCATTTTATCAACTATTTCATTGTCCTACTATGTCCTACCTTGTAGATAATACACCCTTTGCATATTGTCAGTATTATTTGCCTTGAAAATGTATAAAATATTTCATATATAACATGTGTTTACATTTTGTGATTTAAATATCATGCATTACAATTTTACATTCAACCCATGATTTTTATCATTCTTTAGAATGAAATTTGTAGTCATATACCCATCTACCTTCAGTGGTTTGTGTGACTTAGTGAATTTTTTCATTCCATGTGACAACCCTTCCTAAGTGGAGTGAAATTTTTTTGTTGTTCCCTACTCATATTTATTATTATTTATGCCAAAAATCCCAATGGAGGTTGAATTTCAGAATCTCTCCATGTGAGCAAGATACCCCACAGGTCCTCTTAGCTTGGTTCAAGTAGAGATAGAAGTAGTAGGTATCTAACTATACCCTTTTTCAATGCCTCTTAGTTATTTTATTTTTTGGTCCATTCTTGATGCCAAACCCTCCCCTAGATATAATTACATATCAATGGGTGTTTCATCTTTTTTTTACCATTGTTCCCTAAGTGTGCAAGGCCAAATGAAAAAGGTGCACAACTTGGAACCACCACACTCATTATCCTTAATCATCCCTAATTACTTTTTCCTCATACCTAAACACTATTTTTAATACTCTTATAGGGGGTGCAGTGGTTTTATTCTTATGCCTAAGCATCCCTAGTCACTCCTTTATCTATATAGGATAGAATGCCATCCCTCCTTTCAATATATGGCTTGATCAATGGCCCCTTATATGAAGCATGTGATTCAATGCCCATTCAAAAGGAAAGAATAGAATGAATCAGTCTTGCACACATTAGGTAGAGAAGGTTAAATAGATAATAAATATTAACTCCTATATATATATATATATATATATATATATATAACATAATACTTTTTCATCATCACTCATCATCTTTAACCAATCCCTTATTGACCCTCATTATTCCTAATCAATCCATCATTGACCCTAATCATCCCTAATGACTCCCTTTTCATACCTAATCATTCCCTCCTCATCCTTTACCATCACTAATCACTTAGTCATTGACCCTCAATGTACGTCATCATCCCTAATCACTCTTTACTCATCCCTCCTTATCCATAATCACTCCCTCTAATACCCTTATGGTGGGTGTTCTAACTTTCTACTTATTGTTGATCATACGTAGTCAATCATTTTTTGCATAGGTTAGAATGTGCCCTATCCATTCAATAAATGGCTTGAGTATTCAATATTTTATCGAATTAGGTATTGAGTATTAAATATATGGTCAAGTAGCATATATGTTTATGACTATACACTAGTATTCAATATTAATATATGGATTGGGTATTTTATCGAGTAGGGCATACTCAAATATGTAGGGTAATAAAGATATGTATGTAGGGAATAATCAATTATATAAGTAGAGAAATAATTATAGGTATTTAGGTCATAACTCAATTAAAATAAGGTAAGTAGGGCATAGTCAAGATCAAGATATGGCTCAGGTATTTAGGTAGCGCATACTCAAGATCAAAATATGGCTCAAATATTAATTTAAGTAGGGAATACTCAAGTAGGTATGGAATAATAAATTAGGTATATTAGGTAGGTAATAATAAATGATATATATATATATATATATATATATATATATATATATATATATATATATATATATATATATATATATATATATATTTAATATGTAACATTATACCAAACCTCATTTCTCATTATATCTATCGTGAATAAATCTTTCCTTGAAAGCAAAAAAAAAGATAAATACGTAGGGAATACTAGTGTAATAAGGGAAATAATATATGCAGGCTATAGATTTCAAAAGAAATCATCCCTTGAGATATTAAAATATATTATATATAGGTCAATTAGGTAGGATAGGAACAAAACTATAGAGATTTAGAAGTAAGAGTCCCTTACCTTATTAGGTTATATATAGAGAAGCAGGTAGGGTAAGAACAAAGATATATATCAAAAAGTAATTTTAATTTAATAGATATGTATTAATATAGAACCAAAGGAAAGTTAGATATCAATAATACAAACTTACCTTTATATTTATAATTATCCCCTCCATGATACACTGGATTAAGGCATATTCCCTTCATTCATTTCATAGATCAAGTTGTGTATATATCAAGTTGGGTATATAGGATAGTAGATTAGAACACACTATAATGGAATGGTGACCACTTATCTATCTATCTATCTATAAATCTGGTCTAATGTGGACATACTCTTAATAACATATAGATAAAATAAGAAGTTAACTATCAGGTTTGGATTAGAGTTATCAAATAGTTTACATTTACCTTTATCTATATAGATATAAATTTGGATTCTCAACTCTCAAATTAGGATTCTTAGATTCTCAAAACCCAATATATATATGTGAGTAGAAAGTGATTAGGGATGAGGGAGGGATGATGAGCAAGTGTTATTTTTATGTGAACAGGTCATCATTGTGACATATGTTGCCTTGATCACCCCACTTTGTATTAAATTCAAAGTGATTGGCGTTTAAAATTTAACTTTGATGAACTTTAGACTCTTATAAATGCTACCAAGTAATCTAGAAGGAACAAAAACTTCAAAAATGACTACATGTACATCAATTGTAAAAGTTATGCCCTAAAATCCCTATGTTCAATATTAAAACCCTAAAAATTCATAAGTATTGATTAGATTAGATTTTTAAAAACTATCTCCCACATTGTAAGGTGTACAACTATGAGGCAAACTCTATAAGATGCATAGTGACCGTAATTTTTATATTTACTAAAATAAATATGAAGTATAAGGAATATAAATGTAATAATATAAAAGTCAACTTATACTTAAAATTTATTATTGTAAATATCATGTGCCCCCTTTAATGATCTATAATACGTACATAGTATATCATGTATGAACTTTATTTTAATATTTAAAACTCCCACACTTTTGTCATTTAAAATTTTCATAAGAAAAAAAGTGTACACACAATAATGCATATGCATTATAGTGTGTGTGCATTATAGTTTTGGTGTTTATCGATCTCAAAATGTATATGTGTTATGTAATTCCACATAAACATTATTATAAAATGTCAAAAAATTATCTCCCAAATTCATGCACTTACACATTGTAGATATGAAGATTCTAAGGAAAACCCTAAAAAAAATCATACACAAAGCAAATAGATATATGTTGGTTAAATTGAACCAAAAAATATAGAGACCGTTAATATTCCATCAATACAGTTACATTATGATGAGATCAAATGCTTATCATTATACAGGTGCATCATACAGGTCTGTAATTGAATGAACTTGATGGAGAAATTTTGATGCTATAAAAATAGGGTTGGAAAGGATTATTACCTCTAATTCATTGTGGTTGAAATTCCTCCAATTCACCCACATTTAGTAATAACTAATGGGAATATGTTTGATGAAAATATGGTCTATCGGCTCATTGGCAATGAATGTTCATGAAATAATATGACAAGAAAAAAATGAACATAGATTGATGCTCTACCCTATGTGCTCATTTATGAGCAGAATGAATGAAATAGTGGAGATATACTGACATCAAGAATCAAGTATGAATAAATTTAAATTATGGGAATTTGAATGATGTATAAATGAATCCCTTAGGGCACATCATGGGGTCCTCTATAATTGATTATTCTCTTGTTTCATATTGGAGGGTCATAAATCTAACTTATTTAATGCATGTTATCTATATCTATACAAAGTACAAATGTCTATGTATATACATATGACTATTATTTATTAAGCATATCTAAATTTCAAGCTTGATGCAAAATACATTAGCTCTTATTTTTTCCATAATGTTTTGAATCATCTAATGAAAGATAATCATCTATATTATTATTTTATTACAAATACTTAATGATACTAACCCAAATTATATTAGTTTTTATAATATTAAAATTCCTAACGATGTTTTAACCCATTGTATTAATCTTTAGATAATGAACCTGCCATGAAAGTACTAGCCTCTACTAGAGGTGACAAAAAGAAACCAAGTATAGTGCATGATAATTAACCATAAAATGCAATATTTGAGGTGATTTTGAATAAAAATGACATGTTCTAATCTAATGCATAGGATCCAAATTTTGAACTTGAAATTCAACCATGCAAATATGAGCATAGAGATTTATGAAATGGTGAAGAAATAGTTCTTGCAAGTGATAGAGAAACATGAAATGGCCAAGTTGAGTGCAGTAGACAGGTAGAATTGTAAAAGAGATATAACACCAAAATATTCTAGGGCCTTATGATACATGAGAATTACAATTTTTCACTACTTCAAAGGGACAAATAAGAGTCTCCAAATAATAATACAAAGCATCTCCAAAGAGACAACATTCTAAAGGAGATAGAACATAACCACTTCATCAAACATGCATAAATAAAATGTATAATGGTATGTAAAGGAGGTATGAAAGAGATGAGTATTTCATTATATGTTTCAATCAAGTATTTATAATATAAATGTGGTATGTCTATAAATTCAATAAATTTACAAAATGCAAATATCAAGTCCCAAATGATGATAAACTCGTCTAGACAGCGCATCCACATTAGAATAGTGATAAATAGTATAACCCAATCATGAGAGGAACTTCACAGTAATGTATGACTTTATCTCAAACATTATACTCTTTTTTTCCATACAGTTTTAATTTTAACACGTATTGAAATATTTTGAGTTAGTATTAATAAATTACATGAAGGAAATATTAAAAATGATCATATCTAAATATGGCCACACAACAATCAAATTTAGTTTTGTAATAATAATGTGACAATTGTATGGAAAATACTATCACCATAAAATTTGAACATGAATGTGTGTGTGTGTGTGTGTGTGTGTGTGTGTGTGTGTAAAATCCGTAAAGGCATACAAAATAATAACATAATATAATGTTGGATGAATTACATATAGGTATACAATGTCAATAATGAATATGTTTCTATAAAGGTGTAAAAAAAATTACATCATCAAATAACATAATAGAACGTGGGTGAATGTCTTATATGCATATAATGTCAAAAATAGCTACATCTTCTTATAGGCATACAAAAAAGTACATCATATAAGACATCCTACTTATCAAATAGTCTCCCTCTCTTTGCCTTCCTAAAATAAGACTCTCCATGGGATGCCCTACTCATAAATGGAGATCCCTCAAATGCCTTGGATTTCTCCAAGGTCCGACTACAGGTCCTTCTAGGCTCATATCCCACATATATCTAAACCTTTTCCAATATAAAATATCATTATAAAATTTACATACTATACATGTAACCAAGTTCAAAAACTAATTTTAAAATAAAACACCAAAATAATTTAAATGTGCACTTACTGCAATCTCATGGTCATGCTCAATATGTGTGTGGTACTCAATAGGGTCAGTAATAGGTTGAGGTGCACAAATAGGCATGTGAAATGGGGAAGAAACATGATAAGGTGTCCTACTAATAATTTGAATGGGACTATCATATGTCATATAAAAACCATGCATACACAATACATTCACATAATTTGTATTTGCCCAAGTATGTAGTAAAATTATTAAAAAATATATATTTTTACATTTAAAAATTACAAGTCAACATGTACCTTGGTGAGTGCTTGTGAAAATGACATTACAACATAAATTCCTATGTCTATCTCTACTCATAGAGATAGAAGAGTGTCTATTGTCATCATAAGCTGAATAAATAAGCTCACTTAATTTTTTAGAGCATATATGATCATTAGTCAATAACATATATCTATATATATAAAAACATGTATATAGAGTATAATATTAACTCAAAATTTTACCTTTTTATATATAAATGGTGGCCTAGTAACATCAATAACTAAAGTAGTGGATGGCCCACAAGATGACTTTGCATATGTAAACATCAGTAAGCTAAGATCCATAAATGTAGTTGTGGACCATAAAGATGTAGGCATTGTATCCTCTTGTGACATAAAAATTACATATATATTTTTTAATTTCTATGTAAATTTATTTTTAGCTTTCAAATGCAAATAAAACTTAAATTTAACACAAATTTTATATGAAATATACAGACATGTATGTTGTGATCGATGTGTGCACACCAAATGGACATGCCAAAAACTAATCACTCAAGAGTATATTATTTAATCCCTCAAAAGCTCTACCATCATCATCTAAAGGTCTAGTGCATATATCAACACAACATTTACAACAATGAGGTTAGGTACGCACACTAATTGGAGTATCTCTAGCATCAGTCTCACAAAGTCTAATCATATGTCAAATGAGTATATTATTAAGCACATTAAGCACATATAAAATGTCAATATCCATGAGCTACTTCACCATAGAGGTGATATCAGGTTGAAGAGCTTTTTGGGTAGCAATACTTATAGTATAATTAGGTGTACAATGTGTACCTAGATGATCCTGTATATATCTTTTCCCTTGGCCAAAAAACTCCCCATAGTAAAAATAGTTGGGAATATCATTGAGGAAAAACTCACAATAGAGTTTCCTCAAATAATACAATGGGACCTCATGGTTACCACATTTTGGGTTATCAAACACCATACACCATCAATCCAAAAAATCATTTCTAATCAAAGTATGTTGGCATCAATAGATTAGGAAATGTGTAGTTGTTATTGGAAAAGGTGCATATATTTTTGGGTCAATGAATAAGGAAAAAATTAGATCTTTTGATATTTATTTGTCCTTCACCTCACATGTTTACAATTTTTTAGCATAGTAAGCCCTATATGCATCCCTATATGATGCCCATATATGAATTTAACTCATTGTCGAGTCAAATTGACCTAATACTGACTATAGGGTATCGGCCAAATAGGTTCAATGGGTGTTGGTTGATGTTGGGTCCCTCTTTATCCTAGTTATTTGTTCAATTTATATTTTATTTTCCACTATGTGTAGCTAGATCCTCCTAACTACCTTGGGGAAACTATGGAACTATATGAAGGCTAGGAGAGTTAGGAGGGTTAGGGGGAGGGTTGAGAGGGTTAGGCATAGGTTTAAGAGGATGCTTAACATGCTAGTCTCTTGTAGTGAAATGACATTTTAAAAAAGAATAAGATTTAGCAATTAAATAAAGTAAATTAAAAAATTATCAAAATTTATTGTTTATAGGTATATGTTTTTATTGCTTATCTCCCCTCTACAATGGCATTATTAATTTGGTGAGGTATCGGGTGATCCAAGTGTGTTTTCATCCTCCACCAAGTGAAACACAATCATGGTATAACAAAGATAAGTGCATAACAAGTAGAAGAATGAAAATGAGATAGGCATGCTGATGGCATGGGACTTTTTATTTTTGGTTTCAATAACATGTACACATTATTAAAATAGAACACATGTGGATTATTATCAATAAGTTTAGTTCTAATAACACATAGTGTTATGTTTTAATAAAGTGCATGTGCCCTGAGAATACCAACCTTAAATTCAAATAATGCATATACCTTATGACCATTTCACATATGCATTATGTTTATAATGTGTACGTGTTAGGGGAAATACCCATGTAATTATCCCAACTCCATGCACATACCCATTTACTAAAATAAATTTAAAGTATAAGGAACTTATAATTTAAAAAAATAGTAAACACACAACATGCCTTTTGGTTGCTCAACTTACCTTGTTTAAAAACCTGTGCATATTAAAAAATATAAATACCATGTATGTGTTATATCATGTACATGTTAATTTTCATGTGTGATATAGCATGTATATGCAATAGAATGTATGCATTATAACATGTACATGATTTATATTTTATGTTGTATAGTGTGTACATGAATACCTTAGGTGTTTTAGGAACTAAACCATCCCATTTTTTTAAGGATGTGGATGGTTAGAAAATTTAAATATTTAATGGTTTCTATATAAGTGATGTTCTTCATGCTCCCACCATTGTTCAAAAACTATAGTGGTTTATCTTCCACCCACATCAATGAACTAAATCATCACTCTACTTCAACATCTGAAATTATGGGGGTTGCTTATGTGTGTTGACTATAATGTGAGTATGTGTGTCAATGATTTAATTTGAGGTCCTGACTCCATCATCTTCTATTTCTGTTCATGTAAGTAAAATATTTTGAGCATACCATTTTGTGTTGGAGTGAGTTATCTTTTGTTGTTTATTACACCATTTATCTAGATTAGATGTTTTTTACTTATTTGATGTAGGTCTATAATTTGGTGTGATGTTTTTTTTATTTCTTCCCTTTATAATTTAACTTCTTAATGGTTTTTGGATAGTGGTAGGCTTCGTACATCATCTTGACTTTAGCCATCTTCAATATGGATTGAATAGATGGTTATAGGCCATTGTGGTACTTGAGAGGACTCAATGTCTCTCTAACATGAAAGATCCCAATTTTTCAAAGATAATATGGAAAACATTGATGTACGTTTGGTTTGACTGATCATGCCCTTGCCATATTTGTGACCAATACATATAGTGATCATCATAGACATTTTCAAGATAGTTTTCACCATTAACATCTTCCACGAATTTATCCTAGGTTGATTCAATCTCATCTTCTATCTAGCCTTTCTCCCACAAAAAATGTCTTGACACCACTTCTTGATGGGTGAAGAGACATGAAAAAAATAAATCTTAAAATTATATTCATCATAAAATTCATTCATGGATAAAAAATATTCAAATTGGTCTAACTAGTTATCTACTACATCTGCATTAATATTTCCCTCATTAACAAGGGCCTTTAAGGTTACTTTAAACCTAGGGGGACTAGACCACCAATATCTTTCCCTAATCATGAATTAAATGAAACCACCTATTTAAGGACTTATAAAAAATAGTAATCAGAAATTTTTACTGATTCATGCATGCGTTTACGATTTTATTTTATTTATCATTGTGTGAATGTTCTCTTGCATTGATTTGTCCATTTTTAAAAATGACTTGGTAGATAATCTGATGGATCTTGAGGTTTAGCACTAAGACTCAGATACTCTAGTCACATTTGATAGGTCATGCAAGAATGAGATAAACCACTTTGATACCACTAATATGAGGCCTTTGATGTTACCTGGGGATAACAATTTATATGAGGATCTAGATGAAGCTATGTGTATATCCAAAAGATTTGTGAGAAAGATAGTGTAAATAGAGGAAGATATGTATAACTATAATAGTAAATGTATTTTATTTATCTATTTATCTTCTACATGACATAATTTGGATAAATATATAAGACTCTTATCTTATAGTCTAATTTTTATTATTTATTTATCTACTAATGTGAAAAATATGTATATGTAAACTAGATGTCAAGGGTCTCAGAGCTATTATCGAAGTTGAAGTTTTTGCATGACTCATCATCCATTGAATATTATGTTGTGACATCACAAACTATAATTACCAATGAGATATGGTCTACAATGCTAACTTTATAGGGATTGTATGGTAACATAGAAGCAAATTTTGATCTTACGGGTTGGCACATAAGTACTAAAACCAATGAAGATGTTTTTATTTCTCACATGAAGCTATATGAGAGAATATAAAAAATTAGATAGGATATAGTGATACAAATCCTCCTCGAGTAGTGTAGACTAGATAATTATCTATATAATTAACTCATGACATGAGAATGGTTTGGGTGTTATCATGGGAGCCACTACTGATAGATCGAACTAGATCAATTGGTTGATAGGATAGAAATAATATTTATGGAATGATAATGAAATTGTATTTTATAATTTAAGAATAATAATCTAGCAAACTTTACAATACATAATCCAAAGTGTTTGTTCACATCATAGTCCCAAAATGTAGGAATGGAGAAATTATTGAATGAGACAAAATTTTGACACCTAATATGGACACCTATTTTTAATAGCATCTATGTACCATATTTTTGCATCCCCCTTAATTTTTGGGGGTCTTTTTTAGATCAATCATTGTTCTAAACTTTTAATTTTTTTCTCATCCAAACACTTTTGTAGGATGTCTGCTAGTTGCTCTATTATAGGAAAATGTTACAATTTGACACTGCCATCTTTTTCATAATGCTAAATCAAATGAATTTTGGTATTGATATGGTTGGTTCAATCATGAAAGACTAAATTCTTTGCCATCTAAATTGGAGAGGTTTTGAAATACCTTGTTGCTCCGATAAATCTGAAATAACCCTTTTGAGCCACAAGATCTCTCTAGTTACCTCTAAAGTGGCCATATATTCTACTTCTATGAAATAAATTTATAACACTGATTACTTCTAGGATTTACAACTAACAATTGATGTTCCCAAATTCATCAAAAAACTTGTAGTGGACTTTCCATTTTTATGATCACCAGCATAGTTGAAATGTAAATATACAACTAGTTTGAAGTCTCCTACCTTGGAGTATTTGAGCCCAAAAATTTGTGTTCTTTTGAGATATATGAGGACAATTGTTTTTGTTAGCCAATGAATTTCCATGGGTTGTTACATGAATCTTGAGAGGACACCAATATAAAATGATATATCTACTTTAGTTGTGGTCACATAAATCATATTTCTAATGAGTTGTTTATATTTAGTGGCATCAACCAAATCTATTAAATCTTCGTATAACAACTTGAGATTATATACCATCAGTGTGTTGAGAGATTTACAATATTCTATTATAAACTTTCTAAGAATGTCACCAATTTACTTATACTAAGTGATGAAGAAATACTTTGGTTTTTAAATTACTTCAATACCCAAATAGTAATGAAGATAACCCAAACCACTCATTTCAAATATTTTCATCAACTCTAATTTAAAATTTGTAGTGTATCATTCATAGTTATCTGTGATGAGAAAATCATCAACATACACCACCAAAAATACAACTATTTTGTTAGCTATTTTGATGAAAACAATTGCATCTTCAAAATCAAAACATTTGAAGTTCATGTTCATGAGATGCTTAGCTAGTTTGTCATACCATGCTCAAGGGTCTTGTTTCAAACCATAAAATGATTTTTCAAGTTTGTACACGTGGTGCTCTTATCCATTTATAAATAAACCTTTGGGTTGTGTCATGTACATAGTTTCCTTGAGGTCACCATTCAAGAATGTAGCTTTGATGTCCATTTGATGAACTTTCCATCTACTATGAGTTTTTAGAGCCAACATGGTCTAAATGGTAGTCCATTTTGTTGTAGGTTCAAAGGTTTCATTGTATTCAATTCCTTCTTTTTTATCACACTCCTTTTAGATAAGCATTGCTTTTTGCTTGACTGGTGAGATATCAGTCTTGCATTTGTTGAGGTAGGCCCACTTTTAGCCAATAGGTTTATATTCATACATAGGATCAACTATTTTCCAAGTCTAATTTTTTACCAATGCACTATACTCATCTTTCATTATTTTTCTCCAAGGTTCAAGCTTCTCAACCTATTTGAAATATGTTGGTTCTGGATCAAATGCAAAATTGAGTTTTTCTTATGGAGAATCATTCAAGATGAGATTTTTAATCTTATATTGAATTTTTTCAATGGACTTATCTAATTTTGATGTAGTTGCATGTACACTTTTAGTGCATGTTTTCCAAACTTCATTAGGTTCACATATTTCAATGTTTGAGTGGGCCACTTAGGAATATACTTATATGTTTTATGTATTAAATTTCATCCTTGAAAGTTTCATCACTTTCTACCCATTAATTTGGTGGCCCTTTTTCATTATCTGATGAATTTTCACTCTCCTCATGCAGGAGTGTCAATCTCATGTATAGGAGACAATAGAGAATCAATGGATTCCTAACTATGTGTCTCCCATGCATTCTTTGGAACATCCAAATCAGTCTCTATACACATGAAACTTTGTATACTTATCAATTTAACTTAGTTTCTAATCAATGGGCTCTTTGTCCTTTGCATTTTCACAAAAGACTTCTCTTGTAATAAGGAACATATTGTGTTTGTCATCTTATAGCTTGTATTCCTTTGAGGTTTTTGAATATCACAAGTGGATGGATTTTCAAATCTTATGGTCCAAATTATTTCTCTTATCCTTGGGAATCAACATGTAACAAGTGCATCTAGAAAATTTAAAATGTCACACTGAAGGAAGATAACCATACCACATCTGATATTGTGTCTTCGAATTAAGAGCTATTCATTGTGATATTTTATGGAGTTATATTGTTACGTTAGATGTTTTTTTCCCAAAAGTGTAGATTTATCCCTTTCTCTACTACAACATAACATGAACCATATTGATCATAGTTTTGTTCATCCTTTCTACAAATCCATTTTATTACAGATTCTAAGTATATAATACATGAATAGCCATAACATAACTGAAGGAAGATAACCATAGCACATCTGATATTGTGTCTTCGATTTAAGAGCTATTCATTGTGATATTTTATGGAGTTATATTGTTACGTTAGATTTTTTTTCCCAAAAGTGTAGATTTATCCCTTTCTCTACTACAACTTAACATGAACCATATTGATCATAGTTTTGTTCATCCTTTCTACAAATCCATTTTATTACAGATTCAAAAACACCACTATTTTATAATACATGAATGTTGTTATGAGTGTGCCTAAATATATAATGACAAAACATGTTTGGAGACATTCTATCTTTCACAAAATTAACATAATTCCTTAAATTTGATGACTCATCCCTGATATTAAGTAGCTTCCCTTCTTCATATCTAGTCAAGATGACTGCATTGTCACATTTTCTTTTGATAGTGACATCACCATTATCCACAAAAATGGAATGAACTTGTTGCCTTATGAGCACTAGGAATAATAAGTTTTGTTTCAATTGAGGAAGGTAGAAAAAAATTTCAAGTTTGAAATCTAAAAGCCCTAAACACTTGAATCATATTTTACCTCTTCCTTGTGGTTAGAGAATTGATCTATATGTGAGGTAAACTGAGCCATAATGTTTTTCATTTTAATCCTCAAATATGTATTTTCATAAATTAATATGTTGAGTGGCACCAGTATCAAAAACCCAAGCATCAAACCATGAAGAACTAATTAAGACACCATTTATTTCACCACTTATACTAAAAAACACATATTCATTGTTGAATGGAGCTGATCTTGACTTTTTTGATCATTTCATTGAATTTCCATCCTTATTATGATATGATTTAATTTTATCCCATGGAGTTAGGCATTCATGCATCTCATGCTTCCTTTTCTATCACACTATTCACAATAGAGGTTGTGTTTATCATCTTGTTTTTTACTTTAACCACCATGATTTTCCTATTTTCCACCTTTTCCATTGTATTTTTTTTTTACTTACTTTTTCATTCATTTTATGAATATGTGGGCTTGTTAGATGTTTTGGAAGAATTTTATTTGACATAACATACACACTTTCACTTATTTTGGACTCGATTTTTATTCCAAAGGCCTTTTCTCTTTCTGCCATATTTTTGACCAACTATTCAAATGTGAGAGTCTTCAAGTGATTACTTACTTTTAGAGACTCCAAATAGGTTGAATAATTTGAAAAAGGGTTTTATTAATGTGGTCATATAGATGTAGATTTTGACACCAATGGCATCCACATCATTATTGATGGCACTTATCTTAGAATCCAATCTCATCACATCACCAACTTTCAACTCAAGGTTAAACAACTTCAACTACAACTGAATGAATTCAAAATCTTAGTGGGAATCATATAGCTCCTTCAGTTTTTGAAAAGTTTCCCATGTGGAGTACTATACCCCTGAATATGATGAACAACATCTTGGTCAATAGAGGCCCTCATTAAGGCCAATGCTTTCTAGTTTTTATTCTTCCATATTTAAATATCCTTTCTATCCCCTATTGGCACAATTGGTTATTTCTCCTCATCATAAATATTGAACCATAGATCATTGAATATGAGTGTGTTCTTCAGTTGTTGACACCATTCTAACCAATTGTCTTTGTTATTCAATGTTGTGTCAATAATAGATTTGATGAAATGCATGGTTTTTATTGATTTTTTCAAGTTTTGAGTTTTGGAGGTTTTGATTTTTTAGTTTGACTTTGGAGTTTGGAGTTTGGAGTTTTGAGTTTAACCATAATTGGCTCTTTATCACTAAAAAATGGTCCCATTTTCTATATACCACCATACCTATATACCAAACCTCTATATATACCTACCCTTCCTATATACATATTAGTACATAAAAAAAGCTACCCCTTTCTATATATTTGATAGTATATAAAAATGGATTTAAGGTACATGATAGTAGAGTGGTATAGGGTACCTAGGTCATACATGAAAATGATTCATCTTATCATTATCATAAACTTGATAAGAAAACCCCATACATCAATATACTCAAATTTTCATGATTTTTGGATTTGCACCAATCGATAGTGACGAATGGGTAAAAGAGTAGATCCCCTTATTTCTCCTTAAATTTTAAAATATTGGTTATTTTTTATGAAATTTACTTAGAGTAACTTGCTCAAGGAAAGTTCAATAAAAAAATTGCTCCAAATTTAAATGTTTTTCACATTTAAAATGTTTCAACATTTAAAATAAAGCACTTAAAACTAAAAATTATTTTTTTAATTTTTAAATGAAAAATCATAAAATTATTACCTATTTCTTCTATTTTTTTATGTGGAATAATTTTGAATATTGGAAAAAGAGGATTGGTATGACCTCTTTGGTTTAAAATCTCAAAATTCTTACTTCTACGCACCTTTATAAAATAATGCTACCATATAAAAATCACCATGAAATTTTTTACGCAAACAGACCGAAATTAGATGTGATGTAGTCATAAAAGGATTATATACAGTCCTAATAGCTATATACATCCACCATAGATTCTACGCAACAAGTTAAACTACAAAAATCCCCTCTAAATTTATTCAAAGAATAAACATAAAATGATAAAGATTTTTCAAGAAATTGTAGTCCTCCGAGCACCATGCATATGTCTAAGGTATGTTAGAAGAGAATCAAAACACCATATTAACATATGATTATCATATTTTATATTGAGAGATGTCAAAATATTAATACGTAGTCCTGAATAAGTATAAAATTGCCTTACTTTAGGAAAAATTCTTGTTTGCTTGTTTGATATAAATGCATAGTGAATAAAGAACAAGATATTGAAAGATAACAATTTTATGCAAGGTTTAAAACTAAGAAAGAGGAGAAAAGGGTGAAAGGTAAGTAAATGAAATTTTGGGTTTTGATATCGATGACATGATAGAATAATATTGATGGAATGATATTGAAATTATATTTCATGATTCAAGACTAACAAGAGTAAACATTACAATAAATAAGCCAAAGTGACTGTTCACATCACATTCTCCAAATGACCTTTGTTATTCCTATGGGATTAGAGAACTTATTGAATGAGACAAAATCATGGCATCTAAGTTAGACATGTAGGATTAATAATAACTATGTACAATATTGTTTCATCGATTTCAGGAAAAAATATGCTACATAGTTTAAAATTGTACTATAGTCATTGTGGAAAAATTATTTCACCTAAACAATTATGGGTTGTGTGAAACAATTTTTTTTATATAAATGATCTAAAAATTCATTTTTACATGTGTGCATTATCAGTTGTACTTGACACCCATAAAAGTGTTTTTACTTATGGGCAGAAGTAAATGGAAAAAATAAACCCAATTCCAAAACTATTGAGTATCATGATCTATCTAGGTGATTGGTCTAAACTTATAGGAGGCTATAGGACATGGAGGAATGGTGTCAATTGTGATCTCAAGTTTGTCAGAGATTGTAGTCCATTTTAGTGGAAAAACTAATGTGCCCAAAAGACTACTTAGCTTAAAGAGTTGTTATTCATCAATAATAGTGATGATGTAGTACAATTGATATGATTCAAAAATGTGTAACATAAATAGTAAGGCCAAGAAAGGTGACCAATGGTAGTGATGGTCATTCTTTAATGTATGATCAATTGGGAAGGATCAAGTGTAGCAGCTATAAATGAGAGGTTTTGTGCGGTAGCCAACACCCAATGGAGAAATACTAAGAACCCAATCCCACTATCTAATTTGTACCTATTCATTTAAGCTCAACCAACTAGTGGAACAAATTTGAAACGAAAATGAAGGCTCAGCCACATTTGAGTTGAATAGGGAGTATGCTCTTATTCATATTATTAAGGTCAATACGACATAGTCCAACTAATTTCTTTGTGAATCATGTATGTCGTCATAGTTCTAGATAGTGTATTTGTCCCTATCTGCATTTATTTGATCAATTGTGTGTTAGCGTACACATATCAAAGCTATTCTTATTCTTGTGTGTTATTCATTTTTTATTTTATGGAAAAAGTTAATAAAACATAGGCCCATAAATTTAATTTGTTTTCTCTAACGTCTTCAGATATATAAATAAATTAGAGCCACTCTAGAAAAAGAAATAATTTAAGTATTGCGGATGTATAGGTGTTGTCTCATATAAATTAGAATAACAAAATAAAAGATCAAAAGAAAACAAACCCTTTATCTGTCAATTTATTTTAGATTTTTTTGTCATCTACAAAAAGTGCTTGATACTCTTGACACTTTTTGAAGTGCCCCTAGTGCCTCCAACAATAGATCATGATCATTTCTGAACAATGTCACTAACAATACTAAAAGTGAGATCTTATATTTAGATCTAAATATATGCAACAATTATACTATAATGAATTATTTAAGATATACTTGTAAACCCTATAATTTTTTATTTACACATATCTATAATTTTAATTTAAGGTCATTCATTTATTACGTCGGATGTGTTCGTATTAGGGTGGCAGCCCCAAAGATTCATCTCGTGGTATTGGAAGTGTTTTACAGTCAACAGTCAGTTGCCGGTACGAAATCATACATAGTAAAAGCGCACATGGGGCATTGATGGTGATTGAGACTTTTTCTGGCATGACCTGACGTGAACGAATTGCCTTTTCTCGTTCCGATTTCGTCACGACTTTAATCATTCATAGACCACCTACAATTATTCTCATTATAATCCTTGACGAATATTACTGTAATCAAAAGAAATTCGAGTGTTAAATTTTGTAAAAACATTTATACAACCGTTGAATTTAATTTTTGAATTATTTGTGTTTTAAATGTGAATAAAATATATAAATTTTATTATTAATTCATTTTAAGATAAGACTGTAAAAATTATTTTTTTACTGATCTATTTTTTATTTAATCAATATAAAAATAAAAATATATATTATTTTAATAATTATAAAATTTAATATATAAATATTATAATGTTTCATAATTTTTTATTTAAGCATATTCATATTAGTAATAGGATAATCTAAAAATTGACATGATGATTTTAATTATTAGCTTATTCTACAAACTTACTTATTTTTATTAATATTTTAAACATTTTTGACATTCCACATGACTACAAGTTCAGAGTAATTAAATTGGTCAAACTCTTTTTCCAAAATTTGGGGCCAAATTTTTTTTCTAAAATTCAAGACGAGACTCTTTCTCCAAAATTCGGGGCCCAAGTAATGCCCTTCTTAGGCTTTTAAAAAGAAAATCCCTCATGTAACTTCAAAAGATGGCTTAAACTTAAATAAGCACAAGGCCTCTAGTTAAAACTCCTAATCAAATACCATTTGTTAGGTATAAGGTGTAGCTCGTAGCTTTTTGAAAGTCAATATGCTCGTTCACAGCTTAAGTGCAAAAGCACATTATCAGAATACAAAATTATGTTTTATAATATTAAAATAAGATTTCCAAAGCTTGATCGATCTACTCTCTCATTATTTTGAATGGATCCCATTAAAAACTTGAGAACACTTTCACGAATTTTCTTTGTAACAAAGTTTAACATATCATCATTTGTCCTACCTTCCATTCCTCAAGGGATGTGTCTTGGATGTGAGTGAAGAGTTTCTCATGTTAATTGGCATAAGCGTGTAGTCAGTTGAGAGTGGTAGAGAATGAATTCTTCCATGGACATTAGGGCACCTTGTAATAACAATAATAATAGCAGTTACAATTATTGTTTAGTAGTTAGCAATGTCTTTCAATTTGATACAACTATCGAACATGAAATAGGAATTATAAGTTTTTCAATTTGGATCATGTTTATTAATTAAATGCATTTCCACTTGGAGGTTATTACAATTTATGGATTATGAATAAATATTACCAATAGTAAGCACCTAAACCACATGGTGAGGAAACTTACTTACATGATATAAACTAACATAACTAATGTAGTTGTTTCCAAAAATATATTCCAATTTTCTGAACTCTAAAATATTGAATTATTTAATTTAAATTTAATTAATTCAATTCTCTACAATTCAATAAAAAATATTTAATGGCAAGATTAATATTTCTCATTATTTAAGCCACACAATGTGTTTGTTGCAAATGATTGTCCTCTACAATAATTTCTATATTTTCATTGAGTATCTTAATGGTTACATGAATCTTGCTTTATGTAGGTATTTCTTTTAAATCTCAACCATCCTTTTATTTTTAATTTTTTAGATGTGACATCAAAGGGACAAAATAATGAAAAAAGAAAAGGTATCTATTTTGTATGTTAGGGTTGGTGGAGCCAATAATACTTACATCATGGAGTGTGGTGTTTAAAGAGCCAAATGAAATATGCCAACAATTTGAAAATTGATTATTTAAACCTATTATTTGGAAAGATTAAAATCCATTTTGTTGGTCTTCTCCTCATGGTGGTGGTCTGAGTGGCTCTTCCAAATCCAGAGGTGATGGTAGGGGTTCGAGATCTCCTTCCCCATCTCATGATGGTGACATCAAAGGCTAGGGTCCTTTCCTCCAAGACAAATTTACACTATTGGTTCTAGTAATCTTCCCTAAAAGAAATTAAAGGGAGACATTAGAGACTTAAGAAAACACTCGTTGGAAGCCCTTACCTATGCAAAAGGATCTTCTTGCTCTTGGAGGATGGAGTGATAAGCCTCAGGTTTTGCTATATCCACCAGCGCCCTTGACATCCTTGTTTGTTGCGGTTACTTAATTGATCTTTTTATTGTTATTTATTCCTTACTCTCTTTGCTTTGTTGTCAAATTGTCGATGTGATGTTTGTTTTTGTTGGTGTAGTCATTTTTCGACCACTTTTAAAACTTTCCTTAAGCATCTTTATCCTTTATGTGATTATGCTCATAAGGTGTGACTTTTCTACCCATTTTTTGGTACGATTAACATTATACTATATCTCATTTGATTAACATATAAATACTCTTCAATTAAAAAAAGGTTAAATTAAATTAAATAATATTTTTAAATTTAAATTTATTATAATTTTTAAAAAAATAAAGTATAAATTTACTTATAACACTTTTATTATAAGTTTTGGTTCCATAAAAAATTGATCCAATCAGAAAAAATTATTATTAATTTTTTTTATTCATCTAGTTTTGGAGTAAAGCGATTCTACCGTCCGTTTTAAAAACTCGATTCATGATTTGACGGACTCTATTATATTATCTTAATTTATATTCCGTTAAGGTGGTTAGAAAAAATGCCATAATACAGATTACCCACATTCGATATAAAAACAAATAATTGTGTAGAAAAAAAGAACAATGAAAGCAACTGCAAAATAAAGCTACAGTATTTAATTTGGACTATGCTGCTGTTATTGTTGAAATTAGTTAATAATCTTCTGTTACTACCTATTTCAGCGGATCAGCTTTCACATTCCATTTAATTACATCTGCTCGTAATATTTCTTCGGCTAATATTGGACACAAAAATTATGTACAAAAATTCAAAAGTGGCTGTCCTTTATGATCACTTAAATCTGTCCTTTTATCAGTCATGATTTTGGCCCCACTGTAGAATGAATTGCTTTGAAAAAGTAGTCTCGATTCATTCGAAACTGTTCCACCTTTTCATGCTCCGAATTTGGCGCGCCTTCAAATGTCGAAATATAAGGACGGTTCATGTTTAATAATAAATATATATTTACTATAATCCTTGACGAATATTATTGCATTTCTTTTTTTATTTTTTATTTTTAAAGATTCGCTCTAATTTAAATGGTCTGTTTGAAAAAAAAGCATTTTAGAATAAAAAGATATAAATATATTCATAGAACAGTTGAATTTAATCTTTATAATTATTTACTTAAGTTTTTAATGTAAGTAAAATATTTATGAATTTTATTATTATTATTTTTACAAAAATTATAACATTATTTTTCTGTTATCTAATTATAATTTTACCACCATTTAATTCAAATGTCTTGATGTCTTGACCATCGGGTCTAAACAAGGGTTTTAGGAAGGTTTTTGGTAGTTTTGGTTCTTAGTGATAGTTCATAAAATCCTAATGTCTAACTTCCAAAACAATTACATTGAGTTTTATCTATATAACCAATCAAACTATTACCAAATCCTTGGGTCACCATGCAATCCCTCCATACCTATGTGATCCCTCTATATAGGTATGAGTAGATTAATGTGACCTTCGAACTCTTTCTCTGCATTTCGAGTAGCCCTGAATGACCAACCTTGTGTTGTTTGTTACAAAATAATAGGTCTAATATTCCCTAAAACCTCATATAAATGTTATAAATTTTTTTAGTAATTTCATATAGTCCTATGAAATAAAATAAAGGCCATGAAGGTTTAGGCCTAGTCTAAGCCTAATAGGCCTAGTCTATGTCCGACTATGTGTTTTGACCCTCTATATGTTTTAAGTTATTGTAGGGCCTCCTTCATGATTTTTTACATGTAAATAAAACCCTCAAACAATATTATCATGCTTATAAGACTCACTCCATTTAGTTACTCCTCACATACTAACCTATAGACTGTGTTATTTCTAGAGTACTATATATTTGTGACAGAACAGAGAGTATCTCCACTATTGGTATGACCAAGATGAGACCATGGGGAGATATGGTAGGTCATAGTGACTATATGCACAAGGATTCAAATATTTATCACTTTTACATAGCTTTCAACACTTTAAAATCTCCACACTAGCTTTTGGGATGGTGACTGTGTGCAAGATGATTGGGCATGGGATTAAATCCCTGTTTGATCAACTCTCTCTATTTACTTATATATGATAAGAACATGAAATCCATGTTACCACTATGAGAGTGGTCTTAAAATTTAATCATTCAAAACCTTATATCATTATTCATCAACCATGCATATGTCTCACATGGGCATGCACTATCTTACAATCTATATTGGTTGTGTCACTTGTATGTGGCCATTAGGGAGGAAGAAAATATTTTTGTGTAGGTGTACATCTATTTAAAATAAATATGTTTCATACCTATATCTCATTATTAGGTAAATATACATTATTCTGCACTTACTGAGAGGATCTCATTCCTTAGAATCATGCTATTATGAATGCACTATAAATCTATAGATGGCTGAGTGTGAGTTTTGTAGACCATTATAGTTTAACATTTACTCTATATCCTACGTCAAAGGGACTTATGAAAAATGAATATAAAAGTGTGACGGTGTATTAAACATGTTTATCCAACATGCACCTATGCCAACTTTATCAAACTTGCATCTATCCACTAGCTAGAATTAGCTTCTAGACTGTCAATCTAGAGATCCTCATTTGGATAATCAAAAACACCTATAGGTTATCATTTCATGTTTTCCTACTATATTTATCTCTCCTAGTTCCATCTTGAAGTAATTAGGACATATACATACTTGGTGAGCTCATTTCATGCTTGTAGATTAGGTTCTCATCTCTCAATACCAATGTGTTATGTGCCACTACAAGCTACAAGCTCATTAGGCTCAAAATCACCATGTTTACTTAATATCCTCATTGGGAAATTGAATGGGTTGAAATTACTCAACCATCACCTTCTCCTTAGCCTAAATATCACCTTGTTGTGTTAAGACATTGTTCCTAGGTCTAAGATGTTAGTATGAAGCAACTAGATCATCTCAATCTTTAAGAAACCTCAACAACAGAGCTTAAATTGTGAGGAAGGATCCCTTACTAAGAGAAACTAAGTTAAATTATCCATTTAAGAAACTTTTCCAACTCTTCCCTATGTATGTTACTTAAACTAGTATAAGATTAACCCTATGACCCTTTATGACTTGATAAACATCATTCAATTCATGGAATGATTGTAACCATATATTCTAAGGTTTTTGATGGATCTTCCATGTTTTTTACATACCTATAGGTCCTGTAAATGGCTTTGAACACTGAGACTCTGATAGTCTTTGCTTATTTTCTTGGGAACTCACTTTAAACAACTTCCAAGTCCATCATACAAACCCTTCATGGAGAAAACTAATCTTCCATGTTTTAATAAGAGAAGCACATGCACATTACGCTTGATTTGAAGCTACTCATAGAAGATAAATAATAAAAATGTGGAGACATGTTCTACAGACTATTGTAGTGATGCATCACTATTAAAATGAAGTGATGTTTCTTATGGATCCATGTTCACATGTACCAAATGATATTAAAACAGTATAGAAATGAAGATAAAGCTCTACAAGTACACATTACACCATTTGGAAACATAGGATCATGCCAACAGATAAAAAAACCTTAAGGTGTTGGAATGCATAATCAATGAGGAGGTACTAGTAGAATTGAAGATGATTCATGAATCTTAGTTCACTAATTTAAAACATATTTCCATGGAATGAGAGTACAAAGAGTTTATTTTCATCCACAAAATGCATTCCCTTCAATTCTACCTATTCTTTTTGTACTAGTAGAAAATCAGTGGACTTCTTTGACTTACACAGGAGAGAAAGGAGAGACACAAAATGGTTTTGTCTATTTTTTGACTTATCAAGGCATTCTAAACATGGAGATGACTTATGGGGAGTCGAAGACACTTTTGAAGTTTACACACATGTCAAACTTGTCTTATAGTCTATACAACTTTAAAAACTCCCACTTTTCAACTAATTTTCAAGATTATAACATTTTAACCTACAATTATTAGTTAAAAAAATACTTATATAACCTACCTTGACTAATTAGACATTGAATAACACCTTTACACACTTTTTGTTAGAAGGAAACTGTACAAGTTCATTAAATGACCCAAAATATAGCTTAGGATGACATAAGGACAATTTATCAAGTGTGATCTAGATGAAACATAGTTTTTGCCCTTACTAATGACCATGAAAAACATTTTAGAACATAGGAGAGCCTATATAAGTTCAAACTTACATGGGGGTTGACTTAATTTAACTAGGGGTGTCAAATTAGTCAACATTTTAGCAATTTCTTAGGGGTAGAATGTTTGTTATGCTAAAGATGGTTTTCCTTCTCCTATCCTTAATAAATTAAGTAAACTATATACCACTTTTGAAATTGAACAGACTCTGATCAAAAACCAAAACACACACTAAAGATAAAATGTAACAAACACACAAAGCAAGACAAAGACACACACTTGTGTTCTCAAGAACACTTAGGGAAAACACACACAACATAAGAAAACTAAAATATGAATAGACATACCTAAATCAAATAGTAAATTTGCACCATAACGTTCTCCATGAGATAGAAGAGTGTATGAAGTAAACTACCTTTTGAGGATTGGATTTTAAAGTTGTAACTTCTTGATGTTTTCCAACCTCTTTGGCATGACCTTCAATGTAATCAGGGAAGCTACAAATAGATGACCTATGAAGGTGAATTATTCAATCACTTCAACCATCTCAGTATTTTCATGAGACTCCTTTGCTATAACTTGACTCAATGATGTCTCAACTAGGCATGCTTTTTTTAATTCTATGATACTTCGAATAGGATTAGATTTCTCACTAGCTGCAAGCTCCGCAAGCTCATCAAGGAGCTTTGTGTAGTCCACACAATGTTGGTCACTAACCTCCATGAGGACATCTTGCTCTATCTTCTTTTGTAATTGAACTTTAATATTTCAAAATTCTGCAAGTTCTTGAAAAAAATTAATTTGTTACAACCAATCATCTTTGCTCTCTTTCTCTTCAAGAAACACAAAATCTTCAAGCTCATCCTTTTGATCATTTTCATGAATGCCATAGTAATCATATACTACATCATAATGTTCCTAAAGACATGGTTATTCAATAGACACTTTGCATTCTTTCTAAACAACTTCATCTTGTTCTCCTTCAAGGACTAGACTCTAAAGACTTTCATACTCATTGAATATCTCTTGAAAAGTTCACCATAAACTTTGATCAAGATCTTTATGAACATCTGTAATTCTTTTTATATCTTCTCTTTCTTAGCTCAAGAAGGACACATTGTTCTTTTTATCAGCAAGTGGAGTTCCTATGGTAAGCTCATCTTCATAGTCACTTGAAAGATATTTGTATGGTGCACATTGATCTTGTTATTATTTTTTGGCCTCCCATAAGATGGATTCTCTTCCAAGAGGGAATGAGGTGGGAGGGTGGTGGATTGGTTCATGGTTTAGGGATAGATTATTAGGTGTGATGGAGGTATCATGAATTGTCTTGGGGATGGAAGGAAACACTTGGAAGGAGAGAAGGTTTTGTTGAGTTATAGACATGTCACTTTCTTCAACAAGCATCCCCTGATTTTAATTGTCTTATTGAAACCCTTCCATAATTACAATTTAAACATCCATATTTTCAATGGAGGCTTATTTTTCATAATGAAACTCCTCTAGGATGGAATTCCAATATAGTGTATATGAAGGTTTTTGAAGAGAAGGCAATGTGGTTTAACCATGCACAAGGTTTTTATTCTTATCATCAACTTCTTAGTTCCAAGATGGAACTTTGAGACTACTATGATATTTTTGAGATTGAATGGGATATTAATGATGAGAAGGAACATGAGAGGACTGATATTGAACAGAGGAAAACACTTGAGGATGGGAGAGATAGACTTGGTTTTCAAATAGATTTTCACTTTTTTTATAGCCTTCATGAGATCTTTCAATAGCTACAAGTTGCCTCTCAACATCTTGATTTTCCCACATTAAATTAATATAAATCCACTATTATATGTAACATATCATTTCATGCAAGTCTTCATTAATGACATAGTTATCCTCCTCAACCAATCTCCACTTGTTCATTAACTATCAGACAGGGTTTATCATTCTCTCTATGAAATGAATAAGGATCGCATCAAGCTCTTGATCCCATTTATTCATAAACCTTTTTGATTATAAAAATTCATGCATGAGTTCCAAAAAGTACATGGATTGAGGTCGATTTGAATTAGGAAGAGGATAGGAGCTTTGGTATTGACCTTGAGAAGGTTGTATAGGAGTTTGATATGATGGATATGGCTATTGAGAAAGACTACTTTCTAGAATCTGACTAGATTAAGAGCTTAGATTTGGTATTAAAGAGCCCTAATCATCTATTCTTGATATCCTTCATCATAGGCTTCTTCACAAGACTCCTCAACGACTTCATGACCATATGGTGGAGGAATAGGTTGAATATATGGTGGATAATAACTTTGATATGGATGTGTAGAGTATGAGTTCTCAACATATCTATCCATATCATATTCATTAGTCAAATGAAACACAACAATATATCAGATGGTTTTAAAAATTTCCTAGGTTGTTTATCACCAGATGATGCATTTGGAGTTACCATTGATGTTTTCTTGAATGCCTCCAAATGTTGATAGCAGGAAGAACACACCAATAAGTCTTCTACTCTATCAAACCTTGGTCCTACTGAGTGTGATAGAATTATTTTAGCCAAATAGTACACCCTAGGAGAGGTTATTTAATCATATCCCATATTTTTTCAACATGTTATTACCTCTAGGAATGTTGGTTTCATATAGCAGAGGTAAACCCCTAGGTTAAAGGGCTAGCTCCATTGATTTATCTCTTGAGATCACACACTACACTAGACTAGTCACTTGGGGGTGAAAATGTAAGAAGATAACAAAATTTAGACATATACTAATGAGGTTATAAACCAAAATATTAGTCTACAAACACACTTTCATATACATGAAGAATGAAAACTACCAAAACTAACTTTAACTCTATGTCCTTCTATCAATAGCTTTTCTCATAGAAGCATTTTATTATTCATATCTAGAGGTGGGTGAAAATAATATCTAGTAGTAGAAACTACTAGTCCATCTCACACTTCAATATACACTTAACAAACATATATACTTTATAGGACCTATTAGAAGAGATATCCATCACACAAAACATGCAAGGGAAACATGGAAGGAAGGATAACATATTCATCAGTTAACATCCAAAGTAAACCACTTAAGACACATAGGTAAGTGATTTTATAGATTAAATAAAATTTATATGTATTCTTCAAAATCAAAACAAGGTGCCAAACTAGTAGGGCTTCGATGTACTAGGTGTGCACTAGATACAATTGCTAAAATGGCTTGCATTTATAGAACATCAGAGAAGAGAGATAATAAAATAAGTGGAAGGGTCACAATTACATGTATTAAAATATATAAACTAGCTATAATTAGAGAGAATAAAGTGTAAAATAAGTTAGGAAGTGGTCTTGGATAAGTTTCCATCTGAATTGCATCATTCTCCTTTTAGTTGGCATAGGGGCTCTTCACCTTCCTCTTTGAAACTATTTAAAGATGAGGGCTTAAATTTACTACATGAGAATACCATATGAATCTTTAAAACATTTTAATTATCATAAAAATGTGTAATTAATATTATAATAGTCTTCATATGTCCCTAAATTTAAAGTGTTTCATACACCACTTATCATCTATTATCTAGCAGCCATTCACTAGCCTTATAGGCATCACTCTTCACACTTGTAATTAGAATGAATTATAATTGTCATAGAGAAGTATTTTAAAGGTTCTAAGACACATTTTGAAGATGTTTTTTTCCTTTGATCTATCGTATATATCTTCATGAAACTCAAAACATGTTTTTCATGTCTCATCTTGGATAATAACCTTACCTTATCACTATCTTAAACTACCTATGATGAATGAAATAATAGAGGTCATTCATTTCTAAACCAAGGTGATAAATGAGTATTATATGTTTTAAAAAGTATCTACATACATATTTAAATGTTTATCATTCAATAATTCTCCCCTATACCTTTAAAACCTATCAAATCTTGCAAGAAACCCCATATTAGGTTTGTTCGTACAGAAGTCAATATGGAAAAAATGAGTGTCAAGGAGCCTATGAGAATTATAAAAATGTATAAATAACTTTATTGATCATTTGACCACCTTTTAATGAAATTGTCTTCATGTCTTCACCATCAAATCTAAATAAGGGGTTTAGGAGGGTTTTTGGTGGTTTTGTTTCTTAACAATAGTTCATAAAATCTTGATTTCTAACTTCTAAACTAATTCCACTAATTTTGAGATAGATACCACCTTAAACTATTCCAAAATCCTTGGATCACAACTAAATCCCTCCATATAGGTATGAATAGATGAAAGTGACCTTTGAGCTCTTTTTATGCACTCTAAATAGGCTTGAGAAGGAAATAGGCCTTAATGGCCAACCTTGTGTTGTTTCTTACAAATTAATCGGTATAATATATCCTAAAACCTAATATAAAGTTCTAAAAATAGTTAGGAAGGCCATATAGTTATCTACAACAAGATAAAGGTAATGAGGGTTTAGGCCTAGTCAAGGCATAACAGTTCTAATCTATGTCTAACTATGTGTTTTGAACCTCTATAATTTTTCAATGATTTTAGGGCCTCCTCCATGATTTTTTACATGTAAATAAAACCTTCACGCCATTTCATCATGGTTTTAAGACTCAGTCCTTCATCAATTTAATCCTCACATAGTAGCCTGTAGACTATGTTTTTATTACAGTACTCTCTATCTTTGATAGAATATAGAGTATCTCTACTATTGGTATGACCAAGATGAGGCCATGGGGAGATTTTTTAGGTCATGGTGAGAATTTTCATAAATATTTGATATTTTATCACATTCATAGAGGTTTCAACACTTCAAAATCTCCACACTAGCTTTTAGGATGGTGATTGTGTGCAAGATGACTGAGCATGGGATTATAGCCTTGTTTGATCAAATCTCTTTGTTTCCTTACATATGAGAATAACATGAAATTTAAGTTATGATTTTTATAGTGGTCTTAGCATGTAATCACTCTTAACCTTATACATTTTTCATCAACCATGCATATGTCTCATATGGGCATCAGTTATCCTATAGTTTATGCTGGTTGTGTCACATGTAGGTAGTCATTAGGAAGGAAGTAAAGATTTTCATTTAGTTGTACATATAATTCAAATCACTATGTTTAATACCTATATATCATTCTGAAGTCAATAGGAATCATTCCATACTTATTGATCCCATTTCATGCCTTAGAATCATGTGCTCATGTATGTAATATTAATCTATAGATGACTGAGTGTGAGTTTCAAAGATAATAATTATTAAAATTTTACTCGGTATCCTACCTCTTAGGGCCTTATGAAAGTGTGAGGGTATATTAAACATGGTGATCCAACTTACACCTATGCTAGCTTTGTCAAAATTGCATCTATCCACTCGCTAGAATTAGCTTGTAGACTGTCAAACTGTAGATCCTTATTTGGATAATGAAGAACTCTTATAGGTGGTCATTTCATATTTTCCTACTGTATTTATCTCTCATATTTCCATCTTTGTGTCATTAGGACATCTCCAATATTTTTGAGATCATTTCATGCCTACAAACTAGGTTCTCACATCTCACTACCAATGTGTTATGTGCCACTACAAGCTACAGGCTCATTAGACTCAAAAACATTGTGTTTACTAAAAATAACAATGAGAAATTAATGAGGTTGGAACCACTTAACCATCACCTTGTCCTTGGCCTAACACTCATCTTCTTATGTCAAGACATTGCTCTTAGGTCTGGGATGTTAGTATGAATCAACTAGATCTACTCAGTCTTCATGAAACATCACCACTAGAGCTTAAATTGTGAGGAAGGATCCCTTAATCAAAGAAATTAAGGTAAATGCTCCCTTTAAGAAACTTTTCCAACTCTACCCTATGCAAATTTCATGAAATGGTTTAATATTAACCCTATGACCTTGTATGACTTGAAAACATCATTCAAGTCATGGAATGAATGAAACCATATTTCCTAAGGTTTTAGATGGCTCCTCCATGTTCTGTATATGCCTACAGGTACTATAGATGACTGTGAACATTGAGACTCTAACAGTCTGCTTAATATCTTTTGAACTCACTTAAAAAAAATTACAAGTTCTTAATATGAACCCTTCATGGAGAAAACTAACCTTCCATATTTTAATAAGATAAATAGAAACATATTAACCTTTATCTAAAGGTACTCGTAGAAGACCAATACTATAAATGTGGAAACATGCTCTGGAGACTATTGTAGTGATGCATCACTAGCACAATGAAGTGATTTTGATTATGGATCCATATTCATACATACCAAATGAAATGGAAAAAAAATTAAATGAAGATAAAGCTCTGCAAGTACACCTATATGATTTAGAAACATCAGATCATGCTAATAGATAAGAAAACCTAAAGGTGTTTGAAATGCATAGACAATTAGGAGGTACTAGAAGTCTTGAAGATTATTCATGAAGCTCTATTCACCAATTTTTAAACTAATTCCATGTAATGCGATTACAAAGATATTACTTTCATCCACCAAACACATTCCCTTCAACTTCGCTTGACTTGTCTATACCAACAAAACCTTGATTGGATTTTTTGACTTGCACAAGAGAGAAAGGAGAGAAATATAATGGTTTTATCCATTTTTATACATTTAAAGTCAATATAAACATTTATATGAGTTTTGGTAAGTTTAATAGACATTTATAAATCTTTCACATGTGCGAAACGTATCCTATAGTCTGTAAAACTTTAGAAACTCCCACATTTCAGCTTATTTTCTTGCTTCGAACATTTGGACCAACAATTATCAGTTATAAAACTACTTATCCAACCATCCATAACATATCAAATTTTTGATAACACCTTAACACACTTGTCCTTATAAGGAAACCATACATGTTCATTTAATGACCCAAAATATAGCCTAGGATGACATAAGGATAATTTATCAAGTGTGATCAAGATGAAACATAGTTTGTGACCTTACCAATGACAATGATGAACATTTTTAGACCTAGTGTTACCTATGGAAGTAAAAAATTACATGGGGTTTAATTAATTTTAACATGGGGTCAAATTAGTCAAGATTTTAATGATTTCCTAGGGGTATCATGCTTGCTATGTGAAAGAGTTGTTGCCTATTCCTAACATTGGGCAATGAAGTCACCTATACACCACTTTTGAAATTTACAAGCCTCTAATTAAAAAAAAAATACACACCAAATATAAAAGGTAACAAACACAAAAATATTGATAAATACACACACTTATGATATCAAGAACAATTATTAGGGAAAACACACACAATGTAAGCAAACTAAACTATGTATATACTAACCTGAAGAAATATTTTCATCTTGAGTCAAAGGGAAAATTGGAACTATATATTTTTCCATGAGATAGATTAGTATATGATTCTAACTTCCTTTTCATAATTGGATTTGATAGCTACAACTCCCTAATGTTTTCCAACCTCCTTGGCTTGACCTTGAATGTAATCATGGCAACTATAAATAGATCACCTATGAAGATGAATTATTCAAGAACTTCAACCATCTCATTATTTTAATGACTCTCCTTAGTTTCAACTTGACTTAATTATGTCTCAATTAAGCAAGCTTCTTTGACTTCCATGATACTTTGAATAGGATCAAATTGCCCACCAACTGCAAGCTCTTCAAGTTCATGAAGGATATTTCTGTAGTACATCCAATCTTGGTTATTATTCTCCATGAGGACATATTTTTATATCCTATTATGCACTTGAAATTAAGTAATGAAAAGTTCCTCAAGTTATTGAAAAAGATCAATCTATTGCAACCAATCATATTTTCTCTCTTTCTCCTCAAGAAACACAAACTCTTCAAACTCATCCTTTTGATCATGTTTATGAATGACATAGTCATCATATACTACATCATGATGTTTATAAAGACATGTCTATTCAATAGACACTTTGAATTATTTCTCCATAACCTCATCTTGATCTCCTTCAAGGACTAGACTCTCAATCCTTTCATACTCATTAAACATCTCTTGATAAGTCTGCTAAATACTTTGATCAAACTCTTTATGAACAGCTAAAATTTTGTTTATATGTTATCTTTCTTAGCTCAAGAAGGATACATTGTTCTTGTTCTCACCAAGTGGAGTTCCTATGGTGGTCTCTTTTTCACAGTCAATTAAACATCTTGGTCTCATGCATATTTATCTTGTTCTTCTTTGTTTACCTCGCATAATATGGGTTCTCTTCTAAGAGGGAATGAGGTGAGAGGGTGGTGGATTGGTTCGTGGTTTATAGAGAGAGTAGGAGGTATGATGGATGGATAATGAATGGGTATGGAGATTTAATTTAACACTTGGAATAACTCTTGGAGGGAGAAAAGGTTCTATTGAGCTATAGACATGTCACTTTCTTCAACAAGCACCTCATGATTTTCATTGTCTTCTTGAAACCCTTTCACAAATACAACTTAAACATCTATCATTTTAACTAAAGATTATTTTTCATGATGAAACTCCTCTTGGATGGACTTTTAAGATGGTGTAGCTATAGGTTTTTGAAGAGAAAGCAATGTTGTTTGACTATGCATAATGTTTTTATTCTTATCATCAACTTCTTAGTTCTAAGATGGAACTTTGAGACTACTCGGCTCTTTTAGAGATTTAATGGGCTCTTCATGATGAGAATAAAAATGAGAGGGATACCATGGAACATAGGAAAACATTTAAGGATGGGAGAGACAAATTTATTCTTAAAATAGATTTTCACTTTCTCTATAGCCTTCATGAGGTCTTTAAGCAACTACAAGATGCCTCTCAACCTCTTAATTTTCCCACATTGCAAGTCTATCAATCCAATATTATATTTAATAGTTCATGTCATGCAAGTATTAATTAATTAAATAGTTAACCTCTTCCTCAGGCAATATCCACTTATTGATCAAGAATTAGATAAAGTTTATCACTCTCTCTAGAAAATGCATACGGATCACATCAAGCTCTTGATCCCATTTCTTCATCAACCTTTCTGATTATAATAATTTAGAAATGATGCCAAAAATGAATTTTATTAATGTCGAATTAAATTTAAAACAGGATAGGAGCTTTGGTATTGACTTTTAGGAGGTTGTATAGGAGTTTGATAGGATGGACATGGCTATTAGGAAAGACTACTTTCTAAAATTTGCCTCTTAAGAGCTTGGAATTGTTCTTCAAGAACCTAAGCCTCTATTATTGATATCTTTATTCATAAGATTATTCAAAAGAATCCACAACAAATTCCAGACCATATGGTGGAGGAATATGTTAAGTATATGGTGGAAAACAACTTTGATAGGCTTGTGCATAGCAGGAGTCTCAACATATATATCCATATCAGATTCATTAGTCAAATGAAACAAAAGAATCTATCAAATTATTTTCACAAGTACCTAGGATTATCATCACCAGATGATGCATTTGGATTTGCCATTGGTGTTTGCTTGAATGCTTCAAAAGTCGGTAGTAGGAAGAACAAAACAACAATTCCTCTACTATTTCATACCTTGGTCCCACCAGGTGTGTCAAAACTATTGTATCTAAATATTTCACCTTAGGAGAGGGTGTTCAATCCTCTCCCTTATTCGAACAACATCAAATTACCTGTAGGCCTATGGGTTTCCTATAGTAGAGGTAAACCTCTAGGTTAAAGGGCTAGCTACCTTGATTTATCTCACGAGCTAACACAATACAATAGACAAGTCACTTGGGAGTGAAAAGAAATTAAGGTCATATAATTTAAACCTATACTAATGAGGTGATACACCAAAATATTATTCCACAAACACACTTGCATATACACTAAGAATGAATACTACCAAAACTAACTTCAACTATATGGCTATCTAGCATTAGTGTTTTTCATAGAGGTAAATTGTTATGCATATATAGAGGTGGGTGGAAATAAGATATGGTACTAGACACTACTATTCCCTCTTACTCTCAAAAATAAACTCAATAAACATATAAACTTTATAATACCTATTAGAAGAGATATCCATCACACAAAACATGTAAGGGAAACATGAGAGTAAAGAAAACATATTAATAACTTAACATCCAAAGTACACCTATTAACACACTTAGGAAAGGATTTTAGATATCAAATCAACTTTATATGTCTTTTTGAAAAGAAAAATAGGGTTCTAGACCATTAGGGCTTTGCATACTAGGTGTGTACTAGATACAATTACAAAAATGGCTTGCATTTATAGAGTATATGAGAAGAGAGAGAAGAAGAGAAGTCAAAGGGTCACAAATACATGTGTCAAGATATAGAAACCAATTAAAAATGGAAATAATGAAGTGAAAAATAATTTATGAATTTGTCTTGCATAAGTGTCTATCTGAATTGCATCTTCTCCTTTGTGTTGGTGTAGGTGCTCTTTACCTTCTTCTTTAAAATTATCTTGATGATGAGGAATTCAATTGACTACTTGAAACTACCATAGGAGTCTTTGAAAATTTTATAATATCATGAAATTGTGGAAAATAAAATTTAATAGTCCTCATATGCCCCTAAATTGATATCCTTTCATACACCACTTGTCATCCATTGTCTAGAAGACACTCACTAGCCTTCTAGTCGTCACTCTTCACACTTCTCATTAGAATGACTTAAATTTGTCCAATAGAATTTTTTAGAGGTGTTAGGACACATATTGAAGACATTTTTGTCCTCTATTCTATCACCTATATCTTAATGAAACTCAAAACAAACTTCTCACTTTCCATCTTGGATAGTCACCTTGCCTTCTCACTATCTCACTTAGACTGCTTGTGATGAATGAGATAAAAAAGGTCATTTATTACTTAAAAAAGTTGATAAATGAGTATTATTGGTTGGAATAAGTCTCTAAATACCTTTTTCAATGTTTTTAATTCAAAAATTATCCTTTGTACCTATAAAATTAGTAAAATCTTACAGGACTCCCCATATTAGGTCTATCCGTATGGAAGAGAGTATAGACCAAATGATATTCAAGGAGCCTATAAGAGTTATAAACATGTATATATCATGTTATTGATAATTTTATGACATTTTAATTAAAATTTATTCATGTCTTCATCATCAGGTCTCAATAAGGGTTTTAAGAGTGCATTTGGTGGTTTTGGTTCTTAGTGATAATTCATAAAATATTGAAATCTAACTTCCAAACTAATTTCATTGAGTTTGAGATAGATACCCCACTAAACTATTCCAAAATCCTTGGGTCATTTTTTAATCCATTCATATAGGTATGTGTAGATGAAAGTGACCTTCAAGCTCTTTCTATGTATTATGAGTAGGCCTGAGAAGGAAATAGGCCTAAATGACCAACTTTGTGTTATATATTACAAAATGATAGGTATAATATTTAATAAAATATCCTATAAATTTTCTCAAACTAGTTAGTAATGTCATATAGTCCTTTTCATCAAGATAAAGGCCATAAGGATTATGGCCTAGTTTAGGCCTAACATGCTTAGTTTGTGTCTATATGTTTTGACCCTTTGTAAGTTTTAAATGAATTTAGGGCATCCTCTATGATCTATTACATGTAACACAAACCTTCCCACCATCTCATCATGGATATAATAATTATTCCTTCATCCATTTACCAATGTGATAGTGGTATTAACATGTAATCATTCTCAACCTCATATCATTGTTCCTCAACTAGTCATATGTCTCATATGGGCATGAGTTATCATGAAGTCTATGTTGGTTGTGTCACTTGTAAGTGGCCATTAGGGAAGAAGTGAAGAGTTTATTATAGGTATATATCTATGTAAAATCATTATGTTTCAAACCTATATCTAATTCTAAGGTTAATAGGAATCATTCCACACTTAATGATCCCATCTTGTGCCTTAGAATCATGCTCTCATAAATATACTATAAATCTATAGATGGTTGAGTGTGAGTTTCAAAGACCATTTTAGTTAAAATTTTACTTTGTATCCTTCCTCTGAGGGCATTATTAAATTTTTTTATATAAGTTTGATTTTTTATTCAACATGATGATCCAACTTTCACTTATGTTGACTTCTTTAAACTTCCATCTATCTACTAAATAGAATTAGCATGTAGACTGTCAAACTAGAGATCCTCAATTGGAGAACTAAGAACTCCTATAGGTGGTCATTTCATGTTTCCCTACTATATTTATCTCTCATGGTTCCAAATTGGAGTCATTAGTACTTATTCACACTTTGTGAGCTCATTTCATGCATGTAGACTAGGTTCTCATCTCACTACAAATATTATATGTGTCACTATAAACTATAGGCTCATTAGGCTAAAAAACACTATGATTACTAAATATCCTCAATGGGAAACTAAATGGTTTTAAACCACTCAAAAATCACCTTATCCTTAACCTAACACTCACCTTTTTGGGTCATTACATTGCTCATAGGTCTAGGTTTTTAATATGAAGCAACTAGATCCACTCAGTCCTCAAAAAAATTCACCAATATAGCTTAAATTATGAGGAAGGATCCCTTGGAGAAATTAAGGTAAATTCTCCCTTTAAGAGAAATTTTCAACTAGGCCCTATATAAGTTTCTTTAACTAGTTTAAGATTAACTTTATGACCCTATATGATTTTAAAAACATCATTCAAGTCATAGAATGAATGCAACCATATCTCCTAAGGTTTTCGATGGATCCTCCATATTTCGTACATGCCTATAGGTACTATAAATGAATGTGAACACTAAGACTCTAATATTATTTGATTAGTGTCTTGGAAACTCACTTTAAATAAATTACAAGTACTTAATAAAATCCCTTCATGGAGAAATCCAACCTTCCTCTATGACCCCTTCTAGTTTAATGATTAATTGATAAACCATTTGTAGTACAATGGGTGTTGGTTTTAACCTAGATAGATATAATTATTTCAATTTATCAAAGGGAATCAAATTGAAGGAAACACCTCAAAATAATAAGTATTTTTGGCTTTCCAATTGACAATGTGATGATAGGACTCCCATTATCCCCATACTTTGGTAAGAGATGTTTGCCTACTAGAAAGTCAGCTAACTTACCATCTACTTGTATGGTCATGGGATAATGTATTTTCTCCCAAGATTTTGGACACATATTTCCTTAACTATTAGGTTAAGTTCAATAATATCTCTTTTGGATTGTATTAGAGTGATCTCAACATTTAATTTTCTTAGTTCTTGAACTAATTTAGACTCGGCCTTAGTTGATGTTTCATTGAGTCTTTATAAAAATAGTACTGGTGATGAGACAATGGGAGGAATGTTCTCTTTATTTTTATCATTCCCCTATTTTTGATTTTTAGGAAGAACTTGTTCATCCTTTTCATTAGATATTTCTATAATGATTGGTGGGGAATGATTGGACATTGTTTTTCCTTACCATATTATGCATTATTATATTCTATATCATTTAGTCCCATGGTTATTTCTTGTTTCAAATTATAGACATGAGCTCCTTGCCTATTATTATTTGGATTATCTATAGGTTGAGAAGGTAACTATTTTTTACTTACATGTTCATTTTGATATTGTTGTGCACATTAGAAAGACTAGGCGATAAATCATGTAGTTGAATTAACAATCATCTTTGTTAATTGAATGTTGGTTGAGGTATCATTGGCTGTTGATTTTATTGAGGCATCCATAATTGTTTGTTATGTTGAGGTACCTATGGTTTTTAAGGTATCCACTCTTATGGATACCAAGTTTGTGTTCCCCATTGTTTTGGACGTGGTAGAACAAGCCATGGTATAACCCATGTATTGTTAGGAGCCTTGGGAGAAAATTGATTTTAATGTTGATTGTAGGCAAGGTTGTTCCTTTTTCAATGTGATATATAAGAAATATCTTCCTCTAGTTGCGTATTTTTCTTAAGATGATTCTTGAGGATAGGAAGTATATTACAAATTTATGTATCATGATCCTTATCAAAAAGTCCACAAAACTCTATTTTATCAAGAAGATAGTCACAATTGGCATGCTTATCTCTACATCTTGGCTGGTATATGGCTATAGGTTTAATAGTAGCTTTGGATTTTGATTTTAATCCATCTAGTGTGATATTCAAATGTACCAATATGTTTGTTTTGAGGTTTTCAAACTCTCCCATGAGTTGACTTTCCTCACCATGCTCTTTTCCCAAATTTAGTTTTTTTACCCCAACCCTCATTCATGAGTAGTTTCTACAAAGCTCAACAATATAATTAAGACTAAGTTTGTTCACAACCACTTTTCTCATAAGGTTAATAGATTATCAAGAATCATAACTAATCATTTCAAAAGGATTGATATACATAGAATCTCATCAAACCCATATCCAAATTGTTTATGCATAAAGATAAATTGATCAACATAATTTTCCATGTTTTTAGCTTCATTTTGCTTCATTCAAAAACATTATTCTATTCTATCTCATATCCTACATTAATCCTCATATTTAGTTAGGAATTTATACTCCATTTCACCCCATGTGCTGATGGAGTTTGGTTGTAAAACCATAAACCATCTCATGGGAGAATCGTTAAGTGTGGGTGGAAACATTTCTAGTTTCTAATTATCACTCTTGTAGTCATATGTTTGACAAAATACCTTAAATTTGAACAAGAATTGACTAGGGTCTTTTGTTTTCATACCCATAAAATTAGGTGATCTAGATGGAGATATTTTTTTCATATGAGAATTAGCATTTGGGTGTTACACAATAGGATAGGTAAAAGGTTATCCTTGGGAGATGAGCTTTGTCTTGTGCATCCTTACCTTATGGAGTCAATATATTACAATTTTTCTCTCCCATGTCATCCCAATATAAGTAATAAATTATTTTTATAGGTGGTGTGGATTCATCCAAAAACAATTTGGGGCTACTTGATTTATATTTAAAGCTTTGGTTTATAGTGTCCTTTATCCTATATCGATTTCTCTAAAAATACGGAGCTACTTTTGGTGAACAATCCCAAGGTGCAGGCAATGGTAATTATAATTATTCGTCAAAGTTTTTTTGTTCTTCCTCAATGGTTTGTATTTCCTCCCCTAAGGATTCATTTTTTCCCCACTTTTATCTTGTGAGTTAATTCCACTTGTGGATTTTTTTGGGGAATTTAAGAAAGAAGCTACCTTTTGAATCTCTGTGTATATTCATAGATTGAAATTCTTATGCTTGCTTATAATTAAAATATATACTAACAAATTTGGATAGTTTACATCCTAATGAAACTTATAAAATCCCTAACAACAATGTAAAAAATGATGAGGGTAATTGGATCTTCTTCATACAATCAAATCAATTTAGTTGAGGTCATATCAATCAATCCAAAGATTGTATACAAGATGGTATGAAAATGATTGGATAGTAGTCTTTTATAATGCAAATAAATTACATGAAATGAAATTCAAAATTGGAAATCAAAGTGTTGAAATAAAGTAAAACCTTAATATAATATTATTGAAATTAAATCAAACTTTGTTGAATTGAAAATTGCTTGTGCTTTAAATCACACTTTTAATTGAAGTACTTGAAATGAAAATCACTCTTACTTGAAATGGAAATTTATGGAATTTGAAAGTTCAAGAAAATAAAATAAAATGCTTGAAATAAAAAAAAAAATATATTTAGAATAAACTTAGATATAAGTTCTAAGAATAATAATTATGGAAAACACACACACACTCTTACAGGTTGATCAAACAGTAATATTTTGAATAAGAATTTTCATGTGTAAAAAACTAGAAAGATGTTTACAAAATATAATTAATCTATAAATATGAAATAAATATTTATTTCTTGGATTGAGTGGGCCATTGATCCTCCTTTTAATGGGGATGAAAATAATTATGAAACTCTCAATATGTCCAAATTCAAATTCTTGCCAATATGAAAAACAAGTTACATAAATATGAATATAATAATATTGTTATAAATTTTTCATTTAATTGAAATATTAAATATTGAATTATTTTTTGTTTAATTACGTAATATGAGAAATTTATATTATATTTACATGTATGTTTTTCATAATTAACACAAATAAACAGTGTATCAAAACTAACATTCGAGCTAAATTAAGTATTTCTGGAAGAAAACATATACATTTTTCATCTTTAAATTGTTTTGTTATGTTATATTCATGAAAGGATGGGTAAATTTAATAGACATATGATTATGTTATAAAAATATTAGTCAGTAAGGAACATTTCTCTTTTTTTGTTAGTGAATTCAATTCCCTAGCTGTAATAGATTTCAATTTGTTATTTTGTGCTCTCCGTATAAATATTTGAATCAATAGACTCTATATCTTTGTCTATAGAGTCTATATCTTTGTTATGCTATTTTCAGCATTCTCCATGATCTATGCTTTAATAACAATTTATATATTTAATTGCTTTTAAATAAAATGACAATAGTCCACATGATCACCTTAAATATTCTTATAGACCCATGGGATATATCAATCTCCATGACTATAATTAAAATCTTGACATTGATAATATTTAAATATGCCTCTTAACAATAGGTACTAAAACCACATCAAGGCACTTGTTAAAACTACCAAAATATTTAAGGTTATAAGTTCGTCACCATGTTCCATAGGTTTGTCATGAAAGCGAGACTTAAATTTGATGGCTGTATGACTACATCTATGTTTACTTATCATAAAATACAATCAATCTATTTTATTTTAAATAATATGGTACTTATTATATACAATATAATATTGTAAATACACCATTAAAAATTCAAAATGACCATAGGAAATATCTATTTAATATGAGATGTTTTGTTATTCAAACTTAAAATGTAGATAGGAATTGTTGGATAAGTGTCGTAAAATTTGGGAAGGTAGACGACAAAATCAATCTCTGTGGGTAAATCCTAAATGGGAATTTGAACCCATATAATTTTCAAATTCAAAATTGGAAAAAAATTTGGTGTGTCATTGGATGACCTCATATGCCAAGTTACAAAATCTTATAATAAGAATTCTACCCTAGCCCAGCTCCAGCATAATTTATAACACAACCAATTATAAGCTTTTCCATAAAGGTGCAGGTGTAGAATAAATGATCAACATCTTCTTCACTATCAAATCATAAGACACATATTGAGGGTCCTACCACTTCTATCCTATGAAGATGGTCCTATGTTAATTTTTTCTTTTGCATAGCTAGCCAAGCAAAGGCTCTAACCTTGGGTAAATTTACATTGTTCCAACATAAACACTTGGCCTAGGTACATTATGGCTCCAATTGCTCCACCATTTTATATCCTAGGATGATAGAATATAACCCATTATTTATGCCCATCCATTGAATAAAGTCAGTACTATTGCTAATGAAAATTTTAATATTAGCAAGGATCTTTGTTAGTATAATTTTTTGGTTATCTAGAAGTGGTAGTCTATTCAATTTTTTTCATTTCCATTGTTCTAAACCAATTGTGACAAAAAATTCTAATTAATTTATAATTTATCATCTCCACAAAACTTTCAAAAGGTTCATAACTATATCCAAATTAGGAATCTCCATCAAGGGTTTATGACCATTTCAAGAGTCACTCCAAAATCCATTATTTATCACCCATGAATGTGGTCCTTGATTATGAAGTGACATTTTAAGATGAAGCTCCAAAAGTGAGATCCTTTGGAAGGGTTACCAACCCATAGAATATTTTTGGAAGAGAAATCACCAAAATATTTGAACTACAAGATTCTATCTGATAAGGCCTTTGTTTGAGTAACCATCCCCAATACTAGTTTAGATCAAAGCACCAAATTTTTGGAATCCAACTTCCTAATTATAGTTCCTCCAGTAAATTGGGGAAGACACACCTTATCCCATTTTTTCAAGGGAATATTTTTTGATTCCTGAGTATCTTTCCATAAAAAATTCCACATAAGGTTTTATGCATGACAGAGAGTATGTATATGGAAAGGGCACTAAGATAGACTTGATGAGGGTGATTATCCCAACCAAGGAAAACTATTTTCCTTTCAAATACATAGGCCAGGATTTGAGGAAATTAATTAAACCATCACAAAGGGAGGCTCTACCCTCTTATAAAGATGGGAGTCCCCAGATATTTGGTTGGCAGCTTCCCAATTTTGAAATCTAGAATGAGAGAAAATGCAAGTTGCATAGGTATATGTGTTAAAGAATTATATCTCTAATGTGACAGAATTGACTCTTTAGCTCGACATTCTCTCATAATTGACCAAGAGAAATTTGTAGGCTATGGTTTCCCCTTTTAATATGCTTCTGAAGAGGACTATATCATCATAAAATTATTGCTTTAATCTAGTAGAATTGACTCTTTGGCCCTACACTCTCTCATCATTGACCAAGATAAATTTGTAGGCTTTGGCTTCCCCTTTCAATAGGGTTATGAAGAGGACTTTATCTTCATTAAATTATTCATGACTTATCTGATCGATCCCTTCCACCATGCTTAGACCTTAGATTTTCCTAGTAGATAATGCTCGCAAAATTTACCTTCCTAGGGCATGAACCATAAGAATGAAGATGAAGGGGGAAAGAGAGTCACCTTGACATAGAAATTGCAAGGTTTTGAAGAAACATGAAGGCTTACCATTTATAATGATTTAAAATATGGGAGTATGTAACTGAAAATCCATGAATACCAATCTTTAGAAATTTAAAATTTCTCCAAAATTTTCAAAAGTAATCCCCAATTAAACTAATCATATGCCTTGTTTTAATTGATCTTCAGAATCATAACTTTTTTGTGTCTAGTAACTAGTGAATAAATGATTTCATGGGTAATGATAACCCTATAATGAATGTTCATGCTTAGGACAAAGCCCCATTATTCATAGGAAGTTAACTTCCCTAAGAGACCTCTCAGCCTAAAATATATGGCCTTTTATATTATCTTATACACCATGTTTCACAATGAGATGGGTTTATAGTTGATAAAGTAACTTTTATTCATGCCTTAGGGAATCAAAAAAATAAAAGTGTAGTTGATGTCCACCCCAATCCTTTGGATCTTTCAGTATTCTTAAACCATTTCCACAATGTCATTCACCAAAATATCCCAAAAATATTAGAAAAAGGCAGTTGAAAAGCCATTTAGTCCTTGGGATTTGTATTTTCCCATGAAGAAGACCTCCTTCTAAATCTCCTCATGTGAAAAAAGGTTATGAGCATGTTGTTGTGATTTTTAGTTATTAGTCTAGGAATAAACTCTAAACTCTTAAATTGGGCATCTAAATTCGAGGCTTTCAGATTAGAAAATAGCTCCTAAAATAAAGACATTGCTTCCTATCTAATCCTCAAAATTATTTCTAGCTTGCTTCCATCCCTAGCTTTAATTATGAAGATACAGTTTTAGTTTCTTCTTACCCTTGTCAAATGGTGAAATAACTTAGTGTTCCCATCCCCTTATTTGATCCATTTTTATTTGGATTTTTGGTTATATAAGACTTCTTCCCTATTAAGTAACTCCTCCATCTCTACCAAAAGCTCCATTTATTAGGTGTAATAGATGGCATCCATTCCCACATTCATGAAAACCTACTTTAGTGCTTCTGGTTCTTCTTCTAATCCTATAATTTATGTAAAGATATTTATAAAGAAAGATTTATTCCACAATCTAAGGCATAATTTTACATGGCACAATTTCTTGCTTACCATAACCATCTTGGAACCCTCCTCCACTAGGGCACAGTTCCACCACATCTAAATAATTCTAGACAAGGTGGGATCTATGAGCCATATTAGTTAGAAATTAAAGTGGTATTTGGGAGGAGCCACATATTTTAAAAATTTAAGCTCAATTGGGGCATAATCAAAGCCTGAGTTAGGAAATATATAACTATCTAAGATCCAATCTAAAGCAAAGTAGTTGGGGTGACCAAAAAGTAGTCTAATCTTTATGTAATGTTACTAAAATCCTGATGCCTATTAGTCCAAGAAAAAATACCATGATTTGGGGTGATGTGAATCAATCTCACATATTCCACAGATTGAATAAAATCTTTTTGAGATTAGGTCTCTTTGGTAGACCCACCTCTCTTTTCCTCCCTACAAAAGATGGTATTGAAGTTATCCCTTAAAACACACTACTACCCATGCAATATAACAATCTAGTGTTTTAAATCATCCCATATTTTAGCTTTATTAGTTATCAAATTTGGACCATAAACATTGAAATTAAAGAGGATAATGTTAGAAATGAATAGAGTAATATTACTAGCTTGCCAATGTGTCCCTGCACAATAAGCTTGAACTTTCACATGCAAAGGCTGTCAAAGCATCGTTAAACCACTAGATGCTTCTACAGAATATTGGAACCAACCACTCCATATCCTCCAACTTTTATTCAACAAACCCTTAAGCTTTTATCTTAGAAAACTTAATTTCCTATAAAATAAAAATGTAGAAAACCTAAAAATAGAATTGTTGTATAACCAAGCAACACTTGTTAGTCATGTTTAAACCCCTACCATTCTAGGATAGGATATTAATTGCAATGATGAGGGGTTTTCCACCCCTAACTTCACCTTAACCATAAGTTACTTGATTGATTTTTCTTTGCCTACAGAATCTTTTGTCTTAATACAGTTAGTGGTCGATTTCCTGCCTCTCTTATTAGGTCCTCGTAGGTTATGTTGAGATATTTTGCATTCCTTTTGAGATAGAGAGAGAAGTTCTAAGGATTATATCTCCTCGTCTTCCTCTTCCACAAAATCTTCTACTAAGGGGAAGAGTTGTAGGTCATTTGCTAATTCTTTGGCTACCAAATCAGCATTATGGTCTATTGAAGGTTCCACCCCTGCCTTTTCACCAATAACAATGGATGAGAGCTTTATTTCCTCCTTCAAAATGATGTTGCACTTTTTGAGTAAAGTGTCTAGAGATCGATTATTACCATTTTCCAATGTTTCTTTAAGGGTGACCGTTATCACAATATTGATGGGACTCCTCGGGTAAGTCCCTATTTTGTCATTAGGATTCAAATCCAGGTTGCCCAGGTGGGGGTTCAATAGATACTTACCCTGTTGAGTGGGGATTGAGGTTGGAATTCAAAACTGGGGCTTGTGGCTTGCTCCTTACCTTCTTAGGACAATCCCTTTTGAAATGCCCCACTATCCTACATTTATAGCACCTGAAAGGGATTCTTTCTACATCGATCTTTTGCTCTCACAAACTGTCACAAGTTTTTATGTAGATCTTTTCTAGAATACCTTCATCTAGATCTAAGAAAAAATAGATACGAATATATAAAGCCAAAACTCCTTGTATGGTTCTAGGATCAATTTTAATATAAATGCCCACTGAGCACCCATTCTACTTAAGGCACTGCCCACTCCAATATTCTATGTGGAGCCCATATAGATGAACCTAGATTTTGAATTTCCCTTTTTACATTTAGAGGGTTAAATATGGGAGACCGGTTTTGTAGCCATAGTCCCACACCATCCAACAACCAAGGGCCTCTACCAAAGATTTCATGATTATTTTCTTCAAAGAGACAGATCCCAAAAAAAACCCTTTTGTTCAAATTAAGTACTAAAACCAAGGCCCCAATTGCTCTCGACCCATCTTTCTACTGCTCCTATTATCGGCCATTTCCCTATAAATTTACCAGTCAGACCATTGCATTTAAAAATCACCACACTCATGGAATTTTTCATTCTAAAAAGAATATCGTTCAAGCCAAGTGCGTCTCTCTCTTATCCATGTTGGGTGGTTGGACTGGAGGGAACCCCCTGAAATAAGCTTCGTTGGGTTTCCTGAGAGTTTGGTTTGGGCTGGACCATCGCCAATCCTTCTACATTGGCCAAATCCTGTGGCCGAGTGGGGTCCAGGTGAGGGGGAAGTTCCTCAAGGCAAGCACGAATATCTTGAATATCCTATTACAGTTACCATTTAAGATTCTTAGAGCCTAGTCATCCTGAACCCTTTCCCCTGAGGGTTTGGAAGTTCCTTTTGCAGATCCTGCTCTCTGGCCATTTGATTTTTTTGCCATTTAAATCACACTTTTAATCTAAAGACATTAAATGAAAATCATTCTTGCTTGAAATGGAAACTGTTGGAATTTGAAAGTTTAAGAAAATCAAATCAGATGTTGAAAAGAAAAAGATGTAGAAATTTATAATAAACATAAATATAAGTTCAGAAAATAATACTGGTGGAATAAACACACACACTTGCAGGTTAATCAAACAATAATATTTTGAATAAGAATTTCGACATAGAAAACTAGAAACACATTTGCAAAATATAATTAATCTATAAATACCAAATAAATATTTCTTCCTTGGAATGAGTGGTTCCTTGCTCCTCTTTGGAACGAGGACGAAAACAATTATGAAACTCTGAAGATGTCCAAATTCATATGAAAAACAAGTTACATAAATACGAATACTATGATCTTGTTTTATGTTTTTCGTGTACTTGAAATATTATATATTGAATTCTTTTTTTTTAATTAGGCAGCATGAGCAATTTATATCATATTTACATGAATTGTTGTTATATATGACATATAAATAAATATTGTATTGAAACTAATATTCTATCTAAATTAAATATTTATGGAAGCAAAATATGTACATTTTTCAACTTTAAATTATATTTTTATATTATATTGTTGAAACAATGGGTAAATTTGATGGTCATATGATTGTGTTCTAAGAATATTACTCACTAGGAAACCTTTCTCCTTTGTTATTAGTGAATTCAATTCCTTAATTGTAATAGACTTCAACCTATTGTTTTTTACTCTCCATGTAAATATTTGAATCAATAGACTTCATATCTTTGTCATTATTGTTATCATCATTGCCAACATTCTCTATGACCTATGCTTCAATAAAAATTATCATATTTAGTCGCTTTTAAATAAAACAATAGTCCTACATACAATCATTTTAAATATTCTTATGGACTCATGGGATATATTAATCTCCACGACTGTAATTAAAATCTTGACATTGATAAAATCTAAATATCCCTCTTAACAACAAATACTAAAACCACATCATAAAACTTATTTTAAATTAAAAATAAAACTACATAAATTTTAAAATTATAATTTCCTCATCACATTTCATAATTTTATAATGAAAACCACATTTAAATTTGATGATTGTATAACCGCATTTATATTTTTAAAATAAAATACAACTGATCTCTCTTTTTCTTTTTTAAAAGATGGTAAAGACACCATTAAAAATTCAAAATGATCATAGGAAATATATATTTAGTACGTGATCTTCAACCATAAAATGTAGATAGGAATTGTTGGATAAGTGCCATAAAAATTTAATTGACGGGAAGAGTAGACGGCAAATTCAATCTTCGCAGGTAAATCATAGATGGCCATTTCAACCCCTATAATTGTCAAATTCAGATGCTGCAAAATTCGTGACGTCATCCTTTACATTCGAATGGTCACCAATGAATTGGAATGGTCTCGATTCTTTGAAAACTGTCCAACCTTTTCATACATCAAATTTTTGCGCGGCGTTTATTCGTGACGTACGTGAAAACATATATCGTTTTTATTATTATTTTATGTAGTTACCAACTAACTTTTTGTCGGTTTATCGTTTTTATTATTATTTTATATACCAGCCGACAAAAGAGTAGAAAACAACAAGTGCGTAATTGCCTACTACTTTATTGGCGGTTTATATTTCATTCATTTATTAGTGTCGGTTTATCATTTTCAAATGTGAAACCGTAAAGGGATAAAAGAGTGGAAAGTAATAAATGTCTAATTTATTTATTTCATTATTAATTTATGTTTCATTTATTTTTTATTATTGTCGATTTATCTTATTTAAATTTCAAGTAGTGGAAAGATGAAAAAGTGAAAAAATAATTACTTAATTATTTATTTCTTTATTATTTTATTGTCTGTGTATATTTTACAAAAATGAAATAGCATAGAAACAAAAGAGTGGAAAATAAAAGTATTTAATTAACATTTTTTTGTTTATCAATTTATATTTCATTTATATACTATTGTCAATTTATCATTTTTCGATGTGAAATCACAAAGGGTTAAAAGAGGGAAAATAAAAGTACCTAATTACCTACTTTTTCATTGTCAATTTATATTTCATATATTTATTATTATCAATCTATCTTTCCCAAATGTGAAATGGCACTAGAACAAAAGTGAAAAATAATAAATGCCTAATTACCTCGTACTTTATTGTCAACTTATATTCTTTTATAGAAAATGATTGGCATTGAGTGTTGTGCTTTAATATCTAAAATGATACACTTATTTAACATGTAGCATTATTACACCATTGCATAACATTCAGGGTTTTACATGTAACATGTATAAATTAATTTGTGGTGTATTTTGTACAAATGCATTGATCTTGATACCCTTTGTGATTCCATTACAATTTTTTAGTGGTTCAAAAATAAAAACTACCATTATAATTAAATATTGATAAAATGATTCTTATTGTATGTGTTCTAAATTCTAAGTATTTAATATTTTTATATTTTGATTAAAATAAAAACACTAAATAATTACCTCCCTAAATGCCACATTTGACATAATGTTTGAGAAATAACATCAAAACTCAAGCTACCAAAATAACAATAGAGTTAAATGAAATAAATGTTTAAAAAATATGTCATAGCTTGCACAAATAATTATTATAATATTAATATATATGAGTAATAGTAATGATGATAAAAACATAAATATTTATTATTATATATAATTATTTAATTTGATTTCAAACCTTAAATTTATTGGATTTCTATTTCTTATGCAATACACAATCATATCAATAATGCGAGCAATATTGAAATGATAAAATTGACCACATATATCAAATATTATTGAATAAACAGAGATCATTATCATGAGTTTACATGTATTTAATATTTCCTATGAAAACAAGAGTAATCAAGATGCAGTGTAATTAAATATTATTATTACATTACCTAATTGTTATACGTAACAGGTAAGGGATTCATCTTTACCTATGGATTGACTCATTAATTCATTTGAATAAAAATTTGATCTTGAGAATGATTTAACTAAAGGCCAAAATCTTATCAGTGCATTAGGTTATGAAATCATTATATTCTTGACATTCTAGTAATCGAAAAATCTTCCAAGCTACATTTTTTGTTCACCTTCATTAAAAATGAACTCAAAATACCACCAAGTTTGAGGAATTGATTTGATTATAAAAATCCATTGAAAATGAAGAAGATAAGATAAAATAATTTATTATTTATTATATATAACACTAAATCTTATTTAATAAAAAACAATTATATATATATATATATATATATATATATATATATATATAATTGTAATAATAATATATATTAATCTATTACATCTTGATTCGTTGCTAAGAAAATTATTTGACTATTCATGTATATTTATAGTGGACACATATGATATTGGTTATATTTTTTTATTGAACTTGAGATATATGCTAGTATGGAATAGTAGAAGATTTTTTAGATACATGATGATACATGATTACTTATTTTAAGTTGGTTAATGTATGCATTTAAATTTTGAGTATATTAATATATTATCTCAGTTATATTATTGTTATATTTTTTCATGTGATATGATCTAATTACTTGCATGTGGTGAGGTGGATGCAAGAGAACTCATCCCTCAGAGCATACGAAAGAGAGAGTATTATCAAGAAAAGTGACATAGATGGAGACATTAGAGGTCGACAGAGAGTTGATGAAACTATCTACACACTATAAAGTTAGCACATGGTAGAATTCTATTAAAAATAATTATTTATATTGAATTTAATACTTTCTTAGAGTGTTTCTTTCTATGATTTTCTAGTATAGATAAATATCGTAATGAATTATTTTTTGTATGTGACACATCTTATCAATAATACTGGTAAGAATATTATTGGTAATTATGAAATTGATATTTAAAATGTTATAATAATTATGGTTGATAATTGATTTAATTTAAATCATAGATTTTGGCATTATATATATATATATATATATATATATATATATATATATATATATATATATATATATATATATATAACATTAGAAAGAGGAAAAAACAAAGAAATAAGTGAAAAGGTAATTTAGAAGCTAGAATCAAAAAAATAAAAAGAAGGGATTAAATTTAGAAAATCTAAAAAGAGAGTTAATTATATTAAAAATAGCCATATCCATATATATATATATATGGCAAGAGTTAGAAAATATATAATTTTATGCATTGGAGAAAGGAAGGCAAGAAGAAGAGACAAGGATGCATCATAGGGAGAACAAACACAAAGAATCAGTAAATTCAATAGGGCGGTGGTGTTTTCAATTATACATCAATGTTGAAGAATTTTTATGTATGATTTTAGTTTTGCGAACTCAATCAAATAAGTGTTTATAATTTGTAGTTAAATCAGGGTTTTGATAGAATAAATGTTTATTTTTAAAAATTGGTTATTTTTTATGCAAATAATAGGATTATAAACAATATTATACCTAGATGCCCTATAGGAAACTTGAAAAAATATAATATAAAATCTCTCCTTGCATGATTTACTGAGGTAATGCCTTCTTTGTGATATAGAATAAATTTAAAAAAATATATTTTAATATTACAAGCAACCATCAGAAAGTTAATTGTAGTTTATTTGGGATGGTAACCCAATAGGTTAGATCGGTTCTAAGTAAAGAAAAAGTCTAAGTAGAAAATTAATAAGAAAAAAAATAATAAGACATAGTTGACCCATACATCGGATTAGTTTATAGTACATACTTTTAATTATTGTATTAAGGTACGTTGAATATCGAAATATTCAGTATTACCAAAATGCAATTTACTACAGTGACTAGAAATTAAAGTAGATATGTTTAGGAGAAATCATGTAAGAAAAATTACCAAGAGAAATTAATACTATTTTAATCTGTAGAATGATGAATTTATTCAAGTCATCGGGTAATTGATGTTAGGTCCTTACTACTCACTGAGTTGACATATAATTTAATTGAAGTCACTTTATTATTTTTCTATAGCCTATTTAATATTATCATTTAATTGAAATTAGCCTATTTGGAAATGAAAATATGTAATTATTATTGGGTCATTATTATTATCCAATCTTGGTAATAATAATAATAATAATAATAATAATTATTATTATTATTATTATTATTATTATTATTATTATTATTATTATTATTATTATTATTATTATTATTATTATTATCAACTTAAATATGTAGTTTTAAAACTATGAAATTAAGGAGGCATCAAAATAATATTCAATTTTAGCTAAGTAACATTATGGGAAATTGTTGTTAAGCATTACCAGTATGTTAAAGTCAATGATGTCAATCTTTAGTGAATTGTTGTATTTCAACCTATAGTAAACCTATTATAATTCATCATTAATATACATTTATTTATACATTGAAGTCATTGTTATTAGGCCTTTAATTTTTATTAGGTGGTTGTATAATTATGTGAATGTCACTTTAATAATCCTTTTTTAGCCTGTATAGTAAAAATGAGATTGTTTCTTATATGAGTTTCTATATTAATTTTTTTTACCATTGTTAACATTAACTAGCTATCTCTTCCATCCTATTGTAAATTAAGAAAATGTAGATGTTGAATTAGATAATCCTAGTTAAAACAAATGATAAAGACCTATGATATTTATTTCCTTGTATGTTTCCATTTTGTTGAGTCATTGCCAAGAGAAATATTTGATTCACTAGAAATTGAAATGTATTTAGAAAAGTATAAATGCAATTGGGGTCACTTTATGTATGAAAACAATGTTTTGTTTAAAACCAAAATCGATAACTAATGTGAAAAGGTGTATTTTTATACCGAGAGTATATCACTTTAATATTATAGTTGGGCATGCGATGAATATTGAAGTATGATAATTCATTTACAAACTTGGATTTAAATTTGAAAAATGTAGTCTTTAAAGTATGTATATATATATATATATATATATATATATATATATATATATATATATATATATATATTCATCTTGTGTACAAACCATATTTAATTGACACAAAAACCCAAAGTTGGAATGTTCCACAAATGGTGGCATGAATGGTTGTATTACAAATTATTGGCAATATAGAGCCATATGTCTTTGGAAATAACATATGTTTATTTTATAAAATTTCTTTTTGGATGAAATAGTGCATTAAGTAGATATATCCATGCTTGTATCATGAAATAACCTTACAATGTATTACGGTAATTTATTATTTGAAACCCATTGTATGGAATTTGATGTTATAATAAGTGATGTGTTTATTGTTATTAACAGAGTGCTTTTGAAAAATGGGTGTAAATGAGAGTAATAGCATATTTTGAAACTTAGGGGTGTGTTATTATAATTATAGTCCTTGGGTGGAGTATTAACTAAATTAAAAGATTTACTTATAATTGCATATAAATACCTAAATATAAAACAAATGCTAGACGAGATTTCTTATGTCTTTGAAAAAAATGAAGTTTTGATTGTTCTGGCTATTGATTATCAATGTGTGTTTTCATGTATTTATGACTACTCTATTAATTTGTTTTTGATACATAGTAATTACGCTTAAAAATATTAGACTATGATAATATGGGTTATCATAGGGTGTAGTATAGCTGAAAACAAATTGTGTTATTTAGATCATAGTTGATTGTGTATTTACCTAGGTGGTATAAAATATACTCTATATATATGAAGTCTTTAATATTATAGTTGGGAATGCAATGAATATAAAAATATGATAATTCATTTACAAAACATGGATTTATATATAAAGTCACCATGTGTGCAAAACATAGTTAATTTACACAAAAAAACCAAAGTTGGAATTCTCCAAAAATGGTGTTATGAATGGTTGGATTACAATTTATTGGAAATATAGAGCCATATGTCTTTGGAAATAACATATATTTATTTTTGGATGAAATAGTGCCTTAAGTAGATATATCCATTTTGGTATCATGAAATAACCTTGCAATGTATTAAGGTCATTTATTATATGAAACCTATCGTATGAAATTTGATGTTTTGACAAGTTATGTGTTTATGGTTATTAATAGAGAGATTTTAAAAAATGGGTGTAAATGAGACTAATAACATATTTTGAAACTTAGGGGTGTGTTATTATAGTTATAGTCTTTGGGTGGAGTATTAACTGAATTAAAAGAATTACATATAAATAAATTTATAAATCCTTGCATATAAACCCTTGAATATAAAACAAATGGTAGAGTAGATTTCTTATGTTTTTAGAAAAATGATGTTTTGGTTATTCTAGCTATTGAATATGATTGTGTGTTTTCATGTATTTATGACTAATCCATTAGTTTGGTTTTGATACTTAGTAATTATGCTTAAAAACACTAGACTATGATAATATAGGTTATCATAGGGTGTAATATAGCTAAAAATAAATTATGTTATTTAGATCACAATTGATTGTGTATTTATCCAGGTTGTGTGTGTGTGTGTGTGTGTGTGTGTGTGTGTGTGTGTGTGTGTGTGTGTGTGTGTGTGTGTGTGTGTGTGTGTGTGTGTATAAAGTCTTTAATATTATAGTTGGACATGCAATGAATATTAAAGTACGATAATTCATTTACAAAACTTGGACTTAAATTTGAAAATGTAGTCTTTATATATATATATATATATATATATATATATATATATATATATATATATATATATATATATATATGAAGTCACCATGTGTGAGAAGCATAGTTGATTTACACAAAAAACCCAAAGTTGGAATGCTCCACAAATGGTGGCATGAATGGTTGGATTACAATTTATTGGAAATATAGAGCCATATGTCTTTTGAAATAACATATGTTTATTTTATAAACTTTACTTTTAGATGAAATAGTAACTTAAGTAGATATATCCATTTTGGTATCATGAAATAACCTTGTGATGTATTAAGGTCATTTATTATATGAAACGCATCATATGGAATTTGATATTATAACAATTTATGTGTTTATGAATATTAACGGAATGCTTTTAAAAAATGGGTGTAAGTGAGACTAATAGTGTATTTTAATACTTAGGGGTGTGTTATTACAGTTATAGTCCTCTAGTGGAATATTAATTGAATTAAAAAAAAACTTATAAATAAATTTATAAATCCTTGCATATAAACTCCTAAATATAAAACAAATGCTAGACTAGATTTCTTATGTTGTCAAAAAAATGAAATTTTGATTGTTCTAGTTATTGAATACAAATGTGTGTTTTCATGTATTTATGACTACTTCATTAGTTTGATTTTGATACTAAGTAATTATGTTTAAAAATATTGGACTATGATAATGTGGGTTACCATAAGGTGTACTATAGCTGAAAATAAATTATGTTATTTAGATCACAGATTAATGTGTATTTATCTAGGTGGTATAAACTACACTCATTATGTATAGTATGAAATAGAAAATAATATAAGATTCATTCATATATTTGACAAAATAAATTTATGTTGTGATTACTCCTACGTTTAGCATGTCATGTAATGTATTTGATAGTAGGATGTAAATTATGTGAATCTTGTGGTTGAATTGTATTTGACTAATCTACATTTTTAATGCAAAGTAAGGAGTGAGATGAACTTCAATAATTTATTAGAATTACAATGTCAGATGAAGTTAGTTGAATCAAGTGGTGTGTATGAATTTGATTGATTTATAGATTATTTTTATATTACTATTCTTAAAACTTTGTCCAGATTCTTTTTAGTGAAATATTATCATTTCTTGATTATGATTTACATGTATGTGTTATATCTTTCAATAGATCAAGGTATATATGATACACTACCTGTTTAGTTTAGAAGTCATATGGCACACATGTACTTACTTGCCTCTCTGAATTTCTATGCCATCATTATCTACTCATCCATGAAGAGATGAGCACTTCTTGATGGGATTAGTGTGGGGGATCATTGCTCCATAGTTGGTGTGAAAGAACACTTGTATGATGCTCTCCCTTCCCATAATAGTACTACTTATTGAGATGACACTTGAGATTGTCATAGATATGTGATTTTGAGAATTATGCTCTTGCAGAGCCATGTATCTTATTTATACATTGTATTATATTGTACTTATTATAGAAAATTATCATGAATATTTATAATTATTTATTATTATACATTGATAATGGTGACTGTGTATTTGTATCAGTCATGGCTGAATTGATGTAATTACTTTCTATATTATCATTATGATTTACTCTCATGATATTAGAGATCATTGATGTAATATGCTTTGTTTCTATTATTGCACTTGAGTAATTTATTTTATCTCTATTATATTTTCATGGGTAATCTATTTTGATATATGTGTTTAATTTAAAAAATTACGTATTTTTAAGTAGATCCCACTGGGGATGTTACGTAATATTTTATATATATATATAATATAATAATATGTATGATATAAATAAAAATATATAACATTACCACATATATTAATAATAAATATTATAATAAATATATCATTATATATAATAGTAGATAATATTTAATATAACATATAATGACGTTAATATATAATTTCTTAATAAATATAATATAATTATTATTTATCATATAATATATTATATTAAATATAATATGCTATATGGTATATTATTAAATTAATATATTATAATATTTTTTGATAGGTGTCATGGTTGGTGGGTCATGTGCCCTAAAATAAAAAGAGATTACAAAAAAAATAAAAGAATGTGAACCATCAACCATAAGGTATAAGAAACCCATGAAAGTCATGGTTGTAGTGTCAAATATGATGAATCAAGACAAAAAAACTACATAATAAGACAAGATAAAGACTAACCAACAATGTTATCTCCCTCGCTTGACCTCTCTATGATGAGAATAAAGAATCTTGGAGGAAGGGTCAGGGATGAAACCCTTTTTTTCTTAAACCTTACTACCGTCTAATCTTATTTCTCACATGAATTAACTAATACTACGCTAGAAGGAGTACCCATCTCACCTAATGGGCCTCTAGATGGAATGTTTCCACTAACTAAATCCACCTTAATAATCCTAGAAATCCAAACATATTCAATGATATTTTTTTGAATTTCAAATATGAAGTCACAACTTGATAAAAAGGATATTTAAGATCTACCTCATGATTAATTTTTAAAACTTTTTTTAAAGGATTAATAATATTGTTATGTAGAAAAAATGCCATAAGATCATCACTTGCCTCCTTCCACCAGGAAAAATCCACTTTACTCTTGGAGCTATGGCAAGACACATCCAAATACCAATTTTGAAACATTTATCACACAAAAAGGGAAGTCCCTCATAGGGAAGGGTTTGAGTCTAGTAACCAACTTTGAATCTTAGCTCAATGGTGATTGTAAGGTCGTAAGAAATCTCAAAAAAATAAGAATTTAAAGAAAGGCGGTGAAAAAAAGGCTAGAGGCAGAAGCATCAATGTCCAATATGTCACCCAAAGTTCCACCAATAGCTAAGAGGTAATAATATAACCAAAACTGAAGGGGAAGATATGGTAGCCGAACCCAGATGTGCCTTGTGGAGAGGTTTTTGAGATGAGGGTTGAAGGTAGGGTACTAAGGATTTCAAAAAAAGAGGTGATGATCCCAGCTCCAATATTTGGTCTAAATAACCTTGTTATGATTTGAAAGACAATCAAAAACCATAATAATAAACCTCTAACACATGGATGAATTTTCAATTTGTCCTCCATTAAAGTCCATGACTCAGAGACACAATAATAGATACTAGGGAATATTGGCCAAAATCTATAAAATCTACACATAAAACCCCTATCCATGAACCACTCTTCATTATGAAGCACCTCCTCAATAGCCTCGTCCTCAAAGGACACTACACAAACGGCCTTTGAAGTGCCCAAATGATTAAATTCTAAATTCATTATCTTTTCCACCTAAGAAGACACTTCATTGAATGATTTAGCCTTTGTAACTAATTTGACATCACCATCTAATCTAACTGCATAGGGAGTGACCATAATAGGGGTATGAATGAATACTAAAGTATCAAAGCTACTACTAGAGGGAATAAACTGATTATTTAGAATACGCAATTATGTGCTTGGGTGCCCTAAGGTAGACTTTAAACATAGAGTCACTAGAGGATATACTACCTAAAACCATTGATGATTCACTAGACTACCAACTATAGTATGGACATTCATCACCTTGAAATTCCCAGTAGTCTACCTAAAAACCAAATGGTTGGGACGGCAAGACTCAATAGATCATGAAATTCTAGTTATCTTCTCTACTATTAAATATATTATAATATTATCATAAAATTAAGAACAAGTATGTAAAAATTGGTGTGAAATTGAACCCAACTCTATGAAATAACTTAAAATAGGCAATGCTTGTACTTCTAATGATAGTTTTACCTCTCCTTCATTCAATAAATAAATATAAATGTTTACTAGTGTTGTGAATATAATAATAATTTTTGGTGTTACTAAGACATACAACAAAAAAAATATTACAAGTATTTATATCCATGTCTGTTGAAAAGTTTTATCAATGATTTCAAGGTTGATTTCATTGATGTTAAGGTTGATGTCATTGATTTCAAGGTTGATGTTATTGATGTCAAGTTGCATCTGGTGAAGATGTATAATGATTGGTATTTGAGAGAATTTGAAGGAAAACTAATGTCTATCTATTAGTATATAATTTCAAAGAAAACTAATGATTCTTATATTGGTTGATGTCAAGTTCAATGTCATGATTCAGGTCTGCTTGATGATTTTCAATATTGTCACAAAGAGGTTTGATGATCAAGTAAGCAGTGAAGCATGGTTTAGGTCATAGGTCTGAATGAGGTCATGAGAACATATTTATCATAAATATATTTTTATATTTTTGTGATAATTTTGTCTGATGAGTAGAAGGTAAGCATGTTTGAGTGTTGATCCTTGAGTACAAAGTGTCTTGAGAAGCCTAGTCATAATAAACATACTCATATCATAATCATGTGTATGGTGAGCATAAATAGGTATGTGCAGAGGTATGACATCATTTGAGGATAATTTTAGGCATGTGATCAAGGTGTAAAATAATCAAGGATTATTTTGATTTTAGTTTTCAAGTTTCAAGTGCTTGAGAAGCCTAGTCATGACACTAGTCATGGCATGTAAAGTCCTAGTGCGATAGTTTCATCATGGCGACTTGGTGAGATGGATTCATAAAGGAATAAAAGGATGTATTATATTTATTGAACATGTATGTGAGGCATTGGATCACTCATGAGTGTCTTATGGTGAGCCTACATAGGTAGGACCTTTAGACCTAGTTTGCACCTAAACCACCTCTAGACCCTGTCTATCCTAATGAGACATCATGAGCTATTGTCAATACATACGAAGGATTTTTGGATATTTTTAAGCATGAGAGATGTTTAATGGCATGGTATTGAGGTTTTTATCATGAAATTTAGGTATTTAGAGCATATAATAAGGCATGATGGACAATTTAAGGCCTAGTAATGTTTGATGACTATGGTACAAAGAGAAAATGTAAGCCTAAATGGGTATAAGTTTTTATTTCCAAGTAAAGAATGGATAGGTCAGTTTTTAAAAAGGTATGATATGTTTTATAAATAATTTTAACAAATTTTTATGTCATGCTTTGTATTAAAAAACATGAAAAGTGGTTTTGATGTCTCTCAAGTACATAGAATGAAGTCATGCAAACTTGAGAAGGACTTTTAAGTGTCAATTGGCATGTGTAACCTCTACATGGGAACCTATAATTTTTAGGAGATATTGGGAAGGTTAATATATAATATATTTAGGAATTATTTTTGTAAATGAGGGGTAGTCCTTTATGAACAATTGTTAACACCATAAATAATGCTAACTTTCTCTAAAACCCTAACAATGACCTGACATGAAATATCTTATTAAAAACCCATAATGGTATAAAATGAATATAAAAACTATTATTAAATGTATTTAACTCTATAAATAATCTCTAGGTGTGATTGGTTTGTCAAGTGTTTGAGTAGACCCTACAGAAAAATATTAGTTTCTTAGACATTTGTTGAAGTAGTAAGAGTTGACCAAGTCAAAGTATGTAAATCATTGGAGGGAGAAGGTTGAGACTTTTATTTTATGTTAGTTGTGTTTTATGGATAGGTTAAAATTATAAAGTGTGTTAAACCATTCATCCAAGTTGACTAGTCACTAACAAGCCTAATGGTGAAAAAAATGAGAAACCCAAGCAGTAGTGAGAAGATGGTTAGGGATGTGTTATCATGAAATAAGGATGAAACCAAGTGCATGTAAAAATTGTTCAAGAATTTTAATACATTTTAATTTTTTATGTATTTTTTATTGGTCAATGAATATGATGAAAAAGTTACTCACAGTTTGACCTATCTAGTTCAGATGAGATAGTGAGATACAAGGTCATGAGATTTATTTGCAAAAAAAATATTACCATTTAACCATATTATGTTTATATTTTAGAATAGTATAGTGATATAAAAATATCATCCAAATTCATCATAATTATCTATAAATATTCATATATGGGATTGAAGGTCATTGTCACCATGACTGTGTTTTAAGGTAAACTAGCAGTTTTAGGTAAGCAAGTTGTAGTGATAAGTTTGAGACTTTATAACCTGATTTGAAGCATATAATGTAAATGGTGTTTATATTTTTTAATTTTATTTCCTATTAATTCATTTTATAAGGTTTGTAATTTAGTTAAATTGGTGAAAATGTTGAAGCCAAAATGGCTTGATTGGCTGAGTGAGGTCTATGAGAGAGAAGGTGAACAAATTGGTCTATAAGACCAATAATTTATATTAGAGATTATGATATTTTTATTTAAGTTTTTTATTTTTATTTTTTGGGATCATTTTCATTCATTTTATTTCATTTATTGTTTTCTTTCATATTCATAAGTTCATGTTTTCATGACTATGTTTTGAGGCTAGTTGGCAGTTCAGAGTGAGCATTTGGTAGAGACAAGTTTGAATCTGTATATCCTAAGTTTAAGTATATAATGAAGTTTGGGATGACCCTAAGGTTATGATATTTATGTATATTTGATTTATTTTTATTTTTAAAAATCTAATAAGTGTTTTTTCTTCAGTAGTTCCAGATAAACTTTCTAGGTATGCAGAGGCCTAATTGTGAACAATATAAATGGTGTGATTCAAGTGGTGATTGGACTTGAAATATGTTATGGAAAATAGATGATATTATTATATGTATATTTTATTGTTTTATGATATTTTCCTACTGTGTATGTATTTTGAAACTATTCCAAGGAAGTTAAAGTGTAATGTGTCATAAATTAGACCTAATAGAATTAGGTTTCCATGAGACCTAAAGATAAAATGAGGCCTAATAGAGGTATGACAGACCTAAAGTGACTTAAATCATATTTTATCCATATTTATTATATTTCCTAATATCTATTCCATATCCAACCTAAGAGGGTAAGGGTGTTTGGCTGACTAAGAAGGATATGAACAAGAGGCTTACATGAATACAAGGTTATTTTAGGCATATTAGTGATTGAAGAGTGTAAGCTAATAATATACCACTTCATTGAGTATAAAAAATTATTATGTACCATCAAATTAGTGTATATTATCAATTATGAATATTTTATAGAGGTTCTATGTATGAGGATTAGGGTCATATGACCTAATCAATCTTAAAGAGACCTAATTGAATGAAGAGACCTAGAAGGCAATTTGAGAGGGCCAAAAATGTGAATAGATGAATAGGTGATCATCATCAATTGGTTAAGAAACAAGGTGTCATAAATGAGATAAAATAAATTAGGTAGTTGAGTTTTTTCTAAGTCATCTAGGGGGTTGGTGCCTCTTTGCAAGTTGGTACTTGTTAAAGCCTAGTTGAGTTAATGCTTAGCTATTTAGGGTTAGTGTTCTATGTGAAGTGGCTGCTTCACTAAAATTAGTGTTTGTATTATAATATTATATTCCATTTAAATATATTAGTGGGTTTTATTATCCTTAAGGTTTGTCCACATATGTAATGTGTTCTTGTGTTTCATGCTTATGTGGATAGGTGTTTATTATTCTTGCTAGATCTATATGCTTGTTTGAATGGTTTATGATTGCTTAAGTGAAATTGATAAGAAAGTTTTTCAATAAGGATTCAACCCCACCCCCACAATCATTTTGATTTGAAAATTTGGTATCATATCAAGTCTTTTGAATTAGGCCTAATATCCTAAAGGAGATCCTAAAAGTAAGGATCACTAGACAACAAACTCAAGGTGGTTTTTCTACAAGCAATGCTCCATAGTAAATGGAACAAATTATGCATTTTATATCATCAAAATGAAGGAATATATAATTTGAATGGGATATGATATATTTCAATTAGTTATGGATGGATATACTCCACCTCCTACACTACCAACTGATGCAGCAAGCAGAAAGAAAGTGAGATCAATTCTAAGCCATTGAATTCCATTCTTTATGGCCTATCAAAGATAGAGTTTGTAAAGGTGATGAACTGTGAATCAACCAAGGTATTATTGGTTAAATTGAAGACTATCTGTGAAGGAGACACCAAGGTGAATATGGCCAAGTTATATACCCATCAAAGATAGTTTGAAATTTTGAATATAAATGAAGATGAAACCATTGTATCGTACCTATTGAAGATTGATGAAGTTATCAATGTCATTAGATTATTAGGAGAAGAAGTGAAAGGGCATAAATTTTTTGAAAAGTATTGAGATCACTGACTCTTAAGTTTGATTCAATGGTGTCTATAGTGGAAGACATGCAATATTTGGACAAACTTGAAATGGATGGGCTTCATGGCATCTTGGCTACTTATGAGATGAGAAAAAATGAAAGAAGACCTCCCAAAAAGGAAAAAGCTTCAAAATTTGAAAAGAAGTCAAAAGCCAATAAGGTCAAGGATGAGGTATTCTTATATGTTGATGATGATGAAATAATATCCATGTTTTCTAGGAAGTTAAGGTTGGATCTAATAAGTACAAGGGTATGTTTTCTTTCAAATATTTCAACTATGATAAGATTGGTCACTTTGCATCCATGTTCCCTAACAAGGATAAAAATGATCATGACAAATAACATGATGAACATCATGGAGATGACTAGAGAGTTTATAATCCTGACAAGAATAATAAAGAGTTTAGGAAGTATGAAGGTAGGAAGAATATTAAGTAAAAGGGTATGTTTTCTTTCAAATATTTTAACTATGATAAGATTGGTCACTTTGCATCTAAGTTCCCTAACAACGATAAAAATTATCATGACAAATAACATGATGAACATCATGGAGATGAAAAGAGGGTTTATAAGCCTGACAAGAATAATAAAGAGTCTATGAAGTATGAAGGTAGGAAAGGTTCATTCAACAACAAGAGAAGTTTCTACACCAAAAAAGATAATAAATCACTTGATATAAGTGACATAAGTACATCTGATAGTGATGATGGTATTAATGAATCTGAACATAACAATTAAACCTTATTCATAAACATAGAAATAGTGAATGAGAGTTGGTCAAATGAAAACGGCCTTATGGTTGATGAAGAATTAGATGAAGAAGAGGATAAATTAAATATTAAGGAAGAATTGGTGAGTGCTCTAGAAGATTTGAAGTTTTAAAGAAGAAATAATATCAAGCTAAGATCATTAGCTAAAGACTTTGAAGAGCATATTAGTTTTTTTTAGGAGAGACTAAGTAACACATCCAAGGAGTATGATGAGATCATGAATCAAATTGAATCACAAACGGAAATAGTCACTACTAGATTAAAAGCTAAAGAGGAAGAATGAAATAGGAATAAAACTAAGATAGAATGCTTGAAAGTTGAGTTGGACCAAGCATATAGCAATTTAAAGACCTTTTTGATGTTTGAAATGAGTATTGAGGCTCTCTATGACATCTTGGGTAGATAAAAGTTTGAAATTGATAAGATATGTCTTGGTTTAAAATAAGACTAAAATAAAATAGCTCAAGACAAGGAGAAAACTAATCAAGACCAAAAGGTCAACATGAAAAGACCTATCAAACAACTTAATGCTATTCGGTATGCTAATTTATTTAATGGTTACTTTTATACATGCAATAATTTTGGTCATAGAGAAAGAGAGTTTAGAAGACCCTCTAAAAATGAATATGCATGGGATTATGAAAGGAATAATTAGTCAAGAGGTATGTATAAGGATATTTTTATAGTTGTCATAGTGTTGGACACATTACAAGATTCTACCCTAATAGATTAAGAAGCTCATCAATTCAAAACAAAATGTTTGAAGCTCGTAGAGTGAAAGAGAGAAGTCAAATGAATGTGTGGAAACTAAAGACAAAAAAGGTAAGTCATGATCAGTCTATAATCTCAAATGGATTATTTTCTATGGTAGAGCATACTTTAGATGGGAAATTGAGTAAAGAATGTCTGTTGTTAGCTCATATTAATTATCAAATAGTTGATGAAAAGGTCAAGACTATAATGCTAATCAAGATTAAAAGGATATTGAAGGATATTTAGTATGATGAGAGCATGTAAATATAGGAATATCATGAAATTTTGTTGTTTTAGTGATATATGGAAAGGGGTGACTCCATTAGGCTTCATGAAGACAGTATCTAGTTAATAGAAGCATGATAAATGTTTGGTTTGAGGGGTAAATATTCAAGTTGTTTACTGAGCTTGATCTATGTTGAAAAGTGGTATTGTTATTTTTGTTCATTTGAAGGAGGTATGCATAGACTAAGGGTAAGCATGTTCCTGTAATGATTCATATTTTGTGTGTTGAGCTTTAGGTGTAAGAAGGTGTGGTTCTATTAGTTGTCGTATGTATGACCCTTTGTCACTAATGTCAAAAAAGGAGAAAGTTCAAGAAGGCAGATTGACCAGATTGAGAGAAATTTGAAGAAAGTTTTTACATGAATGAGAAAGGGAGAGTTTGCTGAGAAATATTGTCATTAATATCAATGTTGATGTCATTGATGTCATTGATGTCAAGGTGCATCTGGTGAAGATGTATGGTGAGTGGTCTTTGAGAGAATTTTAAGTCAACTTAATGTCTCTCAACTGAGAGATAACTTTAAGGAAATTGAATGACTTTTATATTGGTTGATGTCAAGTTCAATGTCATGATTTAGCTTAGGTTGATGATTTTCAGTATTGTCAGAAAGAGGTTTGATGATCAAGTAAGTAGTGAAGCATGGCTATTAGGCTATAGGTCTACATGAGGTCATGAGAGCATGTTGATAAGAAATTTTTTTTAATGATTTTTTAATGTTTTATGGTGAGTAAAATTTAATCTTTTTTGAGTGTTAATACTTGAGTATAAGGTGTCTTGAGAAGCCTAGTTATAATAAGCATAGTCATATCATGAACATGCACATGGTGAGATTGAAGAGGTATGTGCATAGGTATGACATAATTTTATCATAATTTAAGTCATGTGAGAAAGGTTTATAATCATCAAGGAGTGTTTCAAGGTCAGTTGTCAAGTTTTAAGTGCTTGAGAAGCCTAGTCATGACACTAATCATGGCATTTAAAGTCCTATTAAGACGGTTTGATCATGGTGGCTTGGTGAGATGGATGTATAGAGGCATAAGAGGATATATGAGGTTTTTTTAACATGTATTTGAATAATTTTTTCACTCATGAGAGTCTCAGGGTGAGCCTATAGAGGTAGGACCTTCGAACCTAGTCTGCACCTAGACCACCTTTAGACGCTATATGACCTAATGAGGCATCATGAATGGTTATTAATGAATATGAAGGATTTTTGGATATGTTTAAGAATGATATAGGTTTTATGGCATGACATTTAGGGATTTATCATGACATAAAGTTATGGAGAGCATGGAATAAGGAATGAAGGATAATTTATGTCCTAGTAAGGTATGAAGGCTACAGTGTAGAGAGAGAATGTAAGCCTAATGAGGTATGAGGTTATATTTAAAAGTAAATAATGTATTGATGAATGTTTTTTTATGTATTATATTTTTTATCAATCATGATCACAAATTTTTAGGTCATGGTTTGCAAGAGAAACATGAAAAGTGGTTTTGAGGTCTCTGGAGTACATAAAATAAGGGCACGCAAACAAGAGAAGGACTTTCAAGTGTTTATTTTAATTTTTTTATCCTTTTCATGGTAAATTTATATTTTAAGGAGATATGGGGAATATTAATATATAATATATCCAAGCATTAGTTTTGGAAATGAGGGACAGTCCTTTACGAAAAATCATTAACACCATAAATAGTGTCAACTCTATCTAAAACCCTAACATTGACTCAATGTGAAATATATTATTAAAAACAATCCTATAATGGTATAAAATTACTATAAAAAATATTAAATAATTTATTAAACTCTTGAAGGCATCTCTAATTGTGATTTCTTTGTCAAGTGTGTGACTAGACCCTTCATGAAAGTGTTAATTTTGCAAAGATTTACTATAGTAGTCAAAGTTGACCATGTCAAATTATGAAAATCATTGGATGGAAAAGGTTGATAATTTTATTTTATTTCCATGGTGTTTTATATATAGGTTCAAACCCTCAATTTTGATAAATAGGTCATCCAAGGCTACCAGTCGCTAACAAGCCTAATGGTGAAAAGAGTGATAAATCTAGGCAACTGTGACAAGATGATTAGGGATGTGTTATCATGGAATAGGGATGAAAAAAATTTAATGTATACATTTTTAAATATATTTAAATCATGTTAAATTTTTATATAAGTTTTTAATTTTAGTGAATATGATGAAAAAGTTGCTCACAAGTTGACATGTTTGGTTAAGATGAGACAGTGAGATACAAGGTCATGTGATTGGTTTGCAAGACCAATATTTCCATTTGAACATATTACATTTATATTTTATAATGGTATAATTATCTCATAATATCATCCACATGCATTATTATTTTCTATAAAGGGTCATATAGGGGATTGAAGGTCATTATCACCATGATTGTGCTTTAAGATAAACTGGTAGTTCTGGGTAAGCAAGTTATAGAGATGAGTTTCAGACTTTATGCCCTAAGTTGAATCGTATAATGTATAAGGTGTTTATATTTGTGACTTTTATGTATTATTAATGATTTTTATAAGGTTTGGTAGTTATTTAAATTAGTTAAAATTTTGAATCCAAAATGTCTCAACTAGCTGAGTGAAGTCTATGAAACAAAAGGTCAACAAATTGGTCTGCAAGACCAATAATTTATAGTATAGATTATGATATATTCTTTTATGTTGTTATAAGTATGTTTTAATATCATGTTCATGTATTTAAAGTCCGTTATTGTGTTTTTTAGGTGTCAAAAGTTACATTTTTCATGCCCATGTTTTGAGGCTAGTTGGAAGTTCAAAGTGAGTATTTTGCAGAGAAAATATTGAATTAAGAGGGTAAGGGTGTTTTTCCAACCAAGAATCATATAAAAAAGAGCCATATATATATAGATAAGTCATATTTTAGTCATATTAGTGAGTGAAGAGTGTAATAAAACAAGGTAATACTTTGATAGAGGTTATGTGTAAGAGGATCAAGGTCATATGATCTAATCAGTCTTAAAGAGACCTAATTCAGTGAAGAGACCTACAAGGAAATTTGAGAGGAAAAGAGTGTGAAGAGATGAAGATATGGTAATCATCAGTTGGTTTAGAAATAAGGTGTACTAAAGCTGATCAAATAAATTAGGTTTGTTGAGTTGGTGTTGATTCATCTAGGGGGTAAGGGTGTTTTTCCAACCAAGAAAATTATGAACAAGAGGCCTATATATATACAAGGCATTTTTAGGCATATTAGTGAGTGATTAATGTAGGAAAACAAGGTAAAACATTGATATAGGTTATGTGTATGAGGATCAAGGTCATATGATGTAATTAGTCTTAAAGAGACGTAATTCAACAAAGAGACCTAGAAGGAAATTTGAGAGAGAAAAGAGTGCGAAGAGATGGTCATCATCAGTTGGTTGAGAAACAAGGTGTACTAAATGTGATAAAATAAATCAGGTTTTCTAAGTTGGTGTTGATTCATATAGGGGGTTAGTGCCTCCTTTCAATTTGGTGCTTATTAAATCCTAGCTAAATTGGTGCTTAACTAGTTTAGGTTGGTGCTCCATGTCAAGTGGGTGCTTCACTAAATTTTTTGTTTGTATTATAGGAATGTAGTCAATTTTTAGATATCAGTGGGGTTTCTTCCACTTGAGGGTTTCTCACATACGTAATGTGTTCTTGTGTTACATGCTTATGTGGATAGCTATTTATGTTTTCTATATGTATATGCTTGTTTGAATGATTCATGATTGCATAAATGAAATTGATAAGAAAGTTTTTGAAGAATGATTTACCCCCCCCCCCCCCCCCTCTCAGTAATTTTTCTTTCAATAATGTCTATTTATATACAACATATTTTATCCATATTTATCTTGCATCCATATCTTTTTGCATATGGATGTTGAGCTCAACATGAATTATTTTGAGTCGATTTCATGTTTTGTATGGGTTTCCCCTTGTCTACCACTTCTTCTCAATCTCATAGTGAAACATGATGTCTCATCCATGCATAACTCATTGACATGTCATATGAAGTAACACACCACCTCATTTTCAACCATCACCTCCACTAGAAATATCAAATTATTGTTACTTAATACTTCATGCAAAAAAGGTGAAAAGATGTCTGTAGTAATTGGTTTTAATTTTATTACTCTTAGTGATTTACACTCTTTCACTTAAAAATCCCCACTTTACCAGCTCATCAATTCACACCCCTCACATTACACAACCCACCTTTGGATCTCTCACTACTTTCATGTTTATTTTGGCCTTGTGCTTTTGCATCACTTCAACATTTCTCAATCTCATTGTGAAACATGACGTATCCTCACCACATATCTCATTGCCATTCCATATTCCATATGAAGTAACATACCACCTCTTTTTCCACCATCACCTCCACTAAAAATATTGGATTGATGTTTTGTGTAAAAAAGGTTAGATGAGTTCAATGATTAAAGGTTTTGTGTGTGGTACAATTATTTATTTTCACTCTCTTTACAAAATCTCTCTTTACAAAAAAAAGTACATACCTTCCAACATAACTTGCACCTTTAGGCTAACTGCTAGCTATAATTTTAGGATAGAGAGGTATTTGTTTTTAATATAAAATAGTTCATGGTTTAAATTTTAAATATACTTATTTATAGTTATATATATTTAAATTAGGTGATCAGTAATTAATTAGTAACTTAAAATGGTCGATTGGATTTATTTTATGTCAATTTGTGTATCTTAGTACACACACACACACACACACACACACACACACACACACACACACACACACACACACACACACACACACACACACACACACACACACACACACACACACACACACACACACACACACACACACACACACACACACACACACACACACACACACACACACATGTGTAATTCACATGTTTTATATCCCCATCACAATGTATCATCAAACATGTGAGTTCATCCTCCTTCATGACATACACAACTAACTATAGTCACTATGCACGTAATTCATTATGGTCATTACATATACAGAATGCCAATCAATAATAGTCATTATGTACATAGTTAAACACAATCATTTGTACATGGTTAATAGTATAGTTGTGCATTATATACACACAAATTGTACACTATTGTTAACAAATTTGATATTTTTTATGTTTATACAATTTTATAATATTATTTAACTCTTATGAACATTAAGTTTTTTAAGGAAATAGTATTAAGCAAATGTGCTTGTTTAGTTTATGACCCAACATTGTGAAAACTCATTGAGGATGACAGTTTGGTCATATCGATGAACTATGAAAATAAGGTAATTAAATAAAATTTTAGGTAGTTAGAAGTATATTTTTAATGGGTGTCACTTTTGTTTGACCTTATTTAGTTATTCCTCATAATTATTTCAAGGTACATTTCCAAACATAATGACTACAGTTAAATATGTAATTGAAACTTTTTCATATGTAATGCTTATTTTTAAACTATTTATTGAAATTATGTTATTTATGTATGTAATTAATTTGTATAACTATGGATGTAGACAATTTATTTAATTGTGTATGCAATGGCTTTAGTTTACTGTGTATGAAATGAATTTGGTTAATTTTGTATGTAATGAATTTTCTAAAGTGTGTATGTAATAATTAAAATTAACTATGTACATATTAAGTGTACAACTACTATATATGTAATCAATATAATTAATATAATGTGTACAAAATATGAACAATTTTGGGCACATTTGGGTTTAATCACCCTAGTTCACTTTGAATATAGTATAAAGTAGTGTGATTAGGGTAATGTAGGTTTTATTGGTGACCTGCACACACCCAACCACCCCTTTATGTTGGTTTTAATTTTGATTAGATCCTTTATAGGTCAAAATTAATGCAAAATCACCATATTCACTTGAGACCAAGGAAAATTGAAACAATTTGGGACACATTTTTAAATGATCACCCCAATTCACTTTGAATTTAGGGTAAATTATTGTGTATTGGGTAATTGGGTTGTATTAGTGAAATGTTCACACTCAATCACCCATTTATGTCATTTTTAGTTGTGATTATAGGGATTATAGACCAAAACAAACACAAATATTTCATATTCAGTTGTCCCCGTGGTAATTGTGGATAACTTAGGGTACATTCATGCTTGATCATCCCAATTCATTAGTAATTAGGCCAAAGTGGTGTGATTGGGAAAATGTAAGTTAACCTTGTCATTAATGCACACTCAACCACCCCTTTATATTGATTTTACTTATGATTAGTTCTATTATATGCTAAAAGTGACATAAAAATACAATGTCCACTACAAACTAGAGAAAATGCAAATAATTTTTAGCATATTTAGCATAATCACTCCAATTCAATTTGAAATCAATCCAAAGTTGTGTGATTGGATATTGTGTTTTTGTGTCAATATTTTACTATAAGGGACCTAATAATAAGTAAAAATGACATAAATGCATGGTTGGATGTGCACAAGTCACGAATTAAACATAGCTTTCTCTAATCCAAACACTTTGGCCTGAATTTAAAGTGAATTGGGGTGATCACACATAAATTTACCTTTAATTATCTATATTTTTCATGGTCATAAGAGAACATGGTGTTATTGGGTCACTTTTGGCTTGTAAGGAACCTAACCAAAAGTAAAGGTGTTTTTGGGTGTATATGAAGCATTAGTACATTGACCCAATCAAACCACTTTACTTAAATTCAAAGTGAATTAGGTTGATTTTTCATAAACATGTAAACATATTTATGTATTTTCCCTAGTCACAAGTGGATATGGTGTTTATGTTACTTTTGGTCAATAAAAGACCTAATCGTAAGTAAAATCAACATAAAAAGTAGTATGTGTTGGTCACCAATAAGAATTACTTTGACCTAATAATACCACTTTGGATTGAGTTAAAATTATTAAATTAGGGTCATCAAACATGAATCCTCCCAAAATTATTATGATTTTACCTGAGTCAAAAATGATTTTATGATGTTATGAGTTTTTTAATCCTATAATGCCCATAATGATAAGTAAAAATGACATAAATAAAAGGTTTTATATGAATGAATCACCAATGCAACCTATGTTACCCTAATCACACCACTTTCACCTAAATTCAAAGTGAATTGAGTTTATCAAGCATAAATGTGCCCAAAATGATCTCCATGTATCTACGTCACATGTGGATACAATGTTTATGTGTCATTTTTGCCCTATAAGGAACCTAATCATGAGTGAAATTGAAAAAAAGGAGTGTTTTTTGTATTTTCAAGTCATCAATGTGACTTACTTTTCCCTGGTCACACTACTTTTGTATGATTTAAAGTGATTAAGATGATCCACATATACACTAGTCACAAGTGCATATGGTATTTTGTATTATTTGTAGACTATAAGGGACATAATCACAAGTAAAATAAGTAGAAATGGGTGTTTTGGGGTGCATTAGTTATTTTTTAAACCTGTTTTGGTAGGTTAGGATGAGAATAGCCTAATCAAATAAATGGTTAAGCTTTTTAAAAATCAAGCAAATGAAATAATTTAGATTCACAATGTTCTTAAATACTGCTACATTATGAATGTATGCTCAGTGTAACAAGTAAAATGCTAATAAGTAATTTGACTATAGAAACATGAATAAGAAATTATACTTAGATTATTTATTAGTGTGTAGGCTTATTTTGTATATGTAGGTATAGGATAATATAGGATCATGATTCATAGTGATTCTTTAGATTTTATATATTTGCTCTCTGTTAGTTTGGACAATGTTGTTGGGATATGGACACTACCATCAATGTTTTTATCCTAAATATAACACTTATATCTAGTAAAAAATATAGGTCCTTTTTAACATGACTAAATACATATGTTATGGTGCATTAATGCCTTGCAAATTTTCAACTTAGAGTGTGCACATAGGTTTTGGATATTAACCTTTTGATTGAAACCCCACATCCTCCAACTTGGGCACGTCACCTTGAAAAATAGGAGTTAGTGGGGTCAAGTGAATTATAGGTGATCTTAAATACCTCTTTGTTAATTAATTATACCTATATATCCATATAATCTAAATATATCCTCAAAATGATGTAGTTCTCCCCCTTATGTGGGATTTTGTGTGAACAATTTGTGCAATATTCTATGTGTGAGTGCATGTAGTCATCTATTTTGTAACTTGAAACATAATGATCATGAGATGATATTTGAATACTTCATGTCTAAAATAATACTTCTTCTATACCTAATTTTGAAATAGGGAACAATAGGGTATTATAGCTTAGTTGTGTAAATGATTAAGTGTGAGCTTGATAGGTGATTTCATGGTAATTGCTAGATGTTGCTTAATGGATAATTAATGAACCTTGATTTTTATTTATACCATACCTTTTGAAATGATGTCATGCGATGGTTATTTAATACAAATAGTCTATCCCATACATGTTGAAATATTTTCAAGTTTAACTATTTGTAAATATTTCACACTAGTATTAGATCTATTACATAAGTGTCGATGCTAGTGTCCTACTCTAGATGGTAGTGTCTAACAAGATAGAAAATTGTTAAAGATATTTAAATACTAGAGTAGGATATAAATAAACTTTTATAAAAACTATGAGCTATAGGTGGTCTAAGTAACATAATATCAGTTTTGAACTATAATATAATAATTTAGGCATAGTTAGATGGCGAGTGTGAGCCTTTTAGTAGAGGAAAGGTCATGAAATGAAAGGTTGAGCCATGAGTGATATTTTTAAAGTGCATAAGACTAGTTTATCATATATAATCATATTTTATTATCTACTCCCCTGACCCCATTTAATCTAGTAATGCATAAAGATGAAATTACTAATATAAGGGAAATAAATGTATTTTGTGGTGTATATAACACACCTTGTCTTTATTTGATCCATGTTTGAATTTGTTGTTTATGTATTGCATACAACCAACAGCATGTTACAATTTAATTAGTGCATATAGTATTAAATTGAATAATTAAAACAATTGAAAAAATAGAGAAAGGAATAAGTATACATGTGTGTTGATGAAACCATGTTTTCCCATGGTAGTTTGATTTGGTAATGATGCTTCTTTACTAAAGCATTAGATAATGAGGTTCATAATTTAACCTTAGAGATGTGAATAACAAAATTGGAGGGTGATCGTTTCCATAATATGGTACAAGTGTGAGTTGGGTTAAGAGTGTTAAGATCATTTAATCTCAATCATAAAACTCAAGTGTATACATAATCTAGCTATTTTATCCATTATTGTCAAGTTCAAATGGTGTAACCATCTCGACCTATAAAATGAAATAATTACCAAGGCTATCATAGTTGCGGATTTTCAATCACATCTCTCAAGGGAACCAAGTATTATAGACATATAAATCTCAATTGATGCATCTTGGTAAGGTTGGTACATAAATATATACTATATAAATATGTATACATGATTTTATGTATTTTCATGGTATATGCATAAGTTTAATGTGTCTCAAGATGAATTATCTATTAGAATATAACCTATACTCTATAAATTATGTATAATATTAGTCACAAGTGTGAAAACTATATCCCAAATCTGTAAAATTGATGTCAAATATATAATATTTTGACCCAAGTGTACATCTAAATAATGTAAAATATATAATTTTTTTTCAATTATGCATATGTGGACTCATGTCTCTATGACTTACCCTGACTAATATTATCCCATTTTGAGGTAAGGGGAATGAAACATGATAGACACCTTATTTCAAAAAGATAAGCTGACCATCCTATCTTTGTGTCAATCATGTAGTAAAGAAACATATAGTGGTATCATATCTAACAAGATGTATCACTTAATTTCATAGTATCCAATCACAACAAGCCCTCATATGCATGAGATAGATCATGGAAATGTCTATAAGTAACAATCATAATCTTAGAAAAGAATCAAACAAACACATAAGAGCACTTGATGTCATGTAAATGGGGGTATAAGTAGATCTAAAACAAGGTGAACATTCAAATTTTACACACTTGAGGGGAGGGCATGTTAAAATGTCACACACTCAAGGGGAAGACATGTCCAAATATCTAAACACCAAAAAAACAACACTTAGGACAATGTGGCCAACAAATAAAGAACAATGTTCAAATGTTCCACAATAAATACAAGGTATAAAATAAGAATTTTATTCAATTAATCCATGTGATAAGATGAATAGGTGAAATATAAGCAACCATCATAAGCATATCATACTATTTATTGCAAACATGTGTTAGCAAGATATCTTATAGCATAACATATCTAACACATTGGGTAAGATGTCAGCATGAGTATAGACATGTGTAAGTGTTAGTATATAAGATCAAAATGGTAATGTAAAGTGATCATAAAATGATATAACATGTATCAATAATTATCAATACAAGAATATGCCCCCAATGTAGGGTGTCATGCAAGTAGAGGAAAATTCCAACATTTACAGGCTCATGTATCATAGATATAGTGTATGCATGTATCACACTCAAGTAATCATGAAACATATGTGTGCATATAAATGAAATGATATTATATCTACAAACATAAAATAAACAACATATGCAAAAGTTAGTAAACATGTAAATGCTAAGTATTTTTGTATTTTTGATTTATTTGAATGTTTATGCATACGTACATGAATACACATATACATGTGTGTGTGTGTATGATTATTTTTGTATTTTTAATTTTTATGGGAGAAAGGAAGAGTTGATGATCCCATCTAAATTATGCTTATAGGTTGTTATAGGCTCAGTATGGGGTGCAACACGTTAATCATACTACCAACGATCATGTATATGTGCAAAATATGGATTTGAAGAATCTATTATACTTATAATATACCTCGTAGGACTCCATGGTTTTGAATAATTAGTAGAATGTGTAGTGTGTCATGTAACCCAATAATTATTATTCAATGACTTATTCAATGAAATTTATATTTTGGGTGTTTTTAAGCTCTTTTAAACATGTTGATCTAATCTTAGCGATTGGGTAAGTTGTGGAGGTGTATATGAGGGATTTGTGGAGTCCATTAAATATATCTATTATAATGACCTCTCTAGTACCAATCACCTAAGAATGGAGATTTATTTTTGATTTCCATTTCACTCATGATTAACCTTAATAGGTTTTATAATTAATTTCCTTGGAATAAACTTATTTTATTGTAATGGATGCCCATATTGAACCATTGAAATAGTGATTACCTTGTTGTCATGAATATACTTAAGACATGTATGCATTATGTTGGGTATTGTGCACAACTTATGAATCCAAGGTCATCCTGATAACATATCAAATGCACATGAATGTATGTGGTATAACTAAATTTTTTTTTGGTCACATGTGTTTAACCAACCTATATAGGTAAAGTAATCTCACTAAAAACTTTTTGTACTTTTCCATCAAATTATTTAACCATCTTGATCGAAGAGCATAAATCATCATGTGGATTTCCCAAATGTTTTAGTAATGTCATGGTACATATACATTCTCCTTAGAACCATTATCTACCATAACATTACATATAGGTTGATTATCAATATATGCTTTAATTAACTATTAGTGAATATCTAAATCATCATCCATAATTTCACTACTATCAAATGTAATATAAATCCTTTGAACCATAGGAGATATCTCATGTGTATGTATGCCAATGATCCCATATAATAGATACCCATAATGTGATGGAGGAAGATGTGCATTATATTCCATTTCCACTTTTTATGCTTCATTATAATGATCTTTTAATGGATTGGTGAATATATTATGGTTTTGATGGTCACCATTTTGTGATCTTGAATGCTTTGGGTAATCATCAAATGCGATTTTTTTTTATCAATGAGGTCTTATATTTTATGCTTCAACTTATAAAATCTATGAATATAATGCTAAAAACATTGGTGGTAGTCACAATAAGCACTGACATCATATCCTTTTGGTATAGGTTAACTCATATCTACCTCTAAGGGAGGATGGATATAAATGAGATGACACTCCACTAGATCCTTAGGAAGCCAAGTTGGATACTCAGGTAAATGTGTAAATTACCTCTTAGGTGCATTAGATAAGATAATTAGATAAGGTTATTATAATAATGTATTCACCTTTATTTTTTATTCCTTCTTATCCTATGGAGATTTTGCCTTATATCTTGGTTTGATATGAAACTTGGTATTTGATGTAGTTGGTGTGTTGGCTATATACTCAAGCATCTTCAGTGTAATGAGTTTCATTTCTCAATCTTAGATGATATGTCATCAGTCATCACAAAATTTAAACTTATTAAAGACAATAGACTCATGTAGTGGGGTAAGAACAATTTTCTTAAAAATATATTGAAGATCTTTATCTACCACTAGAATTTATCATTTTCGCTAACATTGTCTTGTACCTCAAAACATATTCATTTATGGGATCATTGGTTCCTTCCTTGATATTTTCAATTTGTGCATGACATATTTTCACTCATATTAATTGAGAAATGTTTTAGGAATTTATTTGATATAGGTTTGAATGATTTCATTGATCATACTAGTATATCATATAACCATCTTAAAGCTCAGTCCTTTAAGCTTATTAGAAATAATTTTATCAATAATTTGTCATTAGAATAATAATAAAGGCATGTGACATATAAAGATTAGATATTTTACTCTAGATCAGAATTTTCATCATAAAGTGTGAACTTGGGTGCTAAGAAAATGGTTAGAAAAGGGTGCAAAGATATCTTAGGTGCAACAGGGTTATGCAATACATCTTGTGAATCAATAACATGAGTTGATTTTATAGCATTTTTCCCAATATTTTTAACCTTAGTTTCCAAATTTTGAATAACTTGGAGAAGATGTTTCATACTAGACCCATTGAGATTGATATTTTAAATATGATAAGTTATAAAGGTGATGTAGGCATTGAAATTGGTAATGGAGTTGAAACATTGATTGTTCCTATGGACATTGTAAAAATATTTGGTTTTTCTTCAAAGAAAAATAGATTGAAGACATATATTGTTCCCCCACTATATTTATGAATCAATGGTGTACCCAAGAGGAGGGATAATGTAAGTGTATATATATTGATACCAATTATGGATTTACCATCACTAGGTGTGGATGCATTACCCTTAGCATATCTACTGATTTCATCTCTTGTCGCATGCAAAAATGCATTAATTAATTCTTGGTTTATATTTAGATAATTAATAAATACATCTTTATATTTAATTTCAGAATGATATATATGATTTATATTTTACATTTATTATAAATTAAAAATATAGATGCCAATAATTATGGAAAAAATTAGATCTGAAAAATAATCACAATAATCTAGAATTTTGGAAGATTGAAAGCCCTAGAGTAAGCTATGGTTGCACAAGAAGATTCAAAGGTCAAGTTCATGAAAAATTTAACCCTTTTTGGATGGTTTATGGTGAGAAAATCCTAATCCAACAAATGTCTAATATATTATAAAAATAGTTTGATTAAATAATTCATATTCATAATATTTTGATATAGTTTTGAATTATGAAAGTATGTTAAATATAAAAAGTGAAATTCTGAGTAGTATTTTGAATGTATCAAATTGAAGAATAAAAAATAATAATCCTATTTACTAATATTCATGTGGATCTACAATATGTAGGTATATGAGAAGATAAGATTATGATTTGCAATGATTCATCAAATTCTAAATATTTGCTCTATGTCAATTTGGACACTACTATCTAGGTTTGGACACTACCATCAATGCTTTTATTGTAAATTTGATGCTTCTATTTGCTAAAAAATATATGTATTTTTTGTGAGTAACCAACTACACATATCATGTTTCATTTTCACCTTACATATTATCAACTTGGATCATGTGCATAGAGTTTAGATATTAGTCTTTTGACCAAAACCCCATATCCTTCAACTTAGGCATGTCACCTTAAAAAATGAGGGTTAGTGGGATCAAGTGAAGTTGAGATGAACTCAAAGAACCATAAATTTATAAACACTTCCTACATAGCCATATAATCTTAATAGAGCCTTATACCATAGTATTTCTCCCCTTATGTGGGCCTGTGTGAGAACAATTTATGTACTATGTTATATATGAGTGCATGTAGTGATCTAGCTTACAACATGGTAAATATTGATCATGACATAATTTTTTAATGATCCATTCCTTAAGAATAATAATCTAATTAGTAAATTGCAAATAAGGAATAATAGGGAAAAATAACTTAGTTGTGCAAATGATTAAGTGTAAGCTTGATAGGTATTTGCTTGGAAATTGATATATGTTGGCTGATGGATAATGAATGACATTTGATTTGTATTTATACCAATTTTTTTTAAATTATATCATGGGATGATTAATTAATATAAATGGGTAAGCCCATACATGTTGAAATATATTCAAATTTAACTATTTGTAAGGATCATACACTAGCATCGGATCTGGGACACTAGCGTCGATGCTAATGTCCTAGTTTGAACAATAGTTCCTAAGAGGATATAATGTTTTTGAGGATATATAACTTCTAGATTACGGATATAAATCATTTTTTGTGCATATTATGGCTACAAGTGATTTGGGTAATCATTATATCAGGGTTAGAATATAGGATATGCATCTAGGCACAATGAGATGGAGAACGCGAGCCTTTTGGAGTGGAAAGGTCATGAACTAAAAGGTTGAGATACGAGTGATATTTTTCAAGTGTAAAAGATTAATTTATAATATATAAATATATTTTTGTATCAACAGTCAGTAATGAAAATTAATATACCCCATTCACACCACTTGACTTCAATTCCATGTGAATTAGGTGATCGTGCATGAGTGTTCCCCAAATTATCTATATTCTCACTAGTCACAAATAGATATGGTGTTTTCATGTTGATTTTGGACTATAAATCCTTTAATCACAAGTAAAAATGACATAAAAGTGTAATTGGGTGTGTGTGATTCATGAATTCAACCAATGTTTCCCTAGCCACATGACTTTGGCTAGACTTCAAAGTGAATTTAGGTTATTACACATAAATGTGTACCACATCATTTAAATTTGTCATGGTCACAAGTGGATATGATGTTGTTGTGTCACTTTTATCCTATAAGGGACTTAGGTCATTAATTAAATCAAAATGAAGGGGTGTTTGGGTGTGTGTGGGTCACAATAATACTTATCTTAATCCAATCACACCAACTTAACTTGAATTTGAAGTGAATTGGGGTGATTGTACATAAATGTGCCAAGAATTGGTTGCATTTACCTAGTTTTAAATGGATATATTGTTTTTGTATCACTTTTGTCCTATAATGGATCTAATTATAAGTAAAATAGGCATAAATGGGTGGTTTCATGTGCATGGGTCATTATTCCATTGACATTCACACAATCACACCACTTTATCTTGAAATTGAGGATAAATGGGGTGATTGTGAAAAAATGTGCTTAAAATTATTTTCACTTACCCTGGTCATAAGTGGATATGATGTTTTTTGTGAATTTTGGCTTATAAGAGACCTAATCAGAAGTAAAATCAGGATAAAGGGGTGGTTGGGTGTGCATATAGAACTAATGTGACCTACATTTCCCCATTTACACCACTTTGTCATGAATTCAAATTGAATTGGGGTGACCGTACATAAATGTTACCTAAATTATCCTTATTTACGTTGATTTCAAATGAATATGGTGTTTTGGTGACACTTTTGGCTATCAAGGATCTAATTGCGAGTAAAATTAGAATAAAGGGGTGTTTGGGTGTGTGTTGGTTTGTAAAATTTAACTTTTGCACACTTATAACTCTCAAAAATGTCTAAAACCAATATAGAAGGCCATAAAATGTTAGAATGACTATATATTTGCTCCAAATGGAAATCAATTACAAAAGTTACACCCTAAAAGCCTTATATTCAATACTAAAATCCTAAAATGACTAAGTACTAACTAGATTGGATTTTGAAAAACTATCTTTTAAATCATAACTCATGGAGTTATGAGACCAATTATTTAATATGCATTACAGACCTAACTTATTATATTTACTACTTATATTTTTTAAGTAAACAAACAACATGCCTTTTGGTTTTTCAACTTACCTTCTTTTAAAACCCTTGCATATTACAAAAAAGTAGTAGGTCGTGTATGTGTTATAAAATGTATGTGATGTATCACATGTACTCGATAGCATGTATGAAATATACTATGTATGCATTATAACATGTACATGATTTAGCTTATATGTTGTATAACATGTATGTGAATACCTTCAGTGTTATAGGAACATAACCATGAAAATGTTTTAAGGTCATGGATGACACATGGTTAGAAAATTTAATTGTTTAGTGGTTTTTAAAGGAATGAGGTTATTCATGCTACCACCATCAATAATAAAGTATATTGGTTTCCCTTTCACCCATGTATATGAATGGAATAGTGATTTTACTTCAACGTCTGACACTATAGGGGTTACTTATGTGTTGTTGACTAGAATGTGAGCTCGATGATTTCATTTGGTGCCTTGCTTCCATCATTTATTTATATCCATGTAAGGAAAGTATTTTTTAGCATGGAACTCTATGTTTGAGTGAGTGTTGCATTGTTGTCTACTGCACCATTTACCCAGATTAGACATTTTGGACTTGTTTGAAGTGGGTACCTGATTTGGTATAAAGGTTGTTTCTTTCTTTCCCTTACAGTTTAACTCTACAAATATTTTCACATATTGATAGGATTTGTACATTGTATTGACTTTAACCATCTTAAATATGGACTGAATAGATGATTTTATGCCATTGTAGTACTTGAGGACTCAATGTCACTCTGACTCAAAAGAGCCTAATTTTTAATAGATAATATAGAAAGCATTAGTTTAGGCTTAGATTGATTGGTCATGTCCTTGCCATAGTTATGACCAATGCATATAACAATCATCATAGACATTTTAAAGATAGTAGTCACCCTTAAATTATTCTAGGAATTTATCCTAGGTTGATTCATCATCATCTTCTATCTTGGCTTTCTCTAAAAAAATGGTTTGCCACCACTTCTTGAAGGGTAAAGATAATTTTAGAAGAGAAATATTAATATTCTATTTTTCATAAAAGTCATTCATGGACAAATAAGATTCTAACTAATCTAACTAATTACCTATGAAATTTATATTAATATTTCCCTCCAATATAAGGACTTCCAATTTTACTTGAGACCTAGGGGGACTCGACAACCAAAAGCATTCTATGATGATGAAGTGAATGAAACCAATTATTAAAGGACTTATAAAAACTAGTTGAACATAAATTTTACTAATTCATGGGTGTTTTTTGTGACTTTATTTTTTACCATCATGTGAATCTCCTCTTGCATATTTTTGAAAAATGGCTTGGTAGATAGTCTGATGGAACTCAAGGTTTGACATTGAGACTCAGATACTCTGATCACATTAAATATGTTATACAATAATGAGATAAACCAATCTAATACCATTGATCTAAGGCCTAAGAGTTGACCTAGTGGATAACTCTCTAGATGAGGATCTAAATGAAACTATGTGTTTGTGCAAAAGATTAATGAGAAATATAGTGTAAAGAGAGGAAGAGATGTAAAAAAATTTATTTAATTTTTTATCTTGTACATGACATACTCTTCATAAATATGTAATACTACTAGCTTATAGTCTAATTAATATTTTTTATTTATCTACTAATGTTACATATATGTATTTTTCAAATGCATGTCGAGAATATACGAGATATTATAGAAGTTGAATTGTTCCCATGACTCATCATCTATGATGGTTATGTTGTGACACCAAAATATATCATTATGAATGAGCTATGGCCTACAATGCTAACATTATAGGGAATATATGGTAATGCAAAAGCCAATTTTGATCTTATGTGTTGACACATGAGTGATAAAACCAATGAAGATGTTTTTTCCCTCATGCAGAGCCAGATGTGAAAATTAAAAAAACTATGATAGGATATAATGATACAGATCCTCCTAGTATAGCATAGACAAGAGAGGTATCTTCACAATTACCATAGGCCATGAGAATGGTCTAGGTGTTATTTCAAGAGCCAATGTTGGTATATCCAATTGGATCATTCAATTTTAAGAAAAAATATTGTTGAGTATGATGCCCATATGGGAATTTGATTATTAATTCTAGGGCAAATATTATCTTTTGTTTGTCCTCTAGTTGGATATTGTTTTTGCTCTAATTAGATCTCTTATTTGTCCTCTAGTTATATCCCTTTTAATATCTTTTGGGATCCTTTTTAATAATTTTTTAAACCTTTTTTTTGTGCCAATCAAAGATTCCTATATGGGATGAATTCATCATCCCACTTGGGACACTTTGTGTTGAACTTATTTGGATTCACTATTGTGCGCATGTGTCTACACATTATTAGTGGGGTTTACTATTGCAAACTTTTGTTAGATGTACAATCACTAAGAGTGGGGTGTGACTAAGTGATTCTAGATAATCCAATTAAATTCTCAACTCTTAAACATTCAACACATACTATTATGATGTATACAAATTAACCATTGCAATGAAAAAGGAAGATATAGCAAGATCAAACACATAACACATGATATCTATGGGAAACCCTCTTTTGGGATAAAGACCAATGAACCCTGAAAGATGGACTATAGTCCTATAAAGACAAAATTCAACATATTTACCAACACCAATTGATCAAGGAACACCTTTCCCTTAATTTAGTGAAACACCCATCCCAGAAGGAGGAACCAACCCCCTAAGCAACCAAGCACTAACTCAACTACCTTGATATTATCTCCACCTCTGATTTAATGTATTATACACCTGATGTTGGAATTGTCCTACTTTCTCTCTTTCTCATTTGTACTCTCACAAACTTCTACACACAAGTAATCCATTCAAACACCATTTTGGATCACTCTTAAATTATTATCACATACATAATTAGAAAACCTACAAAAATTATATCACAACATCAAAAAAATTACCTATAGGTCATGGAAATAATCCTCAACGTACTCTACTCTTTAATTCATCCCCTAAGCATACTCACTCAATCAGTCTCTAGGGTTTACTCACTTAATTTGCCTCTTCTAGGCTCATTAGGTCCAATGACCTATGTGTTCACCTTCATCACCTTTATTAGAAAAACATAACTAATCCTCTTTACTCTTTTTTGGTCCTAAATTATTTTTACCTTCTCTTTCAAAGGTCCTGTCCTTTACTTGGCTCCACACATTCACATAACTAACACAATTAGTCTAATTATGCCTTGTACTTATACCACTCTCTTCTTTTAACCCATATTATTCAGCCAATATGCTTTACATATTTAAACCAAATATAAAATTGTATATACACACATTAAATGTGATAACCCCACTCTTCATAGTTTGGTCATTACCTCATTATCCTTAAACCACCATTAAGTCTTAGTGAGACCTAGAACAATTAGGCCTTCATACTCACACGTTACATGTGAGACTAATTAGACCACATTCATCCTTTACCAATGATCTAAACACCTAAAAATTATCACCAAATTCCCATTTCTCACTCTCATATGGTTCCATGCCACCTAAAACACCAATTCAACACTTAAACCTACCAATTAGGTTTCCTTGCTCTCCACGTCTTCATAAATAGAAAACACACTCTCAAACTTCTAAATAAAACAATCAAGTGTTTCATAAATCCATATGATTAGATCAAATTTATAAACCATTTATGACCTATTCAGTACCTCTATGTGATTCATACACTTCAACACAATCTCTAAGCATTCAAAATAATTCTCTCAAAATGACCACTCAGATTGGTCATATAAAGTTGAAATACAATCAATTTATTTTTACTCTCCATATCTGATCATGGGCATATCATGAAATTTAATAATTTATAATAATACTTAGAGACTTATAAAAAACCTTCAAAGTAATTTTCTTCTTCAGTTCTACTTATTACACCTTCAACTCACTGCTACAACATGGTCACTCAATCTGCCAGTGCATTCAACAAACATAGTCAACTTCAAAGCAATTTTTCACACTAAATATTTATTTTTCAAACCACCAAAATCCACATAATTTGTATTCATGGAGTATATGATACTCTTTAATATTTATCTCATATTTAAACATCAAAATACCATAAGTAAATCTTCAATTACCCTTCTTTGGATACTTTCATAACATGGTCAAACACATAATCAAATTTAGAGATCAATTCTATAATTTTACAAACATTCAAATCTTCTAATAAAATATTATGGATGTCCCTTGAATTCATTAAAAAATTTTATTTTTAATTCATCATAAAATTTTACATATATAAAAATTTATGGATCAAACACTATAGACTGGTTTTTACATTATTAATTTGAAAATTCAAATTCCAATGGTCACTATGTAAATACTAAACATCAAACACTTTGTCATCATCTCATGCTCCCTAGAAAATTTGATAAAATAGGTGCCATTGCTTACTTCAAAATTATCGTAGATTTAAATTGAAATTACTCACCATTGATCTTAGATATGTACTTTTATGATCATGCCACTTGACAACTATGTGTGCCTTCTATGTACCCTACACCATTTAGTCCATGTGCTTGCACCACTTAGTAGTTATGTGTGCCTTCTGATCATCCTTTAACTTATTAATTTAATGTTCAATATTTATATCTAACTACATGATCATACACTTACCCTTTATCTCTATATAATAGGCTTCACGCTTGTCATAGATCTTCATCATCGAATTAAATTCTCATCGTTAGATCTATCTTGACTATTTGACCCTAGACTTAAACATAGTTAAACTTGATGGTCTCTTATCCATCACAGTCTACTAGAGAAATTTTTAAGGTTTATATCTTGAACTTGAAAACACTTCAAAACAACAATTCTTTAAGGTACCTTCCTATCACTATAGACAACATCTCCATGAAATTTTTTTACCAATGTTGACTTTCTGATTACCTACATAAAATGCATGAACTTGCTGGATCACTCATATCTACATGACGTGCATTGACAACCTAGATTTTACTAAGCTAGAATATGCATGTTCCTCTTTCCAAATGATCAAATGACACACCAAAAATTCACCAAGACATCTATGGATAACTCACAACTTCTTTGTTCTTACAAACTTACACATGTGCCATATTTTCAATATCATCCATCAATTGCCTCACTAAGTCAAACACTGAAGAACCATGTAGGAAAATTGAATCTCATTGAAGGACACTTTTTCATTATCATTATAGCACACATGACACCTCATCAACATCCTTGGTCACCTTGGAGACATCATTAACAAATCTCCAACAATCTCCCCCTTTATCATTGATTTCAAAAACCAATACAAAGCTTATGCTTAGAATTTGTCTCTCTCTCTCTCTCTTCAAGCACTTTCTCCCCCTTTGACATAATAATAAAGTGATTTTAACTCCTAATATTTGATATCTAAAAATAATTCAAGGATTAATAATAGGAAATGACCACCTCTAAGAAATGATACAGACTCCCTTAATATTGTGTATACCTCTTCTTACCTTGAGCTGCTCAAACATGCTCTAGGACTACACTCTTCTTTGATCATACATAAATTATATGAAGATAAAAAATACATGAACATTGGAAACTACATGAACTTACCTATAAAACATTAATAGGGACTCCCCCTAAGTCACCTAAGCTTAGGCAGCCTTTTGAGCACCTTCAGACCACCACAAACGATGATGACACAACATAATTGCCTTCATACCTTCTCTCTCAAGCCAACCCCATGATCACCAATATATGTTTCAAGCCATACTAAAAACATGAAATATATTAAAAAAACAACCAACAAACTACTTTGGGAATAATTGTACCTTTGACATTTGGATAAAATGACCAAAATATCTTTTCCTCTTACTAGCCTTGTTTAGAGGCCTAACAACCCTACCTAAATATCATAACACCCATAAATATCTATGTAGATACCCTCATGACTTTAAATTCCATATCTAAAGAATTATCACATTCCCCCTTATTCATTCCAAAAATAAACACTCATCTCTTCCTTTACAACATACTTCCTTCATAAACCAACTAGCCAATTAGCCCTCCATTTGTACAAATCATCCTCCATGGAACCAATCATGTAATTCAAAAAGAATATGAAAGGATATTTGATCACCCATTTATCTATAAAAACTAATTAATCAACCTCAGATATAAACTCTTTATGTAAACCACTTTTTCAATAAAGGCCAAAACACTAGGTTTGTAAAACAAAAATGGTCAACATACTATCTTCTAGTCAAATACATCACTTGAAAATTATTCCACATCTGTACATCCCTAATGTAATAATATATACCAAATTTTAATATTAGAATAATTTGGGAATCCATACTTCCTATACCATGGTTTTTGACATGCATACCCTTAAACACAAACTGGGAAACCTAAGAGCAAACAAAATTCTCTAATTACACACAAAAGAATTTCAAGGATTTAAACCGCTTGGAGAATATATTAATAAATTCATCACACATTTATATTCTACTAAGACACCTTGACAATGTGCAATTATTCAAATGACACCTAGAAATCTCCATACCCAGCCTACACACCTTGCACATACAGTAGTCGACATGCCAAAACACCATAAAATAATCATGACATCATTATGACATCACTCAATCACTTCATCCACTTTTAAAAAATAAACTTGACTTATCTCAACTATTTTTTTATCTTCCAAGACCCAAAAACTATCAAATTTACAATATTGACACTCACTAGATAGTGAGCACTAACCAAAATGGTGAAACTAAATAAATGACCATAACTAACTCTTTTGACCCAAAAAACATGTCAAACCTCATGGATTACACTTTTGCAAATATTATTCACTTGTATAACAACCTTTCCTTCAATTTTTAACATTTGACCAACTAATCAAAGCATAAAAACTGAGAAGAATTCACCTTTAGACCAAAGTCCCTAAATATTCATGGAACACACAATTAACCATTGATATTCTCCACACAAGTTGACCTTATAGGTTAATCTAACAAGTATCTTAGGACCCCGAAAAGCCTCCACCATGTTTCATTATTGACAAGTGTCTCTTTGAAGCTTAGAGAGAGACACCCCTTTGACATCCTAAGACTAAAAGTCCCAAATCTCAGGAGACTCCCATATCCCCATACTCTCATTTGACTTACAATCCTATCTCATCATCAAACTAACTTTGAATGGATTTTTGACTTAATTCTTTACTTCAAACTTTTCAACAAATGTAGACAACATAAACTCTTGACTTTACTTCATGTCTATCATGGAAAACAAACCATCTTTGGTATCAAACTGATATCTCTTAATAGATTTAGGTCTCAAAATCCATGTTTGACCTCTTTCATGCATTCTAGGAGCTCCATACACCTTATTTTGATTTTTGAACTCATTCACCATATTATTGAAATAGCTAGCAATGTGGATAACTCTATGACATATGAAACAAAGAAGATCATTCATACCTTTTGCTTGATGATAATTATGATCTTTCTTTGACTGATTTCTTCTCCTCTTTCACTCTCTAGTTGGTCTTCTTTTTTACACTCTAGGAGCTTGATTGAGCTTATCTTTACTAAATGGTATTTTATTTCAAAACCTAGTAATATGACCAACTTTTTAAAAACTATAGTAAACAATGTCTTACATACTTTTTTATTGAATATGGTAGTGATCTCCGTTTGACTGTTTTCTTCTTCTTACACAATCCTTTACTCTATGACCAACAATATGGGCAAAAAATGGCCCATAAAAGATTTGACATACCTTGAAGCATTTGGATATCTGATTGGATTCTTCATTTTGATATTGAACTAATCTTACTTTATGTCTTTCATGCTACCATCCCTTTTGTCATGTTCTAATCTATTTTGATCTTCTTCAAGCTTGTCTATCTTGAATATGACCTTTTCATGCTCATCCTTTAGGGAAACAAGATTCGTCTTCGATTGAACACATTCAGCTTCTTTATCTCTCATACTTTAACTTTTAGCTTCTCATTGAACTCTAAGATCTTTTATTGTCTCCTTATCCTCCTTAGCTTCGTTATCCATGTTATCATTCAATCTACATGTTTTCTCTTCTATGGAATTGATCAATTCTTGATCCTTCTTTTCCTCTCTCATGGATTTTCTTGATAAACTCTCCTTAAGAGACCTGAATTTGGCTTCAAGATCATTAATTACATACCACATCTTGTGATTCCTCTTCTTTTTCTTCTTCAGATCACCGATGGCACTCACAAGCTTAGCTTCTAGATCCACATCAACTTATTCTTCATCGCTATCATAGAAAACTTATTCATCACACAAATGTCTTCTTCCTTTAAACAAATTTTTCCTTCACTTTCAATGAAATGAGTGCATTAATCACTATTTGTAAATAACCTTTTATACTAAACTCTTTCCATCCCTTCTATTCCACTATTTTCATACCTGAATGAAAAACTCTTATTTCTACCACATTATTTAATTCAAGACCTAAAACTTGAATAAATATAATGATTAGTTGTCCTTCATCATTTGAAAAAAATCCCCCTACACCAGTTGCAATTGGAATACATTTAGAAACTCCATAAAAATTCATTTTTATTTCATGCTTATTTGGTGGCCTCCATCTCTATATCTTATCCTTTTTATTTCCTATTATCATCTCACCCCTATTATCAGGAAACTAATCCTCAACCCAATTCATCATTTAATATTTTTCACTTTGATGTTTTAATACAACATTTTCACCCCATGTTATTGTAATTTCAATCAAGGTTTTTTAAAACTTTATCACACACATATCTCTGAATGAGATATCTCTATAAAGATTCATTTGTTTCTTTCAATACAAAAATTATAACTAATCACTATTGGTGCTGCTTCCCAAATTAAGCCTAAAAGAGGGGATTTGAAGTTCATATTAAATTAGTAAAAAATGAATTTAAGGGACTTATGGAAGGAAATTTTTAGGTTGAAGCTCACCTGAAACCATCCCCAAATTCTACTAGCAAAGGTACAATGCAAAACTAGGGTATCACTAAACTTCTCTTCTTCACAACATAGAGGGCACCTCGATGGACCCTCAAAATATTCTATTTTAAGATGATAAAAATTTAAAATAATATTAAGGGTATCATACCAAATAAATAAATTAGCCTTATAAATCCCTTTATGAATATATATATTCTCTATAACATATAAAAATACATCAATTAATTATTGATTTATATATAGATAATTAATGATATTTATGATTTACATTTTGCATTTATTGTAAATTAAAAACAAAGATGAAAATAATAATGGAAAAAAATATATCTAAAAATTTCTCACAACAATCTCTAGTTTTGGAAGGTTGAAAACCTTAGAGTAAGCTATGGTTGCACAAGAAGATTGAAAGGTCATGTTCACAAAATATTTAAGCCTTTTTGGATGGGTTATGTGGAGAAAGGCCTAATCAAACAAATGTCTAATATATTATAAGAATAGGCCAATTAAATAATTCATATTCATAATATTTTGATATAATGTGGAATTATGAAAGTATGTTAAATATAGAAAGTACAATTCCAAGTAGTAATTTGAATGTATCAACATAAAGTATAAAAAATAATTATCTTATGATAGATATTATACTTTAAAAATGACACAATCATCATTAGGGTTCCATAAATATGGAATGAAGTAGGCAGTGGTGGTGATGATTGAGGGATTACCAAAGGGGAATGGGTATGGTGGTTTGGGGGATAATAGTTCTATAAGGAAGAGAATGGTAGGGGGATATATGGTTTCATTTTTCAAGAGGTAGAGAATGTGTTGAGGTAAATCTTTGGAAAAGTATTTGGTGAGAAGATTCATCTTAGAGTGGTAGGATCTAAGGTGGCATTAGTGGATGAGTTTTCCTTTGCTATGAATAGAGATGCTAGATTGGGGTTTAAATATACTATATTTAAAACCCCTATTTTTAAATATATTAGAATTAAAGACCTAATGTTGACTGAATCCAATCTAGAGTAGAGACTAGAGCATGGGTCTTATTCCACAACTCTTTTAAGAAAGGTAGATAAAATATTAAACCATGCTAAGTCTAATAAATCTATTTGCTTTGAGGGAGATGCTCTTGAAGGGGTTATGTAAGGGAAAGCTTGATATTATTTAGGGGATTAATTTGTAAATTTAATTAATTTTGGCCAAATATTCAAACCCTTCATGGGTAGATTTAAGAGGTATGGAAACCTATAATGAAAGGAAATATATAGATATATCCTTGTGCAAAGGGTTTTTATATAGTTGTTTCTGATAAAAAGGAAGACAATGATAAGATGTTGCATTAGTAGATCTGGTTTATGGATCATCATATCCTCATGATGAAGCCATGGTATCCTGACTTCAACCTAGTTACTAAAATTTTCAATACTAGGCTAGTGTGGATTCACCTTCCTTACCTTCCTTTGTAGTTTTGGTCCAAGGAAGTCTTAAGGTCATAGGCAATGCCCTAGGAGGATTGTTAGTCATAGATGAATACATAGAATATTATCTTCATAATATATATGTAAGGATTTGGGTCTACATAGAAAATAATAATGGAAAAAGATAGATATAAAAAGTAGTCGCAACAATCTATAATTTTTGAAGGTTGAAAACCATAGAGTAAGCTATGGTTGCACAAGAATATTGAAAGGTCAAGTTCACAAAATATTTAAGCCTTTTTGGATGGGTTATGGGGAGAAATGCCTAATCAAACAAATGCCTAATATATTATAAAAATAGGCCAATTAAATAATTCATATTCACAATATTTTGATATAATGTTGAATTATGAAAGTTTATTAAATATAGAAAGTACAATTCAAAGTATTAATTTGAATGTATGAACAGAAAGGATAAAAAATATTTATCTTATGATAGATATTATCCTTTAAAAATGACACAATCATCATTAGGGTTCCATAAATATGGAATGAAGTAGGTAGTGGTGGTGATGATTGAGAGATTACCAAAGCGGAATGGTTATGGTGGTTTGGGGGATAATAGTTCAATAAGGAAGAGAATGGTAGGGGGACAAATGGTTTCATTCTTCAAGAGGTAGAGGATGTGTCAAGTTAAATCTTTGGAAAAGCATTTGGTGATAAGATTTATCTTAGAGTGGTAAGATCTAAGGTGGCAGTAGTGGATGAGTTTTCATTTTATATGAATAGAGATGCTAGATTGGGGTTTAAATCTATTGTATTTAAAACCCCTATTTTCAAATATATTCGAAGTAAATACCTAATGTTTACTAAATTCAATCTAGAGTAGAGACTAGAGCATGGTTCTTATCGTACAACTCTTTCAAGAAAGGTACATAAAATATTAAACCATGCTAAGTCTAATAAATCTATTTGCTTTAAGGGAGATGCTCTTAAAGGGATTATGTAAGGGGAAGCTTGGTATTCTTTAAAGGATTAATTTGCAAATTTAATTAATTTTGGCCAAATATTCAAACCCTTCATGGGTGGATTTAAGAGGTATGGAAACCTATAATGAAAGGAAATATATAGATATATCCTTGTGCAAAGGGTTTTTTTTTATAATTATTTTTGATAAAAAGGAAGCTAAGTATAAGATTTTGCATCAGCAGATTTGGTTTATGGATCATCATATCCTCATAATGAAGCCATGGTATCCTGACTTCAACCTAGTTACTAAAATTTTCAATACTAAGCTAGTGTTGATTCACCTTCCTTACCTTCCTTTGTAGTTTTGGTCCAAGGCAAGGCTTAAGGTCATAGGTGATGGAATAGGAGGATTTTTATTAATTTATGAATACATAGAGGATTATATTCATACTATATATGTAAGGATTTTGGTTAACATTTATGTGAGCACCCAATTCCTGACAAATTTAGAGTTAAATGTTGACGATCAGATTTAGGTGAAAACCATTGATTATGAAATTATCTTTCAAGTATAGGAATTATTTTAAAATATTTAATTTGGTTGATTCATGATTATTAGGTTAGAAAAACAAATGTTTAATTTCTTGTGGGAAAAATGTTCACAAGGACCTCTCGTTAGTTGAAGTCAAAGACAGTTAGATAATAGAAGAACAAGCCTTCGAGATGGAATAAAGCATAACCAATTTGAATGAAAAGGAAGAGAACTAGGTGATTGGCGATTCTTAAAAAAAAACATTATTAATACAACCCCTAAAATGGTTTTTGAAACCCTAGTTGTTTTAGGGGAGGAACAGTTGGCCATAATTCCATTTTGAATCATCTAAGATTCTAAAGTTGAAAAGGTAAGGTCGACAAATAATTTTATTCTAATTGATGATCTGGTAGTGTCTATTCATATTCAACATGACATTGTGGGAGGAGGGAATTGGAATGTGGTAATCTAAAAGGAAATAGAAAATTTAAGGAGAAGGTACCCCCTTTTAATGTGACCCTTAAAACTCAAAAAAAAATGTAGAGCTCCATGTTTAGGATTTCAATGTTTGTTGAAAATTTGGGCTTCTTGGCCTTTGGTATTGGTTTCATGTTCAGTGTTGAGCCCTTACTTCAAAAATACCATGTTATTACCATTGTTATAAAGGTAAAAGGAGGTTGGTTTCATCATCTTTGACCTTTAGATCTCAAATATTTAGTGTTTTGGATGGGTTGTTAACAACTCTTTTTTAGTTATTTTTTGTAGTTGTTTTTGATGTTGTAGTACCACTATACATACAATAATATTTGGATTGTTTGGACTTGGTTGTATGTTTATTTTCTATGGTTAGGAGCCCTAGTTACAAAAACCACACCCTTACCCTTAATAAAAAAATAATTATCTTATTTACTAATCTGCATGTGGATCTAAAAGTTGCAGGTACATGAGAATATATGATGATGATCCATAGTGATTCATCAAATTCTAAATATTTTTTCTATGTTAGTTTGGACACTACCATCTATATATAGACACTACCATCAATGATTTTGTCCTAATTTTTTTTTCTTCTATTTGGTACCCAATATAAGACTTTTTTGGTAGCAACAAACTATGCTTCTTAGGATTCATTATCACCTTACATATTGTCAATTTGGATAATGCACATATGTTCTAGATAATATTATTTTGATCAAAACTAAATCCTTCAAATTTGGAATATCACCTTGAAAAATTAGGGTTAGTAGGATCCAGTGAAGTTGAGTTGACCTCACAGACCCCTCACTCAATGAAACACCATAACCACTTGTGACTAGGGAAAATACAAAAATATTTTTTCACATTTACAAATAATCACCCTGATTCACTTTGAATTTAAGAAAAAGTGGTATGATTGGGATATTGTGATTTAATATTGTGGTTTTTTGTCAATGTTTCTCTTATAAGGGATCTAATCACAAGTAAAAATGACATAAATGCATGGTTGGATGTGCACAAGTCACAAATACAACTAGGTTACCCAAATCAAACCACTTTGGCCTAAATTCAATGTGAATTAGGGTGATCACAAATAAATTTACCTTAATATCTATATTTTTCATGGTCACAAGAGGACATGGTGTTATTGGGTCATTTTTGGTTTATAAGGAACCTAACCAAAACTAAAGGTGTGGTTGGGTGTTTGTTGATATTTAATGTGACTAACATTGCCTCAATAAAAATAATGTAGCTTAAATTGAAAAATAATTAGGGTGATTATTCATAAATGTGTAAACATATTTATGTATTTTCCCTAGTCAGTAGTGGATATGGTGAACTTCATGTTACATTCGGCCAATAAAAGATCTAATTGTTAGTAAAATCGACATAAAGAGGTAGTCGGTATGTGTTGGTCACAATAACAACTGCTTTAGCCTAATGAAACCACTTTGTATTGAATTGAAATTATTAAATTACATTCATTGAACACGAATGTGTCCAAAATTATTGTGATTTTCCTAAGTCACAAATGAATATATAATGTTGTGGTTTTCTTTCCTATAATGCCCATAATGACAAGTAGAAATGGCATAAATAAATGGTTTTATGTGCATGACTAACCAATGTAACCTAAGATACTCCAATCACACCACATTCCCCTAAATTCAAAGTTAATTGGCTTGATCACACGTAAATATGCCCAAAATTATCTTCATTTATCTAGGTTGCATGTGGATATGATGTTTATGTGTCATTTTTGGCCTATAAGGAACCAAATCATGAGTGAAATTGACATAAAGGAGTGGTTGGGTTTTTTTAGGCAAAAAATGTGACTTAATTTTCCCTAGTCACACTACTTTTGTATGATTCAAAGTGATAAGATGATCATACACAAATATGCCCAAAATTGCCCACATTTGCACTAGTCACAAGTGGATATGGTATTTTGTGTTGTTTTTTTATTAGAAGGGACATAATCAAAAGTAAAATAAGTATAAAGGGATGTTTTTGGGTATGTTTGTTAGTTTTTAACCCTTTTTTGATAGGTTATGGGTAGAATAACCTAATCAAACAAATGGTTAAGCTTTTCTAAAAGCAATTTAATTAAATAATTTAGATTAATAATGTTCTGATATAGTGTTGAATTATGAAATTATGATCAATATAAAAGTGCAATGTTAATAATTAATTTTAATTTATTAAAATTAATAATGAATAATACTTATATTATTATTTAGTTTTTAGGTTTATTTGGTAAATGTAGGTATAGAATAATACAGCATGATGCTTCATAGTGATTCTTTAAATTTTAAATATTTGGTCTCTGTCAATTTAGATACTATTATTGGTATCTCCCCACTACCATAAAATTTATTATATTACATATGACACATCTATCTAGTAAAAAATATAGGTCTTTTTATAGAGTGATTAACTACATTCATTAGGGTTCACTGTCACCTTGCAGATTGTCAACTCAAATCATGTACATAGGTTTTGGAGATCAGCTTTTTGATAAAAACCCTCGATCCTCTAAGTTGGGCATGTCAACTTGAAAAATATGGGTTAGTGGGATAAATTGAAGTTTAGGTGACCTCAAATAACCTTTTGATAATGAATTCTATATATATAGATATATACTCTTAAGAGGGCCTCAAAATGATGTAGTTCCCCCCTTTATGTGGGCTTTTGCGTGAACAATTTATGAAATATTCTATATGTGATTTCATGTAGTGATCTATCTTGTAAATTTAAAAATAATTATCATGGGATGATATTTTAATGCTTCAAGTCTGTAATAATACATCTATGCCTGATTTGGAAATAAGGAAGAATAGGGTAGTATAACTTAGTTATGCAAATGATTAAGTGTGAGCTTGATAGGTGTTTTATTGGTAATTCTTAGATGTTTCTTGATGGATAATGAATGAAATTTTAATTTTATTTATACCACAAAATATTAAACGATCTGATGGGAGAGTTATTTAATATAAATAGGTTAGCCCATACATGTTGAAATATTTTCAAATTTAACCATTTGTAATGATTGGACACTAGCGTTAGATTTAGGAAACTAGTGTCAATTCTAGTGTCCTAGTCTAAATGGGAGTGTATAAGAGAATAAATTTTTTTTGAATATTTTTAAATTCACTATAGGTGATCTATGAAATTATAATGTCATGGTTGAACTATAAGATAATAATTTAGGCACAGTGAGATGGTAAGTGCAAGCCTTTTGGTAGAGAAAAGGTCATGAACTGAAAGGTTGAGCCATGAGTGATATTTTTTAGGTTTGAACGACTATTTTGTCATATATAATCATATTTTAATATATATTCCTCCCACCCATTTAATCTAATAATGCATAATGAAGAAATTCCTAGTATGAAGGAAAGAAATGTATATTATGGTGTGTCTAACACACCCTGTATTTGTTTGAGCCATGTTTAGATTTGTTGTTTGTATATTACCAATAACCAAAAACATATTACAGTATAACTAGTGCATATAATACTAAATTGAATAATTAAAGTACTTTCAAGATCAAAGAAAAGAAGGATTATACATGTGTGCTAATACAACTATGTTCCCCCATGGTAGTTTTCTTTGGTAATGATGATTCTTTTCTAAAGCATTGGAGAATGAGGTTAAAAATTGAACCTTTGAAATTTCAAGAGAAGAATTAGATGGTGATCATGTCCCTAATATGGCGCAAAGGTGAGTTCTATCAAGACTTTTAAGATTAGTGAATCTGAATCATACAACTCAAGTGTATCCACAATATATCCAAGATCGACAAGGTCAAAATGGTGTAAGCATATCAACTTATAAAATGAAGTACTTCTAATTTTATTATGGGTGTTGAGTCTCAACCAAACTACTCAAGGGAGCTAACTATTGTAGACATATAAATATCAATAGATATATCTTGGTAAGGTCGATGTGTAACTATGTATATAATATAAATATGTATATGAAATTTGGTGCATTTTCCTGGAATATGCACGAGTTTAATGTGTCTCAAGATGAATTATCTATCAAAATGTAACCTATGATCTATAAACTATGTATAATATTTATCATAAGTCTAAAAACTATACACTAAATCTATAAAATTGGTGTCAAATTTATAAGATTTTGACCCAAATGTATATCTTAAATGTAAATTGTATCAATTTTTCTAGTTATGCCCATTATGTGTACATGAAATCATGTCTCTATGACATACCATAGCTAATATACCCTCTTTTGAGGTGAGGGTAATGAAACATGATAACCACCTTATTTCAAAAGGATAAGATAACCATCCATTATTTGTATTAATGATGTAGTAAAGAAGCATATAGTGGTATCATGTCTAAGTAGATGTATAAGTTAAGCTCATAATATCCAATCATAAAAATACCTCAAATTCATGATCTAGATCATTGCAATGTCAAAAAGTAACAATCACAAGTTTATGAAAGAATCAAACACACACACAAGAGCACTCAATGTCATGTAAAAGGGGGTCTAGGTAGACCTCAAACAAGGGGCATGCTTAAATGTATAACACTTAAGGGGAAGAAATGTTCAAATGTTTCACACTCAAGGGGAGAACATGTTAAATTTTATAAACACCAAAGAAATAAAACTCAAGGCATTGTGGCTAACAAATAAGGAACATGTTCAAAATTTACATAATCGATACAAGTTAAAACATAATAAGTGCATTCAAGTAACCCATGTGATAAGTTGAATAGATGAAATATAAGAAACCAACATAATCATATAATAGTAGTTACTGCATGCATGTGTTAACAAAATATCTTATAACATAGCGTATCTATAACAATGTGTAAGATGTTAGCATGAGTATATACATGTGTAGGTTTTTATATATAAGCCTAACATGATAATTTAAAGTGATCAAAAAGTGATATAACATGTATCAATCATGATCAATAGAAAAAGATGCCCCTAATGTAGGGTGCCACATAGGTAGAGGAAAATTTCAACATCTATAGGCTCAAATATCATGGATATAGTATATGCATGTATCACACTTAGGTAATCATGAAAGATGTGTATAGAAATGAAATTATATTCTATATGTTCACATAAAATAAACAACATATGAAAAAGCTAGTAAACATGTAAATGGCAAGTATTTTTGTACTTTTGATTTATTTGAATGTTTTTATATTTTCTTTCTTTATTTTTTGAATTTTTTGAATTTTTAATTTTCTAGGAAGAAATGGATAGCTAATGATCACATCTAAGGTATGATTATAGGGTGATCTAGGCTCAGGGTGCAATGAAACACATTGGTCATAATACCAAGGATCATGTATATGTGTAAAATATGAATTTGAAGAATTTATAATACTCAAACTATGCCTCATAGGACTCTCTGGTTTTGAATAAGTAGTATAAGTTATAGTGTCTTATGGAACCCATTAGTTATTTCTATGTGAATTATTTCATGAAACTATAATTATTAACCTCTTTGAAACATGTTGATCTACTGTTATCATCTAGCTAAGTTGTGTAGGTGTAGATGAGGGCTCTGTGGAGTCCATTATATATCTCTATTACAATGACATTTCTAGTATCTATTGCTTAGGAAAAAGGATTTTTTTTTACTTACCATTTCACTCATGACTAACCTTAATTGGTTTTATAATTATTTTCCTTGGAATAAAATTCTCTTGTTGTAATGGATGCTCATATTGAACCTTTGAAACTGTGATTACCCTATTGGCATGAATATACTTGAGAATTTTATGCAATATGGAGGGTATTGTGTAAATATTATGAATCTAAGGTCATCCCCTTAACATATCAAAGACTCATGAATGTATGTGGTATAACTAAAAAATGTTGTGGTCACATGTTTTTGGCCAACCTATAAAGGTAAAGCAATCTCACCAAAAACTTGTTTTACTTTCCCATAGAACTATTTGGCCATCTTGGTCAAAGAGTGTAAATCATCATGTGTATTTCACAAATGTGTGAGTCATGTAATGTACATATACATTCTACTAGAATCATTATCAACCACAACACTATGTATAGGCTAATTATCAATATGTTATTTATTAAACAATGAGTGAATATTTGAGTCATAATCCATAATTTCACTACCATCAAATATAATATAAAGCCTCTAAACCATAATAAATATCTCACCTATAATTATTCCAATAATCCCATCTAATAGGTTCCCATAATGCGATGGAAGAGGATGTGCATTATTTTTCATATGCACTTTCAATGGTTCCTTAGATTGATGTTGTAATGGATTGTTAAATATATTTAGGTTTTTATGGTCACCATATTGTAATCTTGAATACTTTGGCCAATAAACAAATGTGATATTTTTATTATCAACGAGGTCTTGTATCTTATGCTTCAACATGGAACATCTATTCATATAATGCCCAATGCATTAGTGATAGTCACAATAATCATTGACATCATATCCTTTTGGTATAGGTCAACTCATATCAACCTCTAAGGGAAGAGGAAGAGATATTAGATGACACTCCACTAGACTTTTAAGAATCCAAGTTGGATACTTAGTTAATTGTGTAAATTGCATATTAGGTGCATTAGATAAGATAAGTTGGTAAGGTCATTGTAACATTGTATTCACTTTTTTTGTTTATTCCTCTTTAGCCTCTCGAGGTTTTTCCTTACAACTTTGTTTAATATGAAACTTGATATTTGATGTAGTTGGTGTGTTGGATAAATACTTAATATTTTTCAATATAATAATTTTCATTTCTTAATATCAAATGATATGTCATAAGTCATCAAAAATTTAAACTTATTAACTACAATAGACTCATGTAGTGGAGCAAACACAAATTGCTTTAAAATATCTTGAAACTCTTTATCTGCCATTAAATTTTGACATTTTGGACAACATTTTATTATACCTTAAAACATTTTTATTTAAGGGCTCATTAGTTCCTTGTTTGATCTTTTCAATTTTTGCATGACATCTTTTCACTAATTTTAGTTGAGAAATGTGATAGGAATTGATTTGATAGAGATTTAAACAATTACATTGATCATACTAGTAGATCATAAAACCATCTTAAAGCATAGTCCTTTAGGATTATTGGAAATAATGTTATCAACAATTTACCATTGGAAGCATAATAAAGGCATGCATCATAGAAATATTGAAGATGTTACTCAAGATCATGCTTTCCATCATAAAGTGTGAACTTGTGTGCTAAAAAAAAAAATATCTCGAGTGCAAGAGGGTTATTTAATACATCTTGTGAATCAATAACATGAGTTTTTTATTTCATAGGGTAAAAAATTCTTTTTACTAGAGCTATGAACTAGTGTTGGGGCATAATGAGGGGCCCAATCCTTGAGAAAGGAAAAAAATCCCAAAGAAACAAGGACACTAAATGGAAACCACATCATTTATACCATGTAACTAAGGGAATCACTCATATAACATGTCATTAAACATAATAACTTTAATGTTTAAGGAAAAACAAGACAAAACAAAAATTATAATAGAAGTTGTGAACCTTTCACCAGATCTCAGCAATTGTCAACAGAAGAGACATGATCATCCAATGGTGAGAGCTAGCTTATTCTCCTATGAAGATAGGAGGTAATTCATATTCCATTATGAGTCATTATGCACCAAGTGTTTCACCACTATCTGAACTCTTTCTACCTTACATATTCTACCTTTCATCTTGGCTATGGATCCAACATCATCTTTGACCCTCCTGGGCCTCACAAGGAAAGAGGGCACATCATAGATAGGGTAGGGAAGACGGGAAGAAACCTAAAAAGGGGAGGATTCCTAATTTTAGTTTCCTCAAAGTAGACACATTAAGATTAATATTTTATATATGAGAAATTACAAAGGTCATGCAAATGCCGCTTATGTTGATGTAGGCATTAAAACTGGTAATGGAGTTGAAACATTGATTATTACTATGGAGGAAGTAAACATATTTTATTTGTCTTCATGGAACAATGGATTGAAGACATATCTTGTGCCCCCACTAGATGTATTAATCAATGGTTTTCCTAAAAGATGGATAATGTAAGTAAATCTATAGTAATACCACTTAAGGATTCACCATCACTAGGTGTGGATGTATTAGGTTAAGCATGTTTACTAATTTCATCTCATATAACATACAAAAATGAATCAATTAGTTCCTAATTTATAATTAGATAATTAATCAATACATGATTCACATTTGCAATATATTATAAATGAAAAATAAAGATGCCAATAATAATGGAAAAAAATAGATCCAAAAATAATCACAACAATCTAGAATTTTGGAAGGTTGACAACCCTAGAGTAATCTATGGTTTCACAAGAAGACTCAAAGGTCAAGTTCAAAAAATGCTTAATCCTTTTTGGATGGGTTATGGGGATAAAATCCTAATCAAACAAATGTATAAGATATTATAAAAATAGTCCAATAAAATATTTCATATTCATAATATTCTAATATAGTGTTGAATTATGATTGTATGTTATATATAAAAAGTATAATTCTAATTATTAATTTTAATGTATAAATATGAATGATAAAAAATAACTATCTTATGATAGATGCTACCATTGAAAAATGACATTGTCATCATTAGGGTTCCATAGTGATGGCATGGAGTATGCAGTGGTGATGGCAACTGAAGCATCACCAAACGGGAATAAGTATGGAAATTTGGGGTAGAACAATTATTTAGGGAAAAAAATGTTAGGGGGGACAAGTGGTTTCATTCTTTAAGAGGTAGAAGATGTGGCGAGGCATATCCTTGGAAAAACATTTGGTTGGAAGTAGTGGATGATTTTCCCTTTACTATGAATAGAGATGTTATATTGGGGTTTAAATCTAGTATATTTAAGACCCCTATTTTAAAGGATATTAGAAGTAATGACCCAATGTTGACTGAAGCCAATATAGAGTAGAGACTAGAGAAGGGGTCTTATGCTACAACTATTTTAAGAAGGGTAAATAAAATATTAACCCATAATAAGTATAATAAATCTATTTGCTTTGAGGGAGATGCTCTTGAAGGGGTTCTGTAAGGGAAAGCTTGGTATTATGCTAAAGGCCTAATTTGTAAATTTAGTCAATTTTGGCTGAATCTTCAAAACCTTCATGGGTGGATTTTAGAGGTTTGGAAACATATAATGAAAGGAAATATGGAGATATATAATTATGCAAATGGTTTTTTTATAGTTTATTTTTATAAAAGAGAATATAAGGGTAAGATTTTTAATTAGTAGATCTAGTTTATGGATTATCATATCCTCATTATCAAGCCATGGTATCTTGACTTGAACTTAGTTACTAGATTTTTCAATACTAGGTTAGTATGGATTCACCTTTCTTACATTCCTTTACATTTTTAATCTAAGGCAACTCTTAAAGTCATTAGTGATGCCCTAGGTGAATTTTTAGCCATATATGAAACCATAGAAGATTATATTCAAACTACAAATGCAAGAATTATTTTTAACATTGATGTGATCCCCCAACTATCAATAAATTTAGAGTTTAATGTTGATGACCATATTTGGTTGTAAACCATTGATTAAGAAGGCCTATCTTTTAGATGTAGGCATTGCTTTAAAAAAAGACATTTAGTCAACTCATGCTTATTATGTCAAAGAAAGAAACAAGGAATATCTTGGGGGAAATGTTCACAGGGACCTCTTGTTAGTTGAAGTCAAGGACACTGAGATAATAGAAGAGCAGGCCCTAGAGGTAGAAGAAACCATAGCCAATTTGAATGAAAAGGAATAGAACTATGCGGTTGGTGATTATGAAAATTTCATTATTAATAAAATCCTTGAAGTGGTTTTGTGAAATCCAATTATTTTATGGGAGGATCGATCGGCCATAATTCCATTGGAAATCAACCAAGCTTATAAAATTGAAGTAAGAAAGTTGACAGATAGTTTTTCTTCTAATTAATGATTTGGTAGTGTCTTTTCCCATTTAGCGTTCTATTGGGGAAGGAGGGAATTCAAAGGTGGTAAGCTCAAAAAAATAGAAAATGTAAGCAAAAGGTACCCCTACTAATGTGACCCTTAGATCTCAAAAATAAATTTATAGATTCATGTTTAGGATTGAAATGTTTGTTGAAAATATATGCTTATTGCCCTTTGTTATTGGTTTCATGTTCAGGTTTGATCCCATGCTTATAAAATCCCTCCTTTTTATCATTGTTAGAAAGGTAAAAGGAGATCAATTTTATCATCTTTGACTCTTGGATCTAAAAATGTTCATTTTTTGGATGGGTTATTAGCATTTTTTTATCTGATTTTTTCAGTTGTTTTTGATGTTATAGTGCCATCATGCATACTATAATATTTAGCTTTTATAGCCTTGGTTGTATGTTTCTTTTCTAGGATCAGGGTCCCTAGTTAAATAAAACATAGCCTTTACCCTTAATAAAAATAATAGTTATCTTATTTACTAATCTACATGTGGATTGTAGAAGATGTCAGTATATGACAAGATAGGAAGATGATCTACAGTGATTCATCAAATTCTAAATATTTTCTCTATATTAGTTTAGACATTACTGTCTAGATATAGACACTACCATTAATGCTTTGGTTATAAATTTCCTGCTTCTATCTGGTAAAAAATATATGTCCTTTTTTTGAGTAACCAACTATGCCTATTATGTTTCACTTTCACCTTACATATTGTCAACCTGGATCACGTGCACAAGTTCTATATATTAGTCTTTTGATCAAAACCTAGATCCTTCAAATTCAACATGTCACCTTGTTAAAAGGTGGGGTTAGTGGGCTCAAGTGAAGTCAACCTGACCTTAAATACCTCTTATTCAATGAAAACTTACTACATATCCATATGATTTGAATAGGACCTTAGACTAAATTATTTCTCCCTTTATGTGGGCTTGTGTGAAAATAATTTATGTAATATGTTATATGTGAGTGCATGTAGTGATGTAGCTTGTAATTTGAAAAATATTTCTCATGATCTATTTTTTTAATGCTTCGTTCCTTTAAAAAGAATGTTCCAATTCCTAAATTTTAAATAGGGAAGAATAGGGCATTATAACTCAGTTGTGTAAATGATTAAATGTGAGTTTGATAGGTATTTGCTTGGAGATTGTTAGATGTTGCCTAATGGATAATGAATTACCTTTGATTTGTATTTATACCACACCTTCTGAAATGATCTCATGAGAGGATTAATTAATATAAATAGTTCAGACCATACATGTTGAAATATTTTCAAATTTAACCATTTATAAGGCTTAACACTAGAATCAGATCTGGGACACTAGCATCGATGCTAATGTCCTAGTTTGAATGATAATATCCAAGAGGATTGAATGTTGTTGAGGATATGTAACTTCTAGTGTATGGATATAAATCATGCTTTATGTAAACTTTGGAATAATGTTATTAGGGTAATCATAATATTAAGGTTGGACTATAGGATATGCATTTAAAAACAATGAGATGGAGAACATGAGCCTTTTGGTAGTGAAAAGCATGTGAACTAAAATGTTGAGCCATGAGTGATATTTTCAAGTGTACAAGACTAGTTTATCATATATAATTTAATTTTAGCATCTATAGTTAGAAATGAAAATTAACTACCCCAATCACACTACTTTAACTTGAATTCAAAGTGAATTATGTGATCATACATGAGTGTGACCCAAATTATTTTCATTCTCTATGGTCATAAATGGATATGGTGTTTTTATGTTGACTTCAGCCTCTAAATGCCATAATCACAAGTAAAAATGGAAATAAGGGGTAAATAGGTGTGTGTGAGCCACCAATGGAACCAATGTTGCCCCAGTCACACCATTTTGGCTTGAATTCAAAAATAATTTGGGTTATTACACACAAATGTGACCCAAATCATCTACAAATGTCATAGTCCCAAGTGGATATGATTTTATTATGTCACTTTTATATTATAAGGAACTTAATCACAAATTAAATAAAAATGAATGGGTGTTTGGGTGTGTGTGGTTCATCAATACTACTTATGTTAGTCCAATCACACCACTTTCACTTGAATTTAAAGTGAATTTGGGTAATCATACACAAATGTGCCCAAAATTGGTTGCATTTACCTAGTCATACATGGATAAAATGTTTTTTTATTGATTTTGGTCTACAATGGAGCTAATTACAAGTAAAATAAGCATAAATGGGTGGTTTCATGTGTACGGGTCATCACTTAAATTGACACAATCATACCACTTTATCTTGAAATTGAGGAGAAATGGGGTGATCATGAACAAATGTGCTTAAAATTATTTACACTTACCTTGGTCATAAGTGGATATGATGTTTTTGTATTTTTTGGCCTATAAAAGAGTTAATCACTAGTAAAATTGGCATAAAGGGGTGGTTGGATGTGCACAGAGCACTAATGTGACCTACATTTCCCCATTTACACCACTTTGTCATGAATTCAAATTGAATTGGGGTGACTATACACAAATGTGCCCCAAATTAGCCAATTTATATGGTGTTTTGGTGACACTTTTGCCTATAAGGGACCAAATTAAAAGTAAACTTGGCATAAAAGGGTTTTTGGGTGTGTGTTGCTCTATAAAATTTAATTTTTTCATGCCCATAACTCTTAGGACTATCAACAACCAATATATAAAGCCCTAAAACCTTAAGACAACTATATGTTTTCTCAAAATGGAAATCAATTTCAAAAGTTACCCCCTGAAAGCCTTAGGTTAAATATTAAAATCCTAAAAATGACTAAGTATTGAGCAGATTGGATTTTAAAAAACTATTTTATAAATCATAAATCGTGGAGCTATTAGACAAATTACAGAATATACAACGTGGCCCTAAAATATTATATTTACTACTTGTAATTTATTTTATTAAACACACAACATGGCTTTTACTTGTTCAAATTACCTTGTTTTAAAACCCTTGCATATTACAAAAATGTAGTACAATGTATATGTTATAACATGTACATCTTATAGTGCATGTGTTATATAGAATGTATGTGTTACAACATGTACACATTATAACATGTGTGTGATTTAGCTTATAGGTTGTATAACATGTACATGAATACCTTGTATGTTATAGGAACTGAACAATCCCAATTTTTGAAGGTCATGGATGACAGATGGTTAGTAAATTTTATAAGAAAATATATTGGTTCTTCATGCTATCACCATCGATAAGTTAATTATTTCCATTAAACCCATGTCTATGAATGGAATAGTCATTTTGATTTAATGTATGATGCTATGGGGGTTGCTTATGTGGTGTTGACTAGAATGTGAGCATGTGTGTCAATGATTTCATTTGAGGTACTGACTCCATCATCCTTTATTTATATCTAGGTAAGAAAAGTATTTTGATCATGGCACTCTATGTTGGAGTGAGTTTTTATTTATTATCTATTGCACCATTTACCCAACTTAGATGTTTTAGACATGTTTGAAGGAGGTTCCTGCTTTGGGGCAAAGATTATTTCTTTCTTTCCCTTATACTTTAACTCCTCAAATTTTTTCAAATAGTTATAAGAATCATACATTATATTAACTTTAACCATCTTAATAATGGATTGAATAGATTATTTTAAGCCATTGTGGTACTTTAGGATTCATTGTCACTCTAAATCAAAAGACCCCAATTTTGCATATAGATAATATGGAAAACATTGGTGTAGGCTTGGATTGACTGGTCATGTCCTTTCCATAGTTGTGACAGCTGCATATAGCAATCATCATAGACATTTTAAATATAATATTCACACTTAAAGGATTATAGGAATTTATCCTAGGTTGATACAAGCTCATCTTATTTATGGCCTTTCTCCCACAAAAAATGGCTTTCCACCACTTCTTAATAGGTGAAGATAATTTAAGAAGATCAATATTAATATTATGTTTTTCATAAAAGTCATTCATGGATAAATAAGATTCTAACTAATCTGACTAGTGATCTATGACATTTTTATTAAAATTTCCCTCAAAGACAAGGACCTCTATGTTTACTTGAGACCTAGGGGGAATTGACCACCAAAAGCTTTCCAGGAACATAAATTTTTACTGATTCATGAGTGTTTTGTGATTTTATTTTTGTTCATTATGTGAATCTCCTCTTGCATTGATTTGGCCATTTTTAATAATGGCTTAGAAAATAGTCTAATGGATCTAAAGGTTTGATGTTGAGACTTTGATACTCTAATCACATTCAATATGTCATATGCGAATGAGACAAACCACTCTGATACCATTGATCCAAGGCTTAGGAGGTAACCCAGTGGATAACTCTTTAGATGATTATCTAGTTGAATATATGTGTTTGTGCAAAAGATTTATGATAAATATAGTGTAAAGAGAGGAATATATGCATAACTAAAATAATAAATGCACTTTTTTTTTTAATTTATTTGTCTTATACATGACATAATCTTGATAAATATGTAAGACTACTATCTTCTAGTCTAATTTCTACTTTCTATTTATCTACTAATATTATAAATATAATTATTGTAAATTGGATTTCAAGAGTCTAAGAGCTATTATAGAAGTTGAATTTTTCCCATCACTCATCATCTCTGATGGTGATGTTGTGACACCACTAACTATCAATACTAACAAGTTATGGCTTACAGTGCTAACATTACGAGGACTATATGGTAATGTATAAGCCAATTTAGATCTTATGTGTTGGCACATCAGTGCTAAAAACAATGAAGTTGTTTTTTTTGCTCACATGGAACAAGATCTAGAAAGTAAAAAACTTAAGATATGATCTAGTGACACAGATCCATATAGTGTAGTGTAGACTAGATAAGTAGCTTCATAGTTACCACATACCACGATAATAGTCTAGGTGTTATTGTCAAAGTCAATGTTGGTAGATTCAAATGGATCATTCAATTTTAGGAAAAAATATTGTTGGGTATGATGCCAATATGAAAATTTGATTATTAATTATAATACACATATTATCTCTTATTTGTCCTTTGGTTGGATATTGTTTATAGTCTTGTTGGATCTCTTGTTTTTCCTATAGTTGAATTTAGTTTGGCAACTGATTGGATATCTTTTAATATCTTGTGGGATCTCCTTTTGTCATCTTGTTGGACATTTATTAGGTTCAATCAAAGCTTCCCATATGAAATGAATTCATTTCCCCACTTGGGACCCTTTGTGTTACATTTAGTTGGGTTCATTATTGTGCACATTTGTGTGCCCATTATTTTTGCTAGTGAACCTTACTATTTTTACAACCCTCTCCACTATTATTTTGTCCTAGAGTAAGTGGAATATTAGGTGGTCATTAGGTAGGGGACAAAATATGTTACTAGTAGATAAAATAAGTTAGTTTGATTATTGTCTCACATGTTAGGATTCTTCAAGTTGTGAAGACTTTCTATATATTTGTATTGATCATTTTTGTGAATATAACAATAAACGGCGCGTGGATAAAAAATTTGAATTGAGGAGCTTATTGTATGTTTCATAGCTGATTAATTTGTAAGTATATAGTATTTTAGACCAGCAAACAAATATTTTCGATTTTGAAGCTATTTAGGACAATTTTTGGTCAATGATTCTATTCACAAAATAATTAGTTTAACAACTAACAATTATGAGATTGTTTTGTTGATACATAGTTTCAAGTTCAGAGTGAAGAAAAGTTGATTTCCACTCCACACATTCATTCAAAACCTTCAAATACACTATATAGTTTAAAATTGTAGTATTTTTATTGTGGCAAAATGATTTCACCCAAATAATTATGGATTGTGTGAAATAATTGTTTTTATTTAAACAAATGAGCTAAAAATACATTTGTACATGTGTGAATTATTGATAGTATTTTTTAGATGTGAAACGACAAAAGATTGAAAAAAAAAAAGATATTTATTTTATATGTTTTGATGGAGACAAAATCATACCACACATCATGAAATGTAGTGTTAATAAATCCAAATCAAATATACCAACAACTTGAAAATTAATAATATATTCATGATTCTATTGTCTGTTTTAAAATCTCAATTCATGATAAGACGGACTGTATTATCTTAATTTATATACCAGTAAATTAGTTAGAAACACAGCCAATAAACAGATTACCCACAATCGGTATAAAAGCAAATCATCGTGTAGAAAAAAAGAACTACGAAAGCAACTGTAAAACAAATGTACAGTAGCTTCTGTTATTTGATGTTGAAATTAGTTAATAATGTTCTGTTACTACCTATTTCAGCGGATCAGCTTCCACATTCGATTTAATTACAGCAACATTTTGTGCTATTTGTGATTTAAACATCTGCTCGTAATTTTTCTTCGGCTAATATATTATAATATTGGACACAAATGAGTCTAGGAGTGAACAGATGACTGTACGGTAATTAGGGAAGTCAATAATCCGACAAAGATGGCTCGGCTACATCATTATCGCCATTGCTTCCGTTTAAATTACAATGACGGCGGAATCATGAGGCCCTCCGCCATGTCTGTAAGTAAATTAAAGTACAAAACATTCAATATAATATACAAATTATAAAACATTAAAAAACCAACATAAAACCATCAACAACTTCTAAATTAAAATAGAACAATGAGAATAAGAGAAAGAGTGGCACTGTAAAAATTGAAGTTTATACAAATAATTTTCTACGATTTAAATAAAATTTATCAATTGAATGTTAATGTGGAAATATCAAAATTATTTTTATTCCCGTAGGTTATTCCTTATTTAATCGTTGGAAAAAAATAATTAAAAATAGCGCCATAAAATTAGGTACTTAAATTAAAAATCGGAAAAGTTGCTTTCCTTTACGGGAATGAGTTAAATCTGTCCTGTACCAGTCCTGACCTGACCTCACACAGATTTTGATTTTGGCCCCACTCTAGAATGAATTGCCTTGAAAACGGAGACTCCATTCGAAACTGTTCCACCTTTTCATGCTCCGATTTTGGCGTGCCTTCAATTAATTGTTTTTTAACACGGTTTTATTCGTTAAACATTGCCCTTGAAATGTAAGGACGGTTCACGTTTAATATAATAAAATATATATTTACTATAATCCATTTAATCAATGCAATTGTTTCTAAAAATTATTCTAATTTTATTGACTACAAAAATTTGAATTCTTTAATTTAGATTGAATTAATTCAATTTTTTACAATTCAATAGAAAATAGTTAATGATTAGATGAATGGCTCTTATTATTTAGGCCACACAATACAGTGGTTACAAATAAGTTTTATCTACAATTATCTTTATATATTTATCTATTTTGATTCCCTGGTAATAATTTAAAGATAGGAACTAGTCACAACACAGTTCTTATTTTGTGTAGATATTTTCTTTTGAGTCTCAATCATCCTTTTATTTTTTTAATAAAAAGTGAAACTTGAAGGGGATAAAAGAGTGAAAAAAGAGAAGGTGTCTATTTTGTACATGGGTCCGTGAAGACAAATAGCACCACACATCAAATTTAAAAATTAATAATCTCATGATATTATTTGAAAACATTAAATTAAATTAAATTAAATTATTTTTAGTTAAAATTCATAATAAAAAAGTAAATTAAAAAAAGAAAGAAATATTTAAGAAACATAATGACGCAATACTTATATCAAATAACTTTTTTCACTCATAACACCATTATTGTAACTTTTGGTTCCATAGAGTGTTTGGTCCTATGGACATTATTAAAATATGACATTCATCCAGCTTTGAAGTAAGATGATTCTACTAACCATTCTAAAATCACAAATCATGATTTCATAGAATGTATTATCCCAATTTATATTCCATTATGGTAGTTTAAAAAATAGATAATACACAGATTACCCACAATTGGTATAACACTTTGTACAAGCAAATCATTGTATATAAAAAAATACCTATGAAAGCAACCGCAAAATGAAACAATAATATTTATTTATCGATTTATGTTGTTGTTATTTGGTGTTAGACTCAATTAATAATTTTTATTACTACCTATTTTATTAGTTTGACTTTTATATTTCTTTTTTTGTTACAATGGGAATCAGTTACAATCCATCATTATCTCCACCTAAGTCTAGATTTCTAATCTAGTAACTAAGTAGCCACCTTCATGCTTTGTCTTACTAGGCTCTCACTACTTCTAAACTTCTGATTCAAATTCACATCAACTATAACCCACCGTAATCTCAATAAAGTCTAGTCAAAGTGAGTGAGACCCTTGGGGAACAAATTTTTGAACTATTGACTTCAAAATGGTGAACACTCTATCATATGCCAAGCATATTACATCCATGCCTTTCCATATTCAATTTAATTATAACTATTATATTTTATTCATGATTTAAACATCTATTTTAATTTTTTTTTCAATTATATATACTAGCAGTTGCCATAAAGGTGTAAGTTATGTTGAAAAGAAGGGTGTAATTTTTGCTTTTGATAAGTGGTATTTTGTAAAGTGAAATAGTATAAATTGGTAGTCATACTCAACTTGCAACCTATAGACACGTATCTTATACTATTAGGATTCTTCTAATTCATTTCAATGACTTATAATTTATATTTTAGACATACCTAAAGCTTAGTTTTAGAACTACATTTTTCTTGTCTTGGGAGGTCATTGTTAAGGCTAGAATAGGTGGTGGGTATCTCCACTTAGCATTATCATAGGAATATAAAATATTCCTAGACATTATAAACCATCTCACACATGTTTTCAGTGCCAATTATGATCCATGAAACAATGTAGGTGGAGTTATCCAACTATAGCTTCAACTTTGACAACATTTATTGTCAGTGTCTCCACACTCTTGAATAGTAGTGAAAACACACTTCAACATTCATTTAGATGTATTGGTCAGGGTAACATGTGTTATTTTCCTATGTATATGTGGTTTAAGTAATATACTTACACTTTGAGATCTAGGAGGCATAAATGCTAGTTGGAGGACAAGCACTTGTCTCTTCATTAATTGATTATTGCATTTTAGGACCAGTTACTATAACATGTGCCATGGAAGGGTATTGTAATTTACATTGAAATTCTATAGGATGAAATTATAGGGATTATACATGCACATGAGGGTTCTTCTAGTTCATTCCAATGACTTATAGTTTGTATTTTATGCACATTTAAATTTAGGCTAAAGATTGCATTTTTCTTATTTTGGGATGGTCATTCTTGAGGTTGGAATGGGTGGTGGTTCTCTCCATCAATCATGATATAAGACCAAAAACATGGTCTTGGACATTATTAAACATCCTATATGTGTTGAAAGTTCTAATTTTGAGCCACGAAGCACTAAAGGTGTAGTTCTTCGATTGTAGCTTCAACTTTGACAACATTTACTGTAAGTGTTTCCACGCTACTGAAAAATACTAAAAACATGCATCTAGATGGATTTGGACATAGTGGTCATGCAATAACATGTTATTTGAGTTTAGAATTTATGTGGGGTCTCTCCATCAAGTGTGATCGAAGCCAATGATGCTGAAAGTGAAAACATGTCCTATGAAGCAAAGGCAAACACATACATAGTTATTTTTAGTGACCATGAATATAGTAAGTATGGGCATATACATGACATTGATTTCATCATAAAATTCTCAACCACCCCATATAATGGTTAAATTAACTTGGGTTAATAAATATATATTTAAATAGAACTAAAGTGTTTTTTTATGCCCAAAAATTCTATTGTACCTACACTAGTTTATATGTTATATATGATTATGATTGTTCTCTTGTTTCTTATTGGAGGTTCATAAATCTAACTTATTTAATTCATGTGATCCATATCTATACAAAGTGTGAATGTCTATGTATATACATATGATTATTACATCTTAAGCATATCTAAATTTGAAGCCTAATACAAACTGAATTAGTTCTTATTTTTTCCATAATATTTTGAATCATATGATGAAAGATAGTCCTCTATCTTATTATTTTCTTCCAATTACTTAAGGATACTAACCCAGATTATATTATCTTTTACAATATTAAAATTCTAAAGGATGTTTGAACCCATTATATTAATCTTCAGATAAGGACCCTGTCATGAATGTAGTAGCCTCTACTAGAGTTAACAAAAAGAATCCAAATGTAGTGTATGATAATAAACCATAAAATAAAATTTAGAGGTGATTCTAAATAAAAATGACATGTTATAATCTGATGCATAAGATCCAAATTTTGAACTTGAAATGCAACCATGAAAATATGAGCATGGATATTTATGAAATGGTGAAGAAATAGTTATTGCAAGTGACATAGAAACATGAAATGACCAAGCTAAGTGGAGTGCATAGGGAGAATTATAAAATATCTATAACCACAAAAATATTCCATGGACTTAGGATACATGATAATTATAATTTTACACTACTTCAAAGGGCCAAAGAAGAGATTCTAAATAAGAATACAAAGCATCTCCAAAGAGACAACATTCTAAAGGAGGAGGTAGAATATAAGCACTTCATCAAACATGCATAAATAAAATGTATAAGGGCATTTAAAGAAGATATGCAAGAGATGATTTTTTAATTATTTGTTTAAGTCGAGTATTTATAATAGAAATGTGGTAGGTCTATAAATTTAATAAATTTATAAAATGTGAATGTCAAGTCTCAAATGATGTTAAACTAGTGTAGAAAGGGCATCCACATTAGAATAGTGATAAATGGTGCAACCCAATCATGAGAGGCACTTAATAATAATATACGACTTTATCTCAAAAATTATACTCTTTTTTCATAGAGTTCTAATTTCAATAAATATTGAAATATTATAAGTTAGTATTAATAAATTATGTGAAGGAAATATTAAATACAATCATATCTAAATATGCCCATACAACCATAAAATTTACTTTTATAATAATAATGTGAGAATTGTATGGCAAATACTATCATGATAAATTGTGAACATGTGTGTGTGTGTGTGTGGGTGGGTGTGGTGTGGTGTGGTGTGTGTGTGTGTGTGTGTGTGTGTGTGTGTGTGTGTGTGTGTGTGTGTGTGTGTGTGTGTGTGTGTGTGTGTGTGTGTGTGTGTGTGTGTGTGTGTGTGTGTGTGTGTGTGTGTGTGTGTGTGTAAAATCCATAAACACATACAAAATAATAACATGATAGAATGTTGGATGAATGCCATATATGTATACAATGCCAATAAAGCATATATTTCTATAAAGTTGTATAAAAAATTACATCATCTAATAACATAATAGAATGTTGGGTGAATGTCTTATCTACACACAATGACAAAAATAGCTACATATTCATATATGATTACAAATAATTAAATCATATAATACATCCTAGAAATCAAATTATCTCCCTCTCTATTCCTTCATAAAATGAGACTCTCCATGGGATTCCCTACTCATAAATGGAGATCCCTCAAATACGTTGAATTCCTCCAAGAGACAACAACAGGGCCTTCTAGGCTCATAGCTCACCTATATATGAACCTTTCCCAAGACAAATATCATTAGTAAATTTACATACTATACATGTAACCAAGTTCAAAAATTAATTTTAAAATAGAATAAAAAAATAATTTAAACATGCACTTACTACAATTTCATGGTCATGCTCAATATGTGCTTGAAACTCAATAGGGTCAGTGATAAGTCAAGCTGCATCAATAGGCATGTGAAATGGGGAATAAACATGACAAGGTGTCCTACTAATCATTTGAATGGGACTATCAAATGTCATACAAAAGTCATGCATACATAATACATTAACATAATATTTTTTACCCAAGTATGTAGTAAAATTATTAAAACAAATCTATTTTTACATTTCAAAATTACAAGTTAACATGTACCTTGGTGAGTTCTTGTGAAAATGACATTACAAAAAAAATGCCTATGTCAATGTCCATTCATATAGATAGAAGATTTTCTATTGTTATCATATGATGAATAAATAAGCTCACTTAGTTTTATAGAGCATATATGGTTGTTAGTCAAGAACATATATCTATATAAATAAAAACATGTACATAGAGTATAATATTAACTCAATTTTTTACATTTATATATGTAAATGGTGGCCTAGTAACATTGATAACTAAAGTAGTATATGGGCCACTAGATGAATTTGCATATGTAAAACTTAGCTGGCTAAGATCTAGAAATGTAGTTGTGAACCATGAAAATGTAGGCACCATCTCCTCCTCTGACATAAAAATATCATATATAATATTCAATTTCTATGTAAATTTATTGTTAACTTTTAAATATAAATATAACTTAAATTTAACATGAAATTTAAATAAAAGATACCTACATGTATGTAGTGATGGACATGTGCACATAAAATGTACATGTTAAAACCTCATCACTCATGAGTACACAATTTAAGCCCTCATAAGCTCTACCATCATCATCTAAAGGTCCAATGCATATATCACCACAACATCTACAATAATGAGATCAGATACATAGACTAAGTGGAGTATCTCTAGCATTGGTCTCATAAAGAGTACTCATATGAAAAATGAGTGTATCAGTAAGCACACTAAGCACATATAAAATGTCAATCTCCATGACCTCAATCACCATAGAGGGGATATCAAGTTGAAGAGTCTTTTGGGTTGTGATCCTTATAGGCTAATTAGGTGCACAATGTGTACTTGATTGATCCTACATAGAGCCTTTTCCTTGGCCTAAATATTCCCCATAGTTAAAATAGTTAGGAATTTCATTGAGGACAAACTCATAGTAGAGTTTCCTCAAATAATATATTGGGACCTCGTGGTTGCTATATTTTGAGTAATCAAACACCATACACCATCAGTCCCAAAAAATATTTATAATCAAATTATCTTATCATCAGTGGATTATGAAATGTTTAGTGGTTATTGGAAATTTTGCATTCATTTTTGGGTCAATGAATAAGGCAAAAATTAGATATTTTGATATTTATTTGTCCTTCACCTCACACATTGATATTTTTTTTACATCTATCCCTATATGATCCCCATATATCAATTTAACTCAATATCAAGTCAAATTGACCTAATACTGACTCTAAGGTATTGGCCAAATAGGTTTGATGGGTGTTGGTCAATGTGGGGTCCCTCTTTATCCTAATTATTTGTTCAATTTTTATTTTATTTTCCATTGCCTACAACTAGATCCTCCTGACTACCATTGGGAAATTATGGAACTATATGAGGGCTAGGAGAGTTAGGAGGGTTAATCATAGGTTTAAGAGGATGGTTCACATGCTAGTCTCTTGTAGTGGAATGATATTTTAAAAAAGAATAAGATTTAAAAATTAAATAATGCAAATTAAAAATTTATCAAAATTTAGTGTTTATACGTATAGGTTTTTAATCCTTACCTCCCCTCTGCAATGGCATTATTAATTTGGTGAGGTATCGAGAGATCAAACTGTGTTTTCATCCTCCACCAAACAAAATACAATCAAAATATATCAAAGATAAGCACATAATAAGTAGAAGAATGAAAATGAGATAAGTATGACTATGCCTTGGGCCTTTTTGTTTTTTATTTTTTCTTTCAATAGCATGTACGCATTATTAAAACATAACACATGTGGTTTATTGGAACTAATTTTAGTGCCAATAACACATACATGTTATGTTTTCATAACATGTATGTGTTATGGCTTGAGAATCCCAATCTTAAATTCAAATAATGCCTACACCTTATGACCATTTCACATATGCATTATGCTCATAATGTGTATGTGTTAGTGGAAATGCCAATGTAATTATCCCAACTCTATGTACATACCCATTTAATAAAATAAATTTAAAGTATAAGGAACTTATACTTTAAAAAAAATAGTAAACAAACAACATGCCTTTTGGTTGTTCAACTTACCTTGGTTAAAAACCCATGCATATTACAAAAAATTAGTACCACATATGTGTTATAACATGTACATGTTAATTAATAAAATTTCTTTATGGATGGTTGAGAGTGGAGGAACTACAAATGGCAGCCCATCGATAGGCCCCAGGGAGGACGGATCTTTGCCTGGGGTGAGCTCTCATGGACAGGAGTCAGCATACATTAGTGAGCATTCGAAATTGAGCAAGGTTAATGGTTGTCTCTTGAGGAACTAAGAGCGCCCTGTACTGGTTATCCCTTCAGAGGCAATGAAGGAAGATGTGGAGTATTTAACCTCCCATGCTTTGATTTGCAAATTCCTAGGCATTCGAATCCCCCTATCATCCTTTGAGGCTTGGATTCACCGCTCTTGGCAAATAAAAGGGGATTTTGATATTATGTTGGCTGGAAATAGCTATTTTTTGGTGAATTTTTCCTCTGTATCGGATTGAGATCAAATTTTTGAGTGCGGTCCCTACTTTTATGATCGTGTGGGCCTTTTTCTCAAACCCTAACATGCAGGGTTTAATTTTGCTGAGGAACTTCCAACCTGTGTGCATGTTTGGGTTCACCTTCTACGACTTCCTCTGGAGTTGCCATTCTGGGAACACCAACTGCTATTGCACACTAATCACTGGACAAAAAAGTCATCTCTTATGCACGTATTTGTGTTGACATTGATTTAAATAATCCTCTTCCAGACTCCATGGAGATTTGTGTGGGTTCCTCATCTTGGATCCGACAGATAGACTATGAATCTATTCCTTTTCGCTATTGAATCTATCATGTATACGGGTAGTTGCACCACCAATACCCTTAGGCTTTCAAAGTTAATGGGATAGGTCATGAATCTTTTGCTCTAAAAATAACAAATGCTAGCAAGGGGAATGGTCGACCGGCCTTTTCTAACAATGCAAAAACCCAGTCAGATAGTGTGGTAAAAGGGAAAATTCCTGCAAACAATGCAAGCATGGCGCAAGGATCATCCGATCATAATACCTCTAGGTTGGATGGCTTTATACTAGTCTGATGCTGAGCAAAAGGCCGTGGTCAGAAATGTATGAATGCTGATAGGCATGTAGATTTGGGGTTTAACCATTTTGAGGCCCTTGATAGTATGGTCATTGAGGATGGCATTCCAATAAAGGATCAGAGGGAATCTCTAGAGTTAGATAAGTAGAGTTCAGGCCTCAATGAGGTTCAAGATATGGTGGTTCAACCGACCATAGGGAATTCTCTTGGCCAAGAGGAAGAGGCACTTGAGGCTTCGTGAGTCTAGCAAGATAAGGATGTTCATTGGGTAGACTTGGTCAAGGAAGTGGATGTTGGAAGGAAAGAAAAAGGATCTTCCTCAGCTCTTGGCCTAATGCAAAGACCATTCAAAAAAGTTTCCTTCTCTACTCCCTCCAAAGCTGGGCGCAAGAAGGACCAAGATAGCATCAAACTTACAGGTGATTTATTGGTAGAATCAGGGGTTGTTAAGACCTTAGATGAACATTTCCATCACTCTACTCAATGATTGTCTTATCATGGAATGTAAGGAGTTTTAGTAGTATCCCCAAACAAAAAGCTATGTGTAGATTGGTGATTGATCATTCTCTAGATATTCTCTGTATCCAGGAGACCAAACTCTCTGTTGATTCTTTGTTTACTTATATGCCAAATATCTAGTTTTTTGGGAAATTCTAGTGTGTGGGTGCCTTAGGAAGTTCGGGGGGATTGGCCATGTGTTGGGACCCTAGGAAAATTATACTACTTCATTGGGTATCTTGCCTATCGACTCTTTCAATGGTTGCCTCCTCTCTTGAAACTGGTGAGCTGATTTTGGTTACCACAGTATATGCGCCTATGGATCTTGCTGGGCAACTTCAGCTTTGGGAGCATATCCGCTATGTCAAAAATTGTCATTCTTTCCTTCTATGGATTATAGCTAGAGATTTTAATGTGGTGCTGAGTCTGGAGGAGAAAAGAGGTGGTTCGACTCGTTTAGGCCCCTCTTTTGAATGTCGTCACCATAATATTGAACTACTGCACCTTGCTGATGTTAGACCCTCAAATGGGCTATTCACGTGGAGTAACAGAAGAATAGGTAATGCTGCCATCTCTAAATGCCTTGATAGATTTTTTGTTTCTTATTTTTGGCATTCTAGTGCTATCTCCCTCAATTCTGAAATTCTTCACTGGAGAGGCTCTGACCATTGGCCCATTAAGCTCTCTACCAGTCATATTGATGGGCCCAAAAAGCCTCTAAGTTTCAATTGATGTGGCTTCGTGACTCATCTCTCCATGACTTCATTGGTCAATGGTGGAGATAAGGGGAACCTACATATGGAACTGCTATGTATTCTTTCCTTAAAAAACTTTAGTATGTTAAAATAAAGTTGCAGTATTGGAATAGAAACTATTTTGGCAACTTATATATTATGAAGAAGCAAGCTCAAGATAGGTTAGATTGAGTAAGTAGACAAATAAGGGACTTTGGTTTGTCTGAAGTGCTTCACTTAGAGGAATCTAGAGCTGCAATTACCTTGGCAGAATGGGAACTTCGTGACGAGATCTATTGGAAATAGAAGGCCTGAATTGATTGGCTTCAGGAAGGAGATAAGAATACAGATTTTTTCCATAACTCCGTGCAGGCTCAGTGAAATAGGAACTTTATCTCTTCTCTTGTTACTCAAGATGGGATGCGCCTAACCTCCTCCCAAGCTATTACCAGGGAAGCCGTCTGGTTCTATTCAACTCTCTTTTTTGGGGACCCACCGCTAGATGAGGTGGCTGAAAACATAGTTTTATCTTGCATTCCCCATGTGGTGACTTTGGAAATGAATGATTTCCTCATGCGGCCAATAGGTATGGCAGAAGTTGAGGAGGCAGTTTTTAGCATGTGTAGAGGCAAAGCTCCAGGGCCCGACAGTTTCCCAGCCAAATTCTTTCAAGACTTCTGGGATATTATTAAGTAGTATTTGATGGATGTTGTGCAAGAATCTTACTCTAGAAAAGAAATGCTTAGAGCTTTAAATGCCACATTTCTAGTCCTAATCCCAAAGAAGGAGCATGCTAATCAATTGGATTTTTTTAGACCCATTGCACTTTGCAATGTGGTCTATAAAATCATTACGAAGCTCATTGCGTAAAGGCTGAAAGGTTATCTCCCTAGGGTCATTTCAGAGGAACAAGGGGGTTTTGTTGCGAGCAAACAAATTTTGGACGGAGTGGTTATTGCATCAGAAGCTATTCACTCTATGAGCTCATCTCAGGAGCGTGCCATGTTTATTAAACTCGATTTAGCCAAATCTTATGATAGAGCTAGCTGGAGATTTCTACAAAAAGTTCTTTTGGCGTTTAGCTTCAATCAAGATTGGGTCTGCTGGGTGTTAAGCTATGTTACTACACCTTCTTTCTTGGTCCTTATTAATGGGGAACCTTCTGAGCTTTTTGGTGCTTCTAGAGGCCTTCACCAATAGGATCCACTCTCTCTGTACCTATTTATTATTCTGGCTGAGGGACTTGGATGGCTCTTTAAATTTTGGGTTTCTTAGAATGTACTGCATGGATGGAGATGGGGGAATGCGTTAATCACCTTGACTCACCTCTAGTTTGTTGATGACACAATCTTGGTAGGGAGAGCTCAGATTTAGGAAGTGGAAGCTTTTCGACTCACCCTTGACATTTATCTGGTGGCATTCGAGCAGAAAGTTAATGACCATAAGTCCTCTATTTTTTTCATCAACACTCCTAAGCCTATCCAACGAAGGATTGCTACTATATTGAGGTTTTAGATTCAAACCCTCTTGGTTATTTATCTAGGAATTCCCATGGTGGTGGAAAGACAGCCTAGGCTCTTTTGACAGAATGTGCTTGATAAACTAAGGAAAAAAGTGAGTCATTGGACTCATAGGTGGCTCTCCATTGCTAGTAGAGTGATCCTTTTGCAATCGATTATCCAGGCACTTCCCATATACCGCAGTATGATTCAGGCAGCCCCAATGTACTTCTTGAAGGAATTTGATGCTCTTTCTCGGTAATTTCCTTGGAGTGGCAACCTACAGAATAACAAATGGAGCCTTATTAACTGGGATACTATTTGTCGACCAAAGCAAGAAGGAGGCCTTGGCTTGCGCTCTGCTATTTTGTCCAGTCAAGCCCTTGCTGCCAAGCTCAACTGGCATTGGTGTTCTAATCAATCTTCCCTTTGGGCCTGTGTCCTGTCATCCATGTACTTTTTAGATATTGATCCCACTGATATTCCCAAGTTCCCTCTTGAGGGAAGAGGATCGATGGTGTGGATTACTCTAAAGCTTGGAGCTCATCTAGTGAAATGCAACCTTTTTTGGGTTTGCAATAGTGGTTCAGAGGCTCTCTTCTGGAGTGACTCATGGGATGGAGCACCTCCTCTTCTATCTACACACCCACATTTACAGCCTTTAGGTGACTCTTTTCAGTCTGCTAAATGGCACACAGTAGCGCACTACAAAGAAGCTTTTAACTTGGGAATGACCATTAGATACAGATGGACAAAATCTTCTGATTGGCCACCAGGGGGATCGGAGGAGGACCGGATGGAGTTAGCTCAAATTCTTTCCTCCAGAGGGTGTAGTTCCCTACAAGGATGGGATGTCCTTGCCTGGGGAGGACATGCTACTAGCCAATACTCTATGTCTTCAGGATACATGGCCTTGACAAAGCAATTCTTTGATGGAGGACAGTTCTTATGGGGAAAGAAAATTTGGAACCGGGTTTCATGGCCCAAGTGTAATTTTTTTCTATGGCTTCTTACTCACAATAGGTGTCTTAATTGGGACAATATCTGCAATCATGGATTTCAAGGGCCATCTATGTGTGTCTTGTGTCACAACAGTGAGGAGACTGGGTCTCACCTCTTCTTCCAATGTTCATATGCCAAATAGATTTGGCATCTATGGTGGAATGCCTGGGGCTCTCCTTGTTGGCACGCTTCTTCATTGGTGGACTTCTGGGATTGACTAGGCCATTCTCCATCAAAGGCTTCTATTCTACAAAATGCCTGGTTAGTTGGCCCATCTTTTATTTTATGGAATATTTGGATTGAAAGGAATAGGAGAATCTTCAGGGGCGTCCACTTGGAACTAAGAGACCTGAGGATGAAATTTATTAGTTCATTGCAAGAAACCCTACAAGTCAAGTGTGGTAAGGATACTGGCCTCGACCCTAAAGCTGCTAGTATTTGCTCTTGACTTTGCCTTGACTTGACCATGACTGGGGCCTTTGACTCGTGTAGTCTTTTAGTAAAAGGCAACAGGCAGCAAGCATGACCTATTAACCGATTGGGATGCTGGAATCCCCTGATGGATGGGGCTATTAAGATTAATACTGATGGCTCCTCATAGGGGAATCTAGGGGATGCTAGTATCGATGGAATTGGACGTGATAGCTTTGGCAGTATACAGTTCCTCTTTTTGATCTATAAAGGCCAGCACATGAATAACCTTATGGAAGCCATGGCTATCTTGGAGGTAGTGAAATGCTATTGTAAACACAGCTGGTATAACATTATATGTGAATTAGATTTGCAAGTGGTTGTCAACTTGTTGAATAAATGAAATTATGGTAAGGTGGATTGGCATTTGGATGTAGTTGTTCAGCAGATTCTTTAACTAAGTACTTCTTTGTTGTCTATATCTTTCAAACACATTTCCTATGAGTGGAATGGTGTTGCGAACTGCCTTGCCAATTGGGCTTCAGAGAATGGGCCCCTATGGAGCATTATTGATCAACAGATGCTTCCTCTGAGTTTATCTCAGACACTTGCTCAACTTGTTGACCAGGATAAAAAGTTGTAACTATTGTTTCACTTTCTTATTTAATAAAATTTTACCCCTCTTTTAGTTAAAAAAATATGTACATGTTTATGCGTGATATAACATGTATATGTAGTATAATGTATGCATTATAACATGTACATGATTTATCTAGTACATTGTATATTGTGTGCATGAATACCTTGGGTGTTGAAGGAACTGAAGCATCCCATTTTAAGGATGTGGATTGTTAGAAAATTTAACTATTTAATGGTTTCTATAGAAATGAGGTTATTCATACTCCCACCATCGATCAAGACCTATATTGGTTAATCTTCCAACCATGTCAATGAATAGAATATTCAATCTACTTCAACATCTGGCACTATGGGGGTTGCTTAAATGATGTTGACTATAATGTGATAATGTGTGTCATTGGTTTCATTTGAGGTCTTGACTCCATCATCTTCTATTTATATTTATGTAATTAAAGTCTTTTGAGTATGTCATTCTTTGTTAGAGTGAGTTATGTTTGCTTGTTTATTACACCATTTACCCAAATTAGATGTTTTGGACTTATTTGATGTAGGTGTATACTTTGGTGTGAAGGTTTTTTTATTTATTTCCCTTATAATTTAAATCCTCAATGGTTTTTGCATAGTGATAGGTTTTATACATCATCTTGAATTTAACCATCTTCAATATGGATTGAATATATGGTTGTAGGCCATTGTGGTAGTTGAGGACTCAATGTTGCTCTAACTTGAAAGAGCCCATTTTTTCATAGATAATATGGAAAAAATTGATGTATGCTTGGATTTATTGATCAGTTCCTTGTCATAGCTGTGACCACTACATATAGTGATCATCATAGACATTTTCAAGATAGTTTTTACAATTAAAGGCTTCTAATACTTTATCTTAGGTTGATTCAAGCTCATCTTATATATGACCTTTCTTCCACAAAAAGTGTGCCACCACTTCTTTATAGGTGAAGAGACTATAACAAGAGCAATCTTAAAATTCTATATGTTATAAAAGTCATTCATGGATAAATAAGATTCAAATTGATCTACCTAGTTATCTATTCCATCTACATTAATATTTCTATCATTGATAAGGGCCTCTAAGGTTACTTAAAACCTAGGGGGAGTCAACCACCAATATCTTTCCATAATCATGAATTCAATGAAACCACCTATTCAAGGACTTCTAAAAATTGGTTGAATAGAATTTTTTATTCATTCATGGGTGCTTTTATGATTTTATTTTTGATCATTGTGTGAATATCCTCTTGCATTGATATGTCCATTTTTCAAAATGACTTGCCACATAATCTGATGGATCTCCAGGTTTATCAGTAAGACTCAAAGACTCTAGTCACATTTGATAGGTCATGCAAGAATGAGATAAAACACTTTGATAACATTAATTTTAGGCCCAAGAGGTTATCTAGTGGATAACTCTTTATATGAGGATCTAGATGAAGCTATGTGTGTATCTAAAAGATTTGTGAGAAAGATAGTGTAAATAGAGAAAGAGATGTAGAAATAAAATAGTAAATGTATTTTATTTATCTATTTACATTCTACATGACATACTCTTGATAAAAATATAAGACCCTAATCTTATAGTCTAATTTCTATTATCTATTTATCTACTAATGTGATAAATATGTATATGTAACTTAGATGTCAAGGGTCTCAGAGCTATTTTCAAAGTTGAATTTTTTACATGACTCATCATCTCCTAATGATTATGTTCTGACATCACCAACTGGCATGACTAATGAGATATGGTCTAGAATGCTAATATTATTAGCATTGTATGTTAACAAAGAAGAAAATTTGGATCTTACATGTTGGCACATAGGTACTAAAACTAATGAAGATGTCTTTGTTTATCACACAAAGCCATAAAAGAAATTAGACTAAAAAAATTGATAGGATATAGTGATACAGATCCTCCTTCAGTAGTGTAGATGAGATAAGTATCTACATAATTAACATAGGACATGACAATGGTTTGTGTGTTATCATGGGAGCCATTGCCGATAGATCCAACTAGATCAATTGGTTGATGGGAAAGAAATAATATTGATGGAATGACAATGATATTTTATTTCATGATTCAAGAATAATAATCTAGAAAACTTTATAATAAATAAGCCAAAGTGGTTGTTCACATCACATTCCCAAAATGACCTTTCTTATTGATACAATAATGGATAAATTATTGAATGAAGAAAAATCATGACACCTATTATTAATAACAACTATGTGCCATATTTTTACATCCCCCTTAATTTATGGAGGTCTTTGTCATATCAAGAATTCTTTGAACTTTTAAATTTTTTCTCATCTAATTACTTTTTTAGGATGTCTACTACTTGTTCTATTATAGGGAAATGTTAAAAATTGACACTATCATCTTTCTCATAATGCTAAATCAAATGAAATATGGTATTGATAAGCTTGGTTTGGTCATGAAATACTATATTATTTTCCATCTAAATTGGAGAAGTGTTGAAAAACCTTGTTGCTCCTATAAATCTGAAATAACCCTTTTGAGCAATAAGATCTCTTTAGTTACCTCTAAAGCAGTCATATATTCCAGTTCTACTAAATAAATTTATAGCACTGATTACTTTTTGGATTTCCAACTAACAATTTATGTTCCTAAAATCATCAAAAATCTTGTAGTGGACTTTACATCTTCATGATCACTATCATAGTTGAAATATTAATATCCAACTAGTTTGAAGTGTCCTACCTTGGAGTATTTGAGCCCAAAATTTTATGTTCTTTTGAGATATATGAGGACCCTTTTTTTTGTTACCTAATTAATGTCCTTGGTTTTTTGCATGAATATTGAGAGGAAATCAATAGAAAATAATATATAGTTGAGTTGTGGTCATATAAATCATACTTCCAATGAGTTACTTGTATTTAGTGGCATCAACCAAATATATTGAATCTTTGTATGACAACTTGAGATTATATTCCATCGGTGTGCTAAGAGGCTTACAATAATCTATCATAAAATTTCTCAAAATGTCACCAATGTACTTTCACTAAGTGATGAAGAAATACTTTGGTTTATACATTACTTCAATACCAAAATACTAATGAAAATAACCCAAACCACTCATTTCAACTATTTTCATCAACTTTTATTTGAACTTTTTAGTGTATCATTCATAGTTCCCTGTGATGAGAAAATCATCAATATACACCACCAAAAATACAACTATTTTGTCAACTATTTTGATGAAAATAATTACATCTTAAAAATCAAAACATTTTAATTTCATGTTCATGGGATACTGAACTATGTTGTAATACCATGCTTGAGGGTCTTGTTTCAAACCATACAATGATTTCTCAAGTTTGTACACCTTGTTCTCTTGTCCATTTACAAATAAACCTTTGGCTTGTGTCATGTACATAGTTTTCTTAAGGTCACCATTCAAGAATGTAGTTTTGATGTCCATTTGATGAACTCTCCATCTATAGTGAGTTTTTAGATCAAACATGGTCTAAATGGTAGTCCATTTTATTGTAGGTGCAAAGATTTCATTTTATTTAATTCCTTTTTTTTTATCACACTCCTTTAGGATAATCATTGCTTTATGCTTGTCAAGTGAGACATCAGCCTTATGTTTTTTGAGGTAGGCCCACTTTCAGCCAATAGGTTTGCATTCATTTAGAGGATCAACTATTTTTCAAGTCCCATTTTTTACCAATGCATTGTACTCATATTTTATTGATTTTCTCCAAGGTTCAATCTTATTAGCCTGTTTAAAATTTGTTGGTTCTAAATCAAATGCAAAATTGAGTTTTTCTTATGGAAAATCATTCAAAGTTATATTTTTAATCTTATATTGAATTTTTTTAATGGACTTATCTAATTGTGATGTAGCTACATGTGCACTTCTAGTCCATGTTTTCCCGACTACATCAGGTTTCACATCTTTCAATGTTTGAGTGGCCCACTTAGGCATATATTTATATTTTTTGTGTGATTTAATTCATCCTCTAAAGTTTCATCACTTTCTACCCTCTAATCTGGTGGTCCTTATTCATTATCTATTGAATTTTCACTCTCTCTTTTAACATGAGTTTTAATATCATGTATTAGAGATAATAAAGTATCAATGCACTTCCAAATATGTCTCCCCCATGCATTCTTTGGAACATCCTATTTAGTCTCTATAGACATCAAACATTTCATACTTTTCAAGTCAACTCAATTTCTCATGAGTGTGCTCTTTATCCTTTATATTTTCACAAAATGCAACTTCTCTTGTGATAAGGAACTTATTATATTTCTCATTGTATAGCTTGTTTTCTTTAGAGGGTTCTGAATATCAAAAGTGGATGCATTTTTAACTCTTGTGGTCCAAATTATTTATCTTATCCTTTGGAATCAATTTGTAACAACTGGATCTAATTTTTTTAAATGTCACACTGAAAGAAGATGACCATACCACATCTCATACAATGTCTTGGATTCAAGAGATGTTGATTGTTATCTTTTATGGAGTTATACTATATTTTTAGACATTTTTTCCCTAAAAGTGTAGATTTATCCCTTTCGCTAGTACAACATAACATGAACCATATTGATCATAGTTCTATTCATCCTTTCTATAAATCTATTTTGTTGTAGAGTCTAAGTAACTATGAGATGGCACTTGATCCCATTTTGCTCAAAATAGTATTCAAACTTATTTGAAGTGTATTCACCACCATTATCTATCTTGAGTGTTTTAATGTGGGTTTGAGATGAATTTTCAATCATGGTTCAAAACTTTTGAAACTTCATGAAGGATTCTAATTTTTCTTCAATATGTATATCCAAGCGATCATGTTGTAGTGATCAATGAACACCATGAAGTATATATGACCACCAATGAAGAGGATTAGAAGAGAAAAAAAGTCTGAGTAAATGAATTAAATTTTTTTATTAGCTTTCCATTATGACTTTGAGAATGTTTCACTTGCATGTTTAGGCAAGATGCAAGCTTCACACTTTTCATCTAATTTTGTGCGCAATGTACGCATGTCAACAACACCATTATTTTTTAATACATGAATGTCATTATAGTGAGTATTCCTAAATATAACATGACATAACATGTTTGGAGAGATTCCATCTTCCACTAAATTAGAATAATTCCTAGAATTTTATGGTTCATCCCTAATTTTAAGTAGTTTCCCTTCCTCATATCTAGTCAAGATGACTGCATTATCACATTTTCTTTTGATAGTGACATCACTATTATCTAACAGAATGGAATGAATTTTTTTCCTTATGAGTACTAGGGACAACAAGTTTTTGTTTCAATTGAGGTAGGAAAAAATATCAAGTTTGAAATCTGAAAGCCTTGGACACTTGAGTCATATTATACCTCTTCCATGTGGTTACATACTTGATATATATGTGTGGTAGACTGAACCATAACATTTTTCATTTTAATCCTAAAAAATGTCTTTTCAAAAAATCATATGTTGAGTAGCACAAGTATCAAGAACCCAAGCATCAAATTATGAAGAATTTATTGAGACACTATTTATTTCATCATCTATATTAGAAAACACACATTCACTAGTGAATTGAGTTGAGTTTAACTTTTTTGATTGTTTCATTGAATTTCCCTCCTTATTATGATATGATTTAATTTTCTCCCACAGAGTTTATTTTTCATGAGTCTCATGCCTCCTTTTCTATCACACTATTCATAGTAGAGGTTTTGTTTATCATCTTATTTTTTATTTTAACCACCATGATTTTCATTTTTTCCACCTTTTCCATTGTACTTGTTTTTTTACTTAGTTTTTCATTTATTTTTGGAAGATGTGGCATTGTTAGATGTTTTAAATAATTTTATTTGACATATCACACACTTTCTTCTATTTTGGACTTGATTTTTCTTCCAAAAGCCTTTCTTCTTTCTACCATATTTTCAACCAACTAGTCAAATATGAGAGTGTTTAACTGATTAATTACTTGTAGAGACTCCAAATAGTTTGAATAATTTGAAAAAGGGTTTTATGAATGTGGTCATATAGATGTATATTTTGAAACTAGTGGCATCTACATCATTCTTTATGGCACTTATATTTGATTCCAATCTCACCACATCACCATAGTTAAACTCTAGGTTAAACAAATTCAACTACAACTAAATGAATTCAAACTCTGAGTGGGAATCAATAGCTCCTTTAGTTTGTGAAAATTTTCCCATGTGGAGTACTACACCCATGAATATTATGAAACATATCTTTACTGATGGAGGCCCTCATTAAGGCCAATGCTTTCTAGTTTTTATTCTTCCATGTCTTAATATCCATTGCATCATCTGTTGGATCAATTGGTTATTCATCCACATCATAAATATTGAACCATAAATTATAAAATATGAGTGTGTTTTCTACTTTTTGACACCATTCTAACCAAATGTCTTTGATATTAAATGTTGTGCCAATAATAGATTTGATGGAATGCATGGATTTTGTTGATTTTTTCAAGTTTTGGAGGTTTTGATTTTTTAGTTTAAGTTTAATTTTGGAGTTCGGAGTTTGGAATTTTGAGTTTTGAGTTTTGATTTTGACCCTAATTGGTTCTTTATCACTCCAAAATAGTCCCATTTTTTATATAACACCATACTTATATACCAAACCTCTCTATATACCTAGCCTTACTATATACTTGTTACTACATAGAAGAAGCTATCCCTTTCTATATACTTGATAGTACCTAAAAATAGACTTAATGCACGTGATACTAGAGTGGTATAGGGTACCTAGGTTATACATTAAAATGAATCACCATATCATGAGCATTGGCTTAATAATAAAACATCATACATCAATATACTCAGCTTTTCATGATTTCATGATTTACACCAATCGATAGTGATGAATGGGTAAAAGAGTAGATCTGCTTATTTCTCCTTGATTTTTAAAATTTTAGTTATTACTTGCCAAATTTACTTAGAGTAACTTGTTCAAGGCAAGTTCAATGAAAACTTTTCTCTAAATTTAAATGTTTGTCATATTTAAATAATTTCAAATTTTGAAATAAAGCACTTATGACTAATTTCTTTTTCTTTTTAAATGAAAAATCATAAAATTTTACCTATCTCCTCCATTTATCTATGTGGAATAATTTCCAATATTGGAAAAAGAGGAGTAGTATGACCTCTTTGGTTTGAAATCTCAAAATTTTTACTTTTGTGCGCCTTTATAAAAGAATGCTACCATATAAAAAACCACTATGAACTTTTTTGAGCAAACAAGACTAAAATTAGATGTGATGTAGTCATAAAAGATTATATGCAATACCCATCACTATACACATCCACCATAGATTCCATGCAAAAAGTTAAAATGCTAAAATCCCCTCTCAATGTAGTGACAAAAGAAACTCAAAATGATAAAGACTTGAAAAAAAGTTTTAGTCCTCAAAGTATCATGCATACATCTAAGGTATGTCAAAAGGGAATTAAAAACCATATTAACATATGATTATATTATTATATATTCAGAGATGTCAAAATATTAATACGTAGTCCTGCATAAGTAAAAAATTGCCTTGCTCTAAGAAAAATGCCTCCTTTCTTGTTCGCTATAAATGCATAGTTAGTAAAGAATGAGCTATTGAAAGATAATAATTTTATGTAGAGTGTACAACTAAGAAAGAGGAGAAAAGAGTGAAATTTAAGCAAATGAAACTTTGGGCTCTAATACCAATGACATGATAGAAATAATATTGATGGAATGACAATTAAATTATATTTCATGATTCAAGAATAAGTAGAGTAAACATTACAATAAATAAGCCAAAGTGACTGTTCACATCGCATCACCAAAATGACCTTTCCTATTCCTATGGTAATGAAGAACTTATTGAATGAGACAAAATAATGGCATCTAAGTTAGACATCTAGGATTAATAATAATTATGTAAAATATTGTTACATTAATTTTAGGAAAAATTATGGTACATAGTTTAAGATTGTAATATTGTTAGTGGAAATATGATTTCACCCAAATAATTATGGGTTGTGTTAAATAATTATTATTTTTAAATAAATGATATAAAAAAACATTTTTACATGTTTTTATTATCAATTGTACTTAACAGCCATACAAGTGTTTACCTTTGGGGGGGAAGTTAATGGAAAAAATAAACACAATGCCAAAACTATTGAGTATCAGGATCTATCTAGTTGATTGATCTAAGTTTATAGGAAGCTATAGGATATGGAGGAATGGCGTCAATCATGATCTCAATTTTAGTGGAAAAACTAATGTGACCAATGTGAGGATGTATTACAATTGATTATGATTCAAAAATGTGTAACATAAATAGTAAGGCCAAGAAAGGTGACCAATAGAAGTGATGGTCATTCTTTAATCTATGATCAATTGGGAAGGATCAAGTGTAGAAACTATAACTGAGAGGTTTTGTGAGGCGGCCAACACCCAATGGAGAAATATTGAGAACCTAATCCCTTTATCTAATTTGTACCTACTCAGTTAGGCCCAACCAACTAGAGGAACAAATTTGAAATGGAAGTGAAGGCTCAGCCACATTTAAGTTGAATAGGGAATATGCTCCTATTCACATTATTAAGGTCAATATGATATAGTCCAACTAATCTCTTTGTGAATCATGTATGTTGGCATAGTTCTAGATTGTGTATTTATCCCAATCCACATTTATTTGATCAATTGCATGTTAGCATACACATGTAAAAAGTATTCTTATTATTGTGTGTTATTCATTTTCTATTTTATGTAAAAAATAATATAATTTAGGCCTCTAAATTTACTTGGTTTTCTTTAACATCTTCAAATATATAGGTCAATTAGAGCCACTCTAGAATAAGAAATAATTTGGGTATTGCAGATGTATAGGTGTTGCCTCATGAAGAGTAGAGTAACAAAATAAAAGATCAAAAGAAATCAAATCCTTTATCTATCAATTTATTTTAGATTTGTTTGTCATCTACGAAAAGTGCTTGTTGCTCTTGACACTTTTTTAAGTGCCCCTAGTGCCTACAACAATAGATCATGATCATTTCTAAACAAGGTTACTAAAAATGCTAAAAGTGAGTTCTTACATTTAGATCTAGATCCAGGCAAGAATTATACTATAATGAATTATTTAAGATATACTTGTAAACCCTATAATTTTTTATTTACACATATCTACAATTTTTAATTTAAGGTCATTCATTTATTACATCATAAGTGTTCTTATTAGGGTGGCAGCCCCAAATATTCATCTTGTGGTATTAGAGATGTGAATATTTGGGCATAGATGGTTTTAGAGGGTGGTATGTGGCAAAAGAAGTTTTAGATTCAATAGTCAGCAGCTAGTAGGAAGTCATACATAGTAATGATTGGAATACCACCCATTTCAAGTAGTAAAAGCACACATGGGGCAAGTTCAAAAGTGATGCGACCGTTGTATTTAAAGAACGTCGAAGAGGAGAAGCACGATTCACTGGATTGAGACTTTTTCAAGTAATTAAGCGGTGAGTGGTAAGAAGGACTATAGGAGGGGGATTGAAATTGAAGGCTGAAAGGTACGATGAAAATCAAACCAAAATCCTAATGAGAAACAAGTTGTTTTGTGTAATCTACTACTATAACAAAACCGCATATTAAAATATATTAAAAAATGTATATTGTATAATCTAATATGTAAATATATATTATATGATCTAATATAATATTAATATATATTATATTGTCAAATATAATATTAAAATATATAGTATATAATATGATGTGGTATTAAACTATATATTATATAATATGATATATAATATATAATATTCATATAACAAATAAATTAAAATATATATTATATAATATTTATTGAAAAAATACAATAAAATATATATTACATAATATTTACTGAAAAAATATATAATAAAATATATTTTATACATTATTTAATTAATATTCAATATATAAAAAATGAGATAATATTTATATGTAATATATAATATATATAGTTCGTGTATTGGTAGGACAGGTTTTATAAAGTGAAATAAATTGATGGTGTAATATGATTAAGGAAAAATCTTTTTTATTGATTATTTTATATTTAATTATATAAAAAAATTATATTTAATATATGAATTCAATTATCAATGTAATAATGTTAATGGGGGGTAATACATTACTATTATTAAGTTTATCTGATTTCTTTTATTATAATTGAAAGGAGTATCAAAAAATTTGTAAAATTCATGTCATATAGATATATAAAAAGCATCATCATACCAAAATCATAATAAAATTATCAATTGAAAAAAATAATCATTTATAATTTAAAAAAACTGATAAATTTAAATCTAAAATATTTTTGACATTCCAAACGGCTACCATTTAGCCGATAAATTTATCCTTCATATTTGAGATAAAGTCAAAAGTTAAATCTATCCTGTCTAACAGGCATGACCTAACCTGACACGGACTTTATTCATTCAGCATTGCCCTTGAAATGTGAGGACAGCTCATTATAATCCTTTACGAATATTACTGTAATTCTTAAGAATTTTTTATAGTCCGCTTTAATTCTCCCTTTTTAACTCTATATTGTCCAAAACTCGGACAAAACTCTTTCTCCAAAATTCAAGGCACAAATAAAATAAAATCCCTTATGTAAGCACAAGGCCTCTAGCTAAAACTCCTTATCAAATACCATTTGTTAGTCAATATGCGCGTTCACAGCTTAAATTGGAAAGCACATTTTCAAAATGTAGATTTACATTTTATAGTATTAAAATAATGTTTTCAAAGCTTGATCGATCTACTCTCTCATTGTTTTGAATCCATTCCATTAAATGTTTGAGAACACTTTCATGAATTTCTTTCTAACAAAGTTTAACATATCATCATTTGTCCTACCTTCCATTCCTCAAGGGATGTGTTTTGGATGTAAGTGAAGAGTTATTGATGTTAATTGGCATAAGCGTGTAGTCAGTTGAGAATGGTAGAGAATGAATGCTTCCATGGACATTAGGGTACCTTCCATTAACAATAATAATAACAGTTCCAATTATTGTTTAGTAGTTAGCAATGTCTTTCAATTTGATACAATTTTCGAATATGAAGTAAGAATTATAAGTTTTACAATTTGGATCATGTTTATTAATTAAATGTATTTCTACTTAGAGGTTATTACAATTTACAATTTATGGATTATGAATAAATATTACCAATAGTAAGCAACTAAATCACATGGTGAGGAAACTTACTCACATGATATAAACTAACATAAATAATGTAGTTATTTCCAAAAATATATTCTAATTTTATGAACTCTAAAATTTTAAATTATTTAATTTAAATTTAATTAATTCAATTCTCTACAATTCAATAAAAAATATTTAATGGCAAGATTAATAGTTCTCATTATTTAAGCCACACAATGTGTTTGTTACAAATGATTGTCCTCTACAGTGATTTTTATATTTTCATTGAATATCTCAATGGTTATATGACTCTTGCTTTATGTAGGTATTTCATTTAAATCACAACCATCATTTTATTTTTTTAGATGTGACATCAGAGCGACAAAATAATGAAAAATTAAAGGTATCTATTTTGTATGTCAGGGTTCATGAAGACAAAATAATACTTACATCATGGAGTGTGGTGTTGAAAGAGCCAAATCAAATATTCCAACAATTTGAAAATTGATTACTTAAAGCTATTATTTGAAAAGATTAAAATCCTCCTTTTTGGTCTTTTCTTCATCGTGGCAGTCCGAGTGGCTCTTCCAAATCTGGAGGTGATGGCAGGGATTGGGGATCTCCTTCCCCATCTCATGATGGTGACATCAGAGGCTAGGGTCCTTTCCTCCAAGGCAAATTTACATAATCATCTCTAGTAATCTTCCCTAAAATAAATTAAAGTGAGACTTTCGAGACTTAAGAAAACACTCATTGGGAGCCCTTACTTATGGACAGGGATCCTTATGCTCTAGAAGGATGGGATGATAAGCCTCAGGGTTCGCTATCTCCACCAACTCCCCTGACAGCCTTGTTTATTGCGACTACTTAATTTTTCTCTTTATTGTTATTTGTTCCTTACTCTCTTTGCTTTACTATCAAATTATTGATGTGATGTTTCTTTTTGTTGGTGTAGTCATTTTTTACCACTTTTTAAAACTTTCCCTAAAGTATCTTTACCCTGAATGTGATTAAGTTCATGAAGTGTGACTTTTCCACCTTTTTTTTTTTATATGATTCATAATATGCTATATCTTATTTGATTAATATATAAATACTCTCCAATTTAAAAAAATTAAATTAAAGTAAATAATAATTTTAAATTTAAATTTATCATAATTTTTTTTTAAAATAAAATAAAAATTTACTCATAAAACTTTTATCATAAATTTTGGTTCCATAAAAAAAATAATCCTTATTGAAAAAAAACATTATTAAAATCTTTTATTCATCTAGTTTTGAAGCAAGATGATTCTACCGTCCATTTTAAAATCTCAATTCATTATTTGACGGATTTTATTATATTATCTTAATTTATATTCCATTAAGGTGGTTAAAAAAAATGTCATAATACAGATTACCCACATTCGATATAAAAGCAAATAATTGTGTAGAAAAAAAGAACAATGAAAGTAACTGCAAAACAAAGCTACAGTATTTAATTTGGACTTTATGCTACCGCTATTATTGAAATTAGTTAATAATCTTCTGTTACTACCTATTTAAGTGGATTAGCTTGTACATTCCATCTAATTATAGCAATGTTTTGTGCTATTTGTGATTTTACATCTGCTCATAATATTTATTCGACTAATATATTATAATATTCGACACAAATGAGTCTAGGATTGAAGAGACGAGTGCATGATAATTAGGGAAGTCATGAGACCCTCATTTAAATTATAATGATGATGGAACCATGAGACCCTCCGCCATGTCTATAACTACATTCGGCATGTCAAAGATAGTATGATCAGCTCTTGCATTCTTTTTGATGGAATCATGAGACCCTCCGCCATTTCTATAACTATTTTCGGCATGTCAAAGATAGTATGATCAGCTCCTGCATTCTTTCTGACACTTTTAAATGATTTAAAAATAAGGTTAAAGAATTTATAAATAAATTTCTGTTACATTGTCATATTTTGATGATGGGTCGTGGAGTGTGAATCAAAACATCTGTCTAAAAATTCTAACATAATTTTATCCAAAAATTGGACTGTCAAAATATTGTCTCAAAATTGATTTACAAATATTTCATTTGTATTTTATTTTATCTTATGTATATTAATTTTTTGGATGATTTAATTTGATGTATATTGTGTGTTAATTTTTTTTAGAAAAACTTCATTTTATATATTAAATAAATACATAATACACACAGATATTACTAACATATCTATCTTACATAAATCTATATAAAAAACACTGAGATATATATATATGTATATATATATATATATATATATATAAAATAAAAACATATTATGTGTATAATTTACATAATATTATATTAAACAATTATATATTATAATATATAATTAAGTATTTATTTAAATATTTATTATTAATATATGTAGTAATAGTATACATATATAATAAATATTTAAATAAATACTTAATTATATATTATAATATATAATTGTTTAAAATAATATTATATATATATATATATATATATATATATATATATATATATATATATATATATATATATATATATATATATATATATATAAACTTATTATTACTATTACACGTTAATTACACCGATATAAGTAATTGTATATTAATGGCATCTAAGGGACGTTGAAAATGTTAGTATTTTGTTATTTAAAAGCCAACATAAAATAATAAATAAAACAACAAACATAATAGTTTTAACAAATAAAAAATACATAAATACAAACATATTTTATTTTTATTTTTATTTTAAAATGTACAATAAAGTGAAATAAATAAAAATTAAATAAGAATTAAAATGATGTAATGTTTTAAATATTACTTCTTTTCTCATTGTTTTTTCTATAAAACTTCTTTCATTGCTTTTAGTATGAAATTGATTTTCATTTGACCTATTATATTATAACCTCATAATTGATAAATAAATAATCATATTCATACATCATATTTATTATCATATCATATTTATTAATAATCATCACATTCAAATTGTAAAAATAAATTACCATAAAAAAATATTACATCATAATAAATAAATAACATACATATAATCATAATTAATTTATAGATAATTTTAAAATGTTATCACATTATATTTATAAATAATTAGATAATCATAATAATTTATAGATAATATATAGATTTTACCATATCATATTTATAAATAATCATATCATAATAATGAATTGTAAAAATTAATTATCATAAAAAATTATCACATCATAAAAGATATTACATGACAATAAATAAATAATATATAGATTTTACCACATCATAAATAATTAATAATGAAAATTTTAAATGAATTATCATAAATTATTTTCCATATGGTAATATATAAATAATCATAAATAATTTATAAGTAATATATAAATTTTAAGGCATCATATTTATAAATAATCATAATAATGAAATTGTAAAAAAAAGTAATTTAAAGGTTTTATATATATATATAACCACATCATCATAACAATAAATGAATAAATAATATATAAATAATCAAAACTGGGAATCATTCTAATATATATAGTTTATCATATCATAAATAAAGTTATAATAGATAATTATAATTAATTTATAGGTAATATATAGATTTTATGACAAATATTTATAAATTATCATACACATTTTGAATAAATCTATGTAAAATACATCTATTATTATTATTATTATTATTATTATTATTATTATTATTATTATAATTATTTAGTGCATTTTGAAATATTATTTGTATATATATATATATAAGTGTAATAGTAATTATATATATATATATATATATATATATATATATATATATATATATATATATATATATATATATATATATATATTTTGATAAGTACATGTATCTATTTGTGTTTTTTAAGTTTATCTTTTAAAATATTTTGTCATTGTTCTTTATTATAATTATTTAGTGCATTTTGAAATATTATTTATATATATATAAGTGTAATAATAATAATAATAATAATAATAACAACAACAACAACAACAACAACATGTATCTATTTGTGTTTTTTAAGTTTATCTTTTAAAATATTTTGTCATTATTTTTTATTATAATTATTTAGTGCACTTTGAAATATTTAATTATTTTTATATATTGTATGGTCTTGTTTTTTCCCAACACTAATCATTATCTCTATACTCACAATGAGATAGAACATATTATTATATGAAAAAACACACAAGCTCATTTCTAATATTACCTTTATCAAAGATATTAATATTATTATGTAAAATTTCATTTGGAAAAAATGATATATAATAAGTATCTATAAATTCTCTATAAAATACAATTACCCATTTATATTGTTTTATTTTAAAAAACTCTACTAAAAATGAAACTTAATATATATAATCAAAGAATTTTTTTAAAATGATATTTAAATCACAAATAACATAAAACAAATAAATATATTTATATATTTATATATTTATATATATATATATATATATATATATATATATATATATATATATATATATATATATATATATATAAACATGTAATATATATATATTAATTAATATATTATAATAGTGATAGGTACATGTATCTATTTGTGTTTTTTAAGTTTATCTTTTAAAATATTTTGTCATTGTTCTTTATTATAATTATTTAGTCCATTTTGAAATATTTAATTATTTTTATATTTTGTATGGTCTTGTTTTTTCCCAACAATAACCATTATTTCTATACTCACAATGTAATAGAACATATTATTGTATGAAAGAGTACACAACCTCATTTCTACTATTACCTTTATCAAAAATATTAATTTTATTATGTAAAATCTCATTAAAAAAAAAATGATATATAATAGGTATCTATAAATTCTCTATGAAATATAATTACCAATTTATATAGTTTTATTTTACAAAACTCTACTTTACTAAAAATGAAACTTTATATATATAATAAAAAAAAAAAACCTAAATAATATTTAAATCACAAATATATATGATAAAATGATTACACTAAAGAATCATATAATATTCATCATAATTTGACATACACATCACATAAAATGTCAAATAATAAATCATTTCATATTCATAGAAATAAATTTATAATAAGTACATGACACTATTTACACGCTAAGAATTTTAAAATCTCTTCTTCAACTTTTTCTTTTGAAAATTTATATTTCATTTTTCAACTTTTCATATTGGTCATATGTAAATGGTGGTAATTTTATTATTTCTTCCTAGTAATTTACATGTGATATAGCCACATATGTTAACCTTGTTCTTCATTTTTTACCTATATAAATTGTGGCTTTTGAAAGAGTCAAACCTAGTGATTTATGTATTATTTATTCTCAAGCCAATCCTAAGGGTATTTGGTTTATGCATCCATTTTGTATTGATGTAATTGAAATTATACATATAGTTTCATTTTCAAATACTATACTTGAGTAACTGTCAAACTTGACCATAACATATGTTAGTGGTTCTAATAGGGCACTTTCAAGTTTGCATATTATACTTTGAATATACATGATAGATCTCCATCTACAAGGCCTACTTATATCCAAATATTGGAGGTTAACATGACTCTTTCATCCTTACCAATTAGTAATTTTGCATCAAGTTCATCATTTTGACCTCCTACTAGTGCACTAAAATTTTTTACCTTAATTATATTGCTACATGCAATAGGTCATTTAAATGAATGAAATGTTTTTTTTTTTTTTGGGATTATGCACATTATTATTTATGGAAAACAAATGAATAAACAAATGAATACTATTTTCAAATTCTTCATTAGTGACTATATGTATTCCAACATTAATTTTTGTCATCAATAACTTTTAATCATCAATTATCAAATTTACATCTCTCAAATTTGTGAGAATTTGATGAAACATTTACACGTATATTATTATCATATGGTGATTTATCACTAATAAGAGGTAATTGTTCTAAATATCTATCCAAAATGATAGATATACCTCCAAAACTCATGTTTGCATTCTTTAGAAAAATGCCTAATGAAGTTGAGAGTCTATGTTTTATATCAAATTTTATCCAATAAAGTTCATTTCATCAATCAATATGTATTTTATGTGGTGGATCTCTTCTTGGAATGTTTTAAATCTTTTTCCTTCTAATTCAACAAAATCAATGATTGGGATCTAAAGTTGTGAACGGATGGTTAAGGCACCAATATTGAATGTTGTAACTCTAGTTGTTATATGTAATATGCATAAAGACCACTCTATGAATGTTACATCCTGAAGAGCTCAACATATGACAAAAATTAGAAATGATTTTCTTGTCTTTGTTGTTCCTTGAATTATCATGCATAATGAAAAAATATTTTGACCTTGATGATAATGTGTCATAATTATATCTAGTTTTTCTTTTTGGGTTTAAACCTAATGTTCCATAATTCATATTTGGTGATAAATCATCATCTATTAGAAACCCATTATCTTTCATTGTGCTTATGAAATTATTCACTTCATTTATCTATTATTCATCTTTATATTTGTTATTTCATGGTGTTTGTATATCAATATCTCTTATTCCCAACATATCTATTTTAGTAACTTCCATAATTTCACCACATTGTACCCTAGATATGATTTTCCACTCTATTCCATCATATTTTGTTGAATTCAGGCATTATCCCCATATTTGGAATTAGTATGATTTTCAACATCTTCTAGAATATTCATTCAATTGACATGCCAAAAATTATAATTGAATGAATATTAATTTTATTTTATTACATCATCATCAAGTCTAATACCTCTTTGTGTATCAAGAAATATCTTGTAAAATAATAACTTTGACTAATAAAAATCAATCCATTTATGTGATTTACATACAAGTATGGAGGAAAACCTTGGTAATACTCTCAAAATAGCTATGACACTCCTTGTCTTCCCTTTAGTATCTCTTTTCTTTCTTTGGATTATATGTGCAAAATATGGTTTCCTTAATAAGTGAAATACTTTACATGGAAAAAGGAATGTTATTTTATCCATAAATAAAATATTTTGTATGCTTGCCATGGTCATCTTTATTTTTATCTCCCTATTTTAATTCTTCATGTGAAACATTCAAATGTATAAATATTGTAATGCTCTTTGCTAACAAAAGCTCCAATAACATGTGACATGTTTCTTGTGCCCCAATGAGTCTTTCAATAATTATTTCAATGTGATGTATTATATTTACTCTTATTTATAATTCATTAGGGTTTTATGTGTTTTCAATTTATGTCAACATGTATTGATATGTTTTAGATATCTTCTCTACTTTTATCGCATACTTGGCAATGTAATCAACTAGACATGTTTGCAAATAATAGGTTTTCAATCTACATTTTATATCCACACTATAGTATGTAGATATTATGTGTATTTACTCTATCATCATTTCTTTTAGGCTCAAAATTTTTATCTCGTATCTCTAAGTCTTGATATAATTTCTATCCCTCAAGATTCAATGGCCATAGTGCATTATAACTATAAATAATAATAACTTGATTGTTAGATCTTGCACACATACTATTTTTAATATCTATATAGTTATTTAAATGATTTAACATCTTACCTACACACCATTATTATTATTTTCTTAAGTAGATAGAGATCCTCTCTACACATTGTATGTTGTTCTACACAATTGAGTATCTCTTCATAGTCATGTTCTATATCCACCTATGTAAGTTGTCTTATATTTTGAATACATGGATATTGAGTAAAACCTTTTAACTCTTAAAATTCATAATATATAATAATTAATTAGCTACATTGAGATAATAAAAAATGTATTAAACATAGACTTAGAGAGGATTGATAACATACTTATATGTTTTGTTGTTGTGGTCCTTCCTAAGGATTACATGCATTAACAATAGAATGGAAGTATTTCTCAACATTTTTCCATTCATAATCATTTGTCCAATCAATGTTGTCCATATTTGTTGCTCTGTCTAACCATATTAATCTATGTACCTGTGGTGAACCTCTATGTTGTCATTCATAACTAGACCAATAATATTTTACTTTCATTACTTTTTGAAATATATCCTTATGAAAAAATTATACGTCGAAAGTGCATGTAGTGTGCCACTATAAGAGTATAATCAATAATATTCTATTCTTAGCAATTTTGAGATTCTCATGGATTTTTTGGTTTTTTTATTGGCATTAGTTCATGGAGATCAGGTAAATATATATCGACTACACTTAGTGAATAAATTGGTATGCCACCCAAGTTGATGTCACATGCTAATTTATTCACAAAAAATTTTACCAATAGCATCTTGTACCACTCAAGATGGTTCTAAATTACATCAAACTATCAACTAAATGGGAGTGGGGCACATTGTGCATCTACTCATGTAACTCATTGATGGTGATTAGAATATCTTAAAGACTCATTTTGATGAAACACTGCTAAAGAATTTTTTTCACAATGACTCATTATCATGTTCATCATGTAATATCTAAATCAAGGGTGTCGGCTGAAATAATGATCCCTGTATCAAAATAGATGTTTAAAAAAATCATGAAAATGTACTCATCTCACTTGTGGTTATAGCCAATTACATTTTCCATCAAGGAACAATGTTGTAAATACCATATCAAGTAATCCTAATGTGACATACTCATTAATAGGAAATGGTCCAAGCCTTCGCCAATCAATTAGTGTTCTAGAATTTGTGTTAGGTTTATTTACCCTTTCATGGATTAATTCCTTCTCTCTTGGGGAATTTGGTGGTTTTGAGGTCATTGGTTTCATGTGATTAATGATATTTACTTCATCTATATCCATCACTGGAATTAATAATACAACTTCATTTGCATCAAAATCAAAATACATATGGACAAAGTTTAGTTGCTTTAAGATGTTTACATCAACATTAGATAGAAGTTCACTAAGATCATTGGCATCAATGTGAACATCTGAGTAAAACCTGTCATGTTTTATTTTATTTTTATGTGCTTTATATACATGTTCTCTTTTGTTAGTAAAGTTGTATTTTATTCAACATGTATCCCTCCTATGAACTATAATCATTGACAAATATTTTATTCAATGTGGAAAAACTTTAGATATTTATCTTATTTCTCATAGAAACATTATTGTATGCCTTTATATTTATATTGACCTTTAGTTGCATGTGTCACTTGTAGGATTGGGCTAACATGAGCTATTAGAATTTCCTTAACTTATGTTTAGTTTTCAAGTTGTAGGACTTTTGGCCCAAGGTCCATATTGTTTGATGCTAAAAATTGATGATATCCTTTCTCTTGTCAAAATCTATTACATATAAGGCCTCCATGTGTTCGAGAAACATTCATTCCAATGTATGTTTATTGACAAATAATGGAGCAAGATTATCTAGAGCATTTTCAAAAATAATTTGAAAAGTTTTCAAATCTCTCCCAAGTATTCCATTGGGATTAGTTATATTTTTTTCCTTTCAATTTATAAATATTTTATTCATCTTCTTCTTCTAGATTGTGATGTTGACTCTCTTTTCTAAATCATTATTTTGCATTTGTTTTCTTCTGATAAGTTGTGATGTTTTACGCACCTGTATATCATTATTTTTTGCATTGTATGTAATATAAACATCCATTGCATCTTGATCTACATTCTCTAGTGTTTCAATCACATGATGTAGTGATATTGAATTTACATCTTCAGAATTAATGTCAATGCTATAAATTGATTGTTGATAGTGCCTTTGAGATGTTTAACAATGAAGTTCTTAGTTATCTTTTATTTATTCCTCAATCAATTGATCTAGATGGATTTATATTTACAATCTTGTTCTTAATACACATTACTCATCTTCAGATGCTTGTTCAAGCATTTTTCAACTTATCTGCATGCTATCACTTTTATGCTTCCAATTCTTCAACTTTCAATTTGTCCCTATGTTATTTTTATTTATCCCTCTCTTTATGCATATATGATTTGCTGTTGTCTTTTTCTATGATAATGTATTTGATATTGTCTTTGTTTTTCTCTTTAGTATTCTCTTCATTTTTCTTCACTTTCAAAATTCAATCTAGGTTGACCCATTTGTCCACAATTTATAAAAATGATGTAGAAATAGTTTAATAATATACAAATATAAAACTCATCCTTAATAATATATATTTATACTTAAGCATACATAACTTATTAAAACATAATGTTGACCTAATATATTTTTAACTCGCTTGAAAAAGATCATTTCATTCGATCATTATAGGATTTAAACTCGGATCGATTCACTTGTAAATGTAAGTCCACACCAAAACACTAAACAATATGTCTGAACCATATGACTTAGATTTAAAAAGTTATAAAAAAAGTTATTTTACTATATTGTTATATTTTAGATGTGTAAAATAAATTAAGAAATTAAATTTTAAATAACATAAAACAACTAAATTATAAAATAATAATATCAAATAATGTTGGCCCAATAAGATTTAAACTCGTATCAGTTGACTTGTAAATGTAAGTGTGAAATTGGTCCAACTAGTTCTAATGCATGCTCACCCAAGAATAATAAAAATAATATAATGTCTTTGTATTTTTTTTTTAATAAATAATTAAAATATTGAATACCATGAACATTATTTTTGTTTAAAATAGAAAAATTGAACGAAAAAATATATAGATTCATGCAAAAAATTAAATACAATCAAGCGAATGTTTTAAATACACAAAATTATTTTGGTTTTAATAATATCTATCTAGAAGTATACCTCATAATTGCAAAGGGATTATAAGTGTAAATTATTTGATATTATTTTCATAAAAATAAATTATATGTCAAACTATAAAATCAAAAACAAAAAATAGTTATAATTCCAATTACAAGGGCTTCTCTTTCCTTGAAATTAATTTCATTTCCATTCTATGCAAATCAAATTTTAGCTAACAATAATTCATAGAGGACTACAATTAAATTTAATGTGCCAAAAGGTTTTCTAGGTGAATACTTTTTGGAACAAATGGATGAGTTCAATTGTAAGAATACTAGAATAATTTTTCTAGCCATAAACTTCTTACTATAGTTTTTATGTCAGTTGTGGCCTAGCCAAGTGAAAATGTCACTCAAATAGTGAAGTTGTCTTGCTATTTATTTTATTTATGGAAATAAATATATCTATATATTTATGTATCTTATGATTCTTTAACATCAACTATGGGGGAAAGAATAGTTACAATAATTATCACATGAATATGTGTTTTAACCTTATAGGGTTTAGCTAATGTAAATCCTATGTTTGAATAAAGGGTTGAGTAAACGAAATCAAGGAGATAATATGCATAAAATATATCCACTACTTTGTTATAGAATTGACTAGCTTTAGCTTTTCTAAAAATAGTAATAAATAGTGAAAATAATTATTTATCTAGAAAACACCTGATACAGATAATCTAAGGGCTAGAAATTGAGATGAAAGCTAGTTTGAGTGTCATCAATGGGATCCGTATGTCAGAACTCTTCCTAGATAATAGTGCCTATTAGTGTAGGTTTTTATTTTCCCCTATTTTTTAATTAGGAAAATTGTATTTCTTGTGCTTACATGGAGTTTTCTTACATTTGTGGGATAGGCTAGCTTATGTGGAGATGTGTGTCATAGATGTGTCATAGGTGTCATAAGAATGTCATAAGTAACTCCCTTGATGGGAGTTACTTATCTATTCTTTCACCACCTTTCATGGAGGAGTTATAGTCTATTCTTGGGGTGCCTTGGCCACCTTTTGTGGAGGAGTTACTTACGTTCTCTCCTATATGTATACTTTACTTTGGCCATCTCATGTTAATCAGATTTTGGTTTTCTCCATTTTTGTCTTGTGCAATTTATCTTCTTGTACAATTTTGAATTGCTTTAGCATCTATGTTGTGTGCACTTGATTCATCTCATGTGATCACGTCTCCATTACATTCACATTATCTAAATTATGGCAACAACTCCGATATGGTATCAGAGCCACTCCAGTAATCGTGTCTCAGGTTATGCTATTAGTTCATTCTAAAATTCTTACTTTGCTTCCTAAGTAGTTTTTTGTTTAACTCTGTTGCATTTAAGAGTTTTGGTAGAGTTTTGTGAAAACTCATGCAAATCCATATGGAAACTTATTCAAAAAATTACTTCTGGGTTAGAATTTGCCAAGACATCTTGTTTAGATCTATTTGTGCTTTAGCAAGGCAGTGAAATTTCCTTTTTTTATGGTCACTCTATAGGAAAAAAAATAGATCTCTACAATCTGGTTCTACTTCTTGGACGTTGGAGGGGTTGACTTTGTTGCAAGCTACTGGGCACCATTATTGTGAGCAGAGAGAGGAGCAACATCAGCCATGCCATCAGAACTATGCACTTTTTCTTGGTGCCACCTTTTGTTGTATATGTTGTTTATTCCTTCTTGATTGATTTCCTTACTATCTGCCTTGTCTGTGCCATCAGCAACACCATGCCAAGCTTCTGCAATGCCACACAACAGTCTTTCCAGCAAGCCTTTAGCAATAACAAGGTGCCAGGTAGTTGTATGATGTCTAGCATGCAGGTCTATAGTTCATTCTTTTTTTATTTTTTGCCAGCAAATTAGAACCTTTTTCCTTTAAAAATGCTACTCCCTTTTTGGTCTCTAATGCCCATCTGGTGGGCTCTCTCTCTCTCTCTCTCTCTCTCTCTCTCTCTGTTTGACTAATAATTTTTCTTTTGTCCAATAATTTCTTTGATATTCATAAGTCAGTAATTTGATTTTTTGAATTAAAGACAAATTGGAAATTAGCATTCAAAAAGAAATAGTTTACTTGTTTTAAAAAAACTTGTATCTTCAACCTATGAAGATAAAGGGTGAGGCCCGAGTTGGTAGGAGGCCAATTCCCCCTCACACAAACCACTTTTGGATTCCTCATTCCATGTCAAATTTAATGAGTGGTTTGAAGTCCACTTTCTCTCTCAAAATACGCATTTTTAAAATGTTTTAGTGCTTTTTTTGCAAAAACACTAGTTTACGGAAAAATTAAACCTTTAATATCTTGCAAACGGTAGCTCAGATTTGAGTGCCATTTTTTGAAAAAGTGTTTATAATTCAATTATACATAGTTTAGGCTTTTTATTTGTTAAGAATTCACTAGTTTATAAAGTTCCTTAAATTTGGGTCTCCTGGGATGCATTTTCGACTGAGTCCAACGTCCTGTTTGCTTATAAGTCTTGCACTGATTTCTCTAAGATGCATTCTCAACTGATCCTGACGTATTTTGAGCATGCACTTACATATTTTGGGGGGTGGGCTCAAAATTTTAGGGGGGTGTGATTGCTTTTCACAACTTGCAAATCTTTGCTTTTATTCTCCTTTCTGCATAATTTCACAACTTGCAATCAACACAACTTCACCTAAATTTAGCTTAAAATGGATTATTTTCAACTTAAACCCCTAACACCCTTCAAATATCATGAATGGAAGGTTAAAATGTTAATCATTCTTAGAAGTAAAGGGTTGTATAGGATCACCATGGGTACTAAAGTAGAACCCAACACTAACGCTGAAAAGGTCAAGTGGTACAACCATAGTGATGAAGCCTATGGATTACTAATCTTGTCTACGTCTCTAGAACTTCTCTTCCATTTAGAGAACTCTAAGACTCCTAAAGAAATGTGGGACACCCTAGAAAACTTATTTGGGAAGCTTGATGAGATGAGAGGTCATGAGCTCGAAAACGAACTCATAAGTCTAAGTCCTAGCAACTTTTACACCCTACAGGACTTCTTTACTAAGTTTAAGGACCTTAAATTGCAATTGAAATAATTTAGGATAGAGAAGAAAGATGGTCAACTCATCCTTTCTATTCTCACAAATTTAGGTCCAAGCTATTCAGTCTTTGTCTCCACTTTCCATGCCACAAAAAGTGCCCTTGGCACTACATGGAAAATGCCTTCTTTGGATTCACTCATTGCTGACTTGATTAGGGAGCAAGATAATCTAATTAAAATGGGAATAATGAAGTCTACTCAACCCTAAGTTTTGATAGCTGGAAATGGTATGGATAAAACTTCAACAAAGGAGAAAAAGAAAAAGAACAAGGACCAAGAGAAGAAGAAAGAAAACAATAATCCTACCAAAAACAACACTGAGTCTTCCTCCTCCAATGCTAAACCTAAGAAGGAGAAGGTTAAGTGTGCCTATTGTAAAAATACAAGGCATGATGAACACAAATGCATGAAGAAATAAATAGAACACCTAACTCACCTTCTAGAGAAGCACAACATAGGTGTTCCTGAGTCCATCAAGTAGAATTCATCTACCCAAGATTATACTAAGGCAAAAGGCAAGGGTAAGGAGAAAGAAAAGGGCAAGGCCCTTGTAGCAATTACAGCTTCTACAACATCATGGGTCATTGATTCGGGTGCTTCTCACCACATGGGCTCTTCACTAGTTGAATTTTCATCTTTAGAGACTTGTAGCATGACTTCAATTAGTTTGGGTGATGACACATCAATTTTTGTTGTAGGGAGAGGGTCAATTGAAATAGAAGGAGGAACATTGAATAATGTTCTAAGTGTTCCTTCTCTTTCAATGAATCTCCTATTAGTGTACCAAATCACTCACATTGGTCGAGGCATGAGAGTTGAGTTTTCACCAGATTCAGTAGCTATCAGGGAATTACATAGTGATACTATAGCGGTAGTGGGTAGGGCAGATCATCAAGTAAGGTTATACACCTTCTCACATTTTACACCAGATTCTTCTCCAATAGCATTGCTAACTCATTCAGATGGAGTTAGCAAACTATGGCATGAGCGATTTGGCCACCTTAACTACCACTACCTTGAACAACTTTGCAAAGATGACATGGTCATTAGCTTGCCTCGTGTCCAATTCTTAAAAGGACTTTATGAGGGGTGCTCCCTTGGGAAGCATCCCGAAGAAAATTTTGACAAAGGTAAAGCTTAGAGGGCTTCACAACCTTTGGAGTTAGTCCACAGTGATGTATCAGGACCCTTTCCCAAACCATCTTTCACAAGGGCCAAGTACATCCGCACTTTCATTGATGATTTCTCTAGGTACACTTGGATATATTTTCTCAAACAAAAGTCTGAAGTGTTTGAAAATTTTCTAGACTTCAAGGCTCTTGTTGAGAAATAGAGTGAGAAATCCATCAAGGTTCTTCAAACTGATAATGGAGAGGAGTATGTCAGCATTAGGTTTGAGCAGTTTTGCACCACAAAGGGGATTGATTTGCAGTGCACAGTCACTTATAGTCCTTCACAAAATGGGGTTGTAGAATGCAAAAATGGGTTCTTGAAAGAGATGGATAGCTGTATGATTCACTCCAAATCCTTAGCACCATAGTACTGGGTCGAAGCCATCAATTGTGCTTGCTACATTCAAAATAGGGTTCCTCACAAAGCTTTGAAAGGGATAACAACCTTTGAAGCTTGCCATAAAAGAAAACCTGATGTTGAGCACCTTAGGGTTTTTGGATCCCCAGCCATGGCCCACATTCGGAAGAAGAAATGCAAAGCTAGGGAATGTTAGTCCAAGCCTTGCATCTTTATAGGATATCCAGATGGTATTAAGGGGTATCGCCTTCTAGATCTAGTCACTCATGAGTTGTTCATCGAGAGAAGTGTCCATTTTCAGGAGAGTCATAGAGACTCAACACTTGAAACTTCTCCCTCATTAGATCTACTTCTTCATGATGATTCCTCATCAGACTCAAATCAGCCACAATAGGTTCATGAGCCATAAACATCTTCTTCTACTTTGAGTTTAGACAATGAGGATAGTGATGCAGGGTCATCCACCTTTAGTCAGTCAGAGGATGAGGAGTTAGCACTTGACTCACCCACTTTCAGGCCACTTTAGGCCTAACAGACACTTGAGAGTGCTAGCACTTGGGTAGGAGATCCCACAGATGATAGACGTACTAGGGGGGATTTTTGGAGAGATCCACATGCCTTCTTTGCTTCAATTTTGGGTCCATAGACTTTTTGGGAGGCATCAGGGGTACCTGAGTGGGATAGTGATATGGAGGAAGAATATTCTTCCTTAATCAAAAATCACACTTGGGATTTGACTTCACTTCCTAAGGGAAGAAAGATGGTTTGATGTAGGTCGATATAGCAGACCAAGTTTGTAACAAATGGGTAGGTTGATAAGTACAAGGCATGAATGGTCGCCAAGGGTTTCTCACAAGTAGCAGGGATTGACTACTCAGAGACCTTTACACCCATTGCAAAGATGACTTCTGACTCACCTTGGCTATTGCCACAACACATGGTTTGGATGTGCATCAGATGGATGTGAAGAGTGCCTTTCTTCACGAAGACCTAGAGGAGGAGATCTACATGGAGCAGTCACCAAGATTTGTTCAGGATTCTTCCTTAATATGTAGACTTAATAAATCTATCTATGGCCTCAAATAGGCCCCTCAAGCATGGTACACCAAGATGGATTCCTTCCTTCTCACAGTGGGTTTCACTAGGTGCCATTCTGACCCCAATGTCTACTTCTTACGACAGGATGATTCGCTCCTGATTTTGTTTCTATATGTTGATGACCTTTTGATCACCAAGAGTTCTTCATTGGCTATTGAAGTAGTGACGGCATCTCTTCAAGATAGATTTGACGTGATAGACTTGGGTTTGTTGCACTACTTCCTTGACATTGAGATCTCACTGTTAGATTCAGGGATTTCTCTTACACAACCTAAGTATGCTCTTGAATTATTGGCTTGGTTTCACATGGCTAATTGCAAGCCATCTCCAACTCCCTTTCTATCAGGAGTCAAGCTTGAGGCTGATTTTTGTTCACCATTGGTTGATGCCACTCAATATCGACAATTTGTTGGTAGTATCATCTACTCGACTCACACTAGGCCCGACATATCATATACAGTGGGACTTGTCTCCAGATTCATGCAAGAACCTCATGAGCTGCATTGGAAAGCAGCTAAGAGGATATTTCATTACATACAAGGTTCAAAGATATAGGGGATTTAATACAAATTTGGCATATAGGTTGACTTGGTTAGATATACTGATTTAGACTGGGTTCGTGATTCACAGACTCACAAGTCCACTTTTGGTTACAGTTTCTCTCTAGGTTCTAGTCCTATTAGTTGGTTTAGCAAGAAGTAAAATGCTATTGCTATATCATCCATAGAGGTAGAGTATAGGGGAGTTCTTAATGTAGCTATTGAGGCTATTTATTTTTAGGGGATTCTTTCTGAGTCTGGCATTCCTATCAGGCAGCCCACCATCATTTATTGTGGCAACTAGAGTACCATTTAGATTTGCAAGAATCCAGTTTAGCACTAGTGAACCAAGCACGTAGAGATTCACATGCATTTCATTCGGGAGCTTATTCATAGTCAGGTCATCAACTTGATATTTTTCCAGTCTTTGCAGTAGGTTGTAGACATCTTCACCAAACCTTCCACCAAGAGCAAGTTCATTCATCTGAGAGCTCTTCTTGGGGTGCGGTCTACATCTGTAGCAACATCATCTTCAGGGGGGCCTTCTATCCTCTTCATTTCTTTTATGTCTCTCTTTTGTGGGGGGAGTTTTTTCCTATGAGTTTTCTCCTTTTCTCTATCTTATGGGAGATTGCATTTGTACATGGGTACCTCATCAGGCCTAGTTGCCAAGACCCATTTTATATTTCCACACTGCCCACTTAAGTTGCACTTATGGGCAGGTATTAGTGTAGGTTTTTATTTTTCCCTATTTTTTAATTAGGGAAATTGTATTTCTTCTACTTACATGGAGTTTTCCTACGTTTGTGGGATAGGCTAGCTTATGTGGAGATGTGTGTCATAGATTTGTCATAGGTTTCATAAGAATGTCATAAGTAACTCCCTTGATGGGAGTTACTTCTCTATTATTATCACCTTGTCACCACCTTTCATGGAGGTGTTATAGTCTATTCTTTGGGTGCCTTGGCCACCTTTTATGGAGGAGTTACTTACATGCTCTCCTATATGTATTCTTCATTTTGGCCATCTCATGCTAATCAAATTTTGATTTTATCCATTTTTTTCTTGTGCAATTTATCTTCTTGTATAATTTCAAATTGCTTTAGCATCTATGTGGTGTGCACTTGCTTCATCTCATGTGATCATGCCTCCATTGCATTTGCATTATCTAGATTTTGGCAACAACTCTAATAGTGCCATAATTATATATTAGTAATATGTGTTTCTAGTTTCCTACTATTTGCATTAATGTTCTCTTTGTAGGACTGTCTCAAACCTCTAGGTGCACCTATTTCTAGATTTTTGTGGTCTATTTCTACATGATCAAATTCTAGAACTCTGTATTGTGGCTATAATGACTAATTTATGATGAAAACACTAATATTAATTTCAAGTAGGGTATTAACTAAAGTGTGTTCATTAGTATGATATGATAGACATCCTCAATACACAACTATGAAGATAGTTGTGTACATACCAATAATCTTAATAGGGATCAAGCTCAATGTAATTATCCTCACCTATGTACTAGTGTAAGTGTAACTGATGCTAGTATGATAGTTGACTTGAGTGCATTGAGTGTGCTTGAGATTTCAAATCTAACAAAACTATATTAGGGTTATCATAGATGGTAGTATATAGAAGTAGGGCATAATAGGGATTGATAACCTTAATTTTTCTCAACTTATTTTGTATTTGAATAAGTAGTTTGCATCATATTTCTATCTAATGGATAATGTTGTAGCCATATATTTCACCCTATGAAAGGGTGTTTAATCCTCTCCCATATTTATACAATAGGGAATTAACTCTAGTCTTATGGTTTGTCTATAGCAGTTGTAAACCTCTAAGTTAAAGGGCTAACCCCCTTGATTTATCTCTTGAGCTCACACACTACACTAGACTAGTCCCTTGGGGGTGAAAAAGGAAGAAGGCAATATAATGTAAACCTATAATAATGAGGTGATACACCAAAATATTATTCCACAAACACACTTTCATATACACTAAGAATGAAGACTATAAAAACTAACTTCAACTCTATGGCCTTCTAGCATTAGTGTTTCTCATAAAGGAAGATTATTATCCAAATTTAGAGGTGGGTGAAAATATGTTTTAGTAATAGACACTACTAGTCCCTCTCATACTTTAAGATACACTCAAAAACCATATACACTTTATTATACCTATTAGAAGAGATATCCATAACACAAAACATGCAAGGGCAACATGAAAATAAGGAGAATATATTCATCACTTAACATCCAAAGTACACCACTTAACACAATTAGGTAAGGGATTATAGAGATCAAATCAACTGTAGATGTCTTGTTCAAAATGAAAATGAGGTGCCAAACTACTAGGGCTTCATCATACTAGATGTGTACTAGATACAATCACCAAAATGGCTCGCATTTATAGAACATAGGAGAAGAGAGAGAAGAAGAGATATGGAAGGGTCACAAATACATGCATCAATTTATAAAAACTAGTTCAAATTAGAGATAATGAAATGTAAAATAAGGAAGGAAGTGGTCTTCGACAAGTGTCCATTTAAATTGCATCATTCTCCTTTGAGTTGGCATAGGGGCTCTTTACCTTGCTCTTTGAAACTATCTTGATGATGAAGACTTGAATTTACTACTTGAAAATTACATGAGGTTATTTGACACATTTTAACTATCATGAAAAGGTGGAAACAATATTTTAATAGACCTCATATATCCCTAAACTGATAACCTTTCATACACCACTTGTTGTCCATTGTCTAACAACCACTTACTAGCCTTATAGGACTTGCTCTTTACACTTGTCATAAAAATGAATTATAATTATAAAATAGAAGTGTTTAAAAGGGGTTAGGATGCCTATTTAATACATTTTTTTCATATGGTATATCATATATATCTTCATGAAACTTAAAACATGCTTCTCACTTCCTATCTTAGACAGTCACCTTGCCTTCTCACTATCTCGCATAGAATACCTTTGATGAATGTGATAATAGATGTCATTTATTTCTCAAAAATGGTTATAAATTAGTATGATAGTTTGGAAAAAATATATAAAGACCTTTTTCAATGGTTGAGATTCAAAAATTCTCCCATGTACTTATAGAACTAGTCAAATCTTGTAGGAAACCCCATATTAGGTTTGTTCGTACAGAAGATAGTACAGACCAAATGAGAGTTAAGGATCCTATGTGAGATATAAACCTATCTAGATATATTTAATTATAATTTTACCACCTTTGAATTCAAATGTATTTATGACTTCACCATCGAGTCTAAACAAGTGTTCTTGGAGGGTGTTTGGTAGTTTTGGTTCTTACTGATAGTTCACAAAATCCTAATGTCTAACTTCCAAAAAAATTATATTGAGTTTTACCCATAGAACACATTCAACTTTTCCAAACTCCTTGGGTCACCATGAAATCCCATTGTGTGGATATGAGCAGATGAAAGTGACCTTCGAACTCTTTCTCTACATTTCAAGTAGGCCTAAGAAGGCAATAGGTTTGAATGACCAACCTTGTGTTGTTTAATACAAAATTATTGGTATAATATATCCTAAAACCTCATATAAAGGTTCTAAAATTGGTTAGGAATTTTATATAGTCCATTGCAACATGATAAAGCCCATGATGTTTTAGGCCTAGTCTATGTCTGACTTTGTGTTTTGACCCTCTATAAGTTTTAAATGACTTTAGGGCCTCCTCCATGGTTTTTTACATGTAATTCAAACCTTCACACAATATTAGAATGGTTTTAAGAATCAGTCCTTTATCTATTTACTCCTCACATACAAGCCTACATACTATGCAAATGCTAGAGTACTCTCTATTTGTGATAGAACAGAGAGTGTCTCCACTATTGGTATGAGCAAGATGAAGCCGTGGGGAGATATTATAGGTCATGGTGACTAGATTCATATGGATTAAAACTTTTATCACATTCACATAGTTTTCATTACTTTAAAATCTCCATAATAGCTTTTAGGATGGTGACTGTCTGCAAGATGATTGGGCATGGGATTAAATACCTATTTGATCAAATCTCTTTATTTCATTATATATGATAAGCACATGAAATTGATGTTACCAATATGAGAGTGGTATTAACATGTAATAATTCACAATATTATATCATTTTTCATTAACCATACATATATCTCACATGGGCATGCACTATCCTATAGTCTATGTTGGTTGTGTCACCTGTATGTGTTCAAATCTTGGAAGTGGAACTAGGGATATCTTGTATGCCCCCAAGGATGAATATTTTTAAGTTATCTTTCAAGCTAAATTTTGATTACATGAATGACATTAATTAATTTGAGGCACTCTTTCTTGGTTACTCACTTGATTGCAATCGAGTAACAAGTTTACTTACAACTGTTAAAAAGGTACCAAGATCTCTTAGCTTGGTCTTATCTAGATTTGAGATTGTAAATTAAGTATTTGTTTCAATTTATTATCCTATTATAGCCTATAAATAATACCTTTAGACAAGTATAGAGATTGGTTTACTTCATCTTGGCCACTAATCTACTAGAAAAGTTCAAGAAATTAAGAGATGATGAAATTCCATAGCCTCCAATTAATCACAGACATCTAAAATATTTAATTGACTGAGCTGGTGAATATGTACATAATTATATAGTGTATAGTCTTGATACTTTGTTTTTTTTTAATTTCCCCTTTGGTTTGAGCCTTATCTGTCTAGTTCCTTTCATGTTTTTATATCATATGTTCATTTTTGGATCTTCTTGATCTAATTTTTGTCAGTCTACCTTGTTTTATTGAGCCTTCATGAGTCTTTTTTGATAATTGTTGAATTTTTAACTCCATAACCCAATGGATTAGCACTTGGTCTTATTTTCTAAGGTTCTTTGCACACCCACAAGGGGTGTACATCCCTAGGTGAAAGATAATGTTAGTGCCCAAAATTATGCTAAGGAATTTTGGAATTTTGATCAAAATATTAGAACTCATGAAGGATTGAAATCAATAAATTTACATAGGAATAACCCCATGCCATGCTTCCCATGCCACTTGGAGGGCCACATGGATAGCAGATAAATCATTAGACTTACCATGTAGTCATAGAATGAAGTAAAGTTTGAATAATTTTTTGAACTCAAAGGAACACGTGGTTGCAAGGAAACTTGATGGGGATTCTAACAATGACTACAGCTTGAAAATTTTAGATAACACCATGGAGTTCTATCAAAGGATCAAGGATCAAAATGTAATTAAAAAATAATACACCAAGGTCTACGAGAGAAACACATGTGAATATCAAAATTTGAAAAGACACTTTACAATTTTCTTATCCACCTTCAAATCTCATAGAAGACAAGATCGTGTTGGTGGTAGAAGTGGGATGTGTAGATGCACTTTACAATTTGATAATGTGCAGATTGTTGATTGGGTTTGGAATCGCATGGAAGGAAAAGAAATGAAATTGGCATAAAACATCATTATTTACTATAGTTTGATCATATATCATGAAGGAAAAATGTGGATGGCTAAAATGGGAGGTTAATGTGCAATTTGTGTTCCCACTTATGGATCTCATGAAACATGGGAATAGAAATAGGCAAGAAAGTTAAATGAAAAAAAGGTATGATTTCTTAGATAGATCACATAAGGGGGATGTACAAGTTGTAGACCATCTCAACGGTAGCCATTTCCTCATTAAAAAATATAGACAAGATTCCTAAAGCATATTCACATAAGAGGGAAAAAGTGTGAGGATTCATTTGTTGTTAATCTTTTCCTTGAATGGGTTTTTTGTTGGATAGATCGTAGAGCAAGGGAAGCAAGTGCCTTTGAGTCAAGAATTAATTAGTTTTTTTTACCCTTATAATTGAATGATCTAAACTTGAGATTGTGTTTTTGATCTCATAGCAAAGGGTACAAAAAATTATAATAAAACATAAGTGGTGTACAAGGTAACATATGATGATAATGGAACAATGGGGAGATTTCCACATGCCCAATAGCTTCTTGTATGTGTTTTTAGTGATATAGACTACATTAAAGTTTGTGACATTAAATAATGGTTATTAATATATCCAATGAGACCAAAAACTTTGGCAGTTGGTTCTATTGCTAAGAGAGTTTTATCTCACTCTTGGACAGGCATACAAAGATGATAGGCAATTGCACTGTGCATTAAAGGTTGGAGAATTGGGATGATCATTGTACGGGTCCATGCCTCCATGTTTATAATAGGCTAAATATGTCTCAAGTGGGAATAAAAGTGGTTTATAATTGTGCATTAAAGACCAAGTCAAACCAAAAATAATAATTGAGCCACATTGTGATGGCAGTAAAGAGATGTATAAAATAATGAAGATAATACTACATATGTTTTATTTTCTAGGAAAGGTTTTTTTTTCTGAGCATGGATCCTCTTGCATGACATACATGTGTAATACTAGATAATACAAGGTTAAAAATTAGTAGATGATCATCAAGGTAAAAGATTCAATGGATTGAGTTGGTAAATGTGCATTATAGTTGCCCTGTAAAAATCCCCATTCAGGTACTGATGTTCTCTCACTTGATCTAAATAGCAATGAATCACCCTACCTAGGTGTTGTTGTAGGTCCATCATAACATATGCCAATCATATAATTTTGATTTTTTTATGGTAGTGATTCTTATTAAGGGTCAACACATACTTTCATATCCAACTACCACACAACTCAGGTTCACATATGGAGGATATTCATTTATTTCAATTTTCCCTTTAAATAATAAATCCTTCAAATAAAGGTTAGATTCATATGTTGAGAGATCTATAATACCATGTTTCCTTGTATTTTCTTCTCAATTAGTTGATGCAGGGATAATTCCATCTTTTTTTTTAAGGCTCTATGAGGGTATATTGCTAAACCAAGATAAAATGGAGTTATATTTGAAAAAATACAAAATTTTCAAGTTGTGGAAATCAAAGATGAGACCCCAAAATCCCTAGGAGATCTAAACGATAAATATAATTTGTAAAAATTATGGTCTCAAAATGTATATTACAAATTGTGGTCAACTCTACCAATCCCACTAGTCAAAGTAAGGAGAAAAGTCAACTCAAGAAGAATTTTAGGGAAAATTGGAGGAAAAATACAATTTTTCAGTTGTATAAATTGTAAATTGCACTTAAATCTCCCTTTTCTACCTACCAACACTGGTTAATAGGAGTCCTTAGTGTAAGAGAGAGATTCCACAACCAATTTACAATTTTGCAATTTTGTAAAATTTCAAATTAGAGTAGGAGTTTTGGATTCCCTAAAATGAACTTTTGAGGGAAATAGTAACCCTATCTACAATTTGCAATTTTCCAAAATTTCAAATTGTAGTTGGATTTCTAGAATCCCTAAAAGGAACTTTTAGGGGAAATAGAAACCCCAACTGCAATTTACAATTTTACAAAATTGCAAATTGTAGCTAGAGTTATAGATTCCTTAAGGGAACTAAAATTTCAAAATGAAATCCTAAAATTTGTATTTCTAAAAATTACAATTATACAAATTATAATTTTTAATTTGAAAATTACATTTCTATGAATTACAATTCTACAATTTACAGTTCGTAAATTTACAATTTTCCAATTATAAAATTGCAAATGAGACATGGATTTCCCCAAAACAAGAAAATATCAAATTTTCAAAAGGGAAAATAATCTTCCCAAAATGGAAAAAAGAGAAAACTAATGCATTAATGCATTGGAAAATGTAGAGGAAACCCTAAAAGGTAAATTTACAAAAAAAAAAAATTGAAAATTTCAAAGTGTGAAAATTCAAATTTGCAAAAGGCAAAATTGAAAAAAGTAAAAGTGCAAGATACAAAGTGTTGAAAAACAAGTTAAGAGCCAAAAATCAAAAAGATGAAATGACATAAGTTTTTGTATTTTCATTTGCTTTACTTTTTTAAGCACTTCCATGAAAGAATATTATAGGTCTACAAATCCAAGGTGGGGCAATCTAAAGAAGATCTCTTGAGAAGCCATGAATATAGAGTATTTCCTTGCCATCATTGGAAGAGTAGGTTGTTTTATGGCATGCATATGAGGAAGGGAATTTGTCCAGGAAGGTTCCAGTTGCGGAAGAAAGTGGTCAAAGAGCATCTGAAAGAATTTTCACATGAGTAAAAAGTTTGTTTGGCCTCCACCATGAATTTTCACCTTCCAACTCATGTAAAAGGTATCTCTAACCAAGAAATGAAAGGATGTGCTTCAAATATACATCATTATTATAGAGGAAATTAGAGCAATGATTTTTCATGAAAATGGATGAAGATTCTAGGCATGATAAAGGATTTTATCTCTTTAATAGAATCTTTGCAAGACGTTGGGGTGTTGACTATAATTTCAAAAATTTCAAAATGCAACCCCCATTCTCATATTGCGAAAGAAGGGTAAAAAATATATAAATAGGGGGTTTCTCCTAAATTCTAGTCTATTTTTGGTATTTTTTTCTTATGTATAGTCTCTTCAAAATTTTGGGATCACTATTGTCTGTATCTTTTGCCTCTCTTTCTAAGGTGGTTGCAATTGTACAACCATTATCAAGCTATGAGAGCATGTTTATATGTCTCCCCTATATAACATAGAGTAAATCCAACATGCTTATCCTTATGGCAGCATTTTGTAATAATGATGTCTATATAATTTTATTTCAAAGTTAATGGTAAATATTTATGGTTATTACTTTTTACTTTTCATGAACTGTAGTGATGTATTTTGCAAATGTTGTCGATTGGACATCTTGTTCTATGCTCATTACTAGTTGTCATCTTGGGCTTAGATCTAGGTTATAAATCCCTCTTTACATTATGTTTGGAAATATGTTTATGAATAACTTGTTAGGGCACCCTAGGTTTATGGATTAAATGGGGAAAAATATATGAGATTTTAGTTTTAGTGTATGTTCTAGGGTTTTAGGATCATTTAGGTGTTTGCATTTCATTGGCACTAATGGATGAAAATTATTCCTAGTAGTTACCACTAGCTTGCGTTTGAGTCTTTTGCATTTTTGAAAATAAATGATGTCATGAATATTGTAATAATTCCTAACATTTGAAAACCACTTGCACACCACCCATTTTTATCAACTATTTCATCATCCTACTATGTCCTATTTTGTTGATAATACACCCTTTGCATACCATTAGTGTTATTTGCCTTGAAAATTTATAAAATATTTCATATATAACATGTGTTTTCATTTTGTACTTTTAATACCATGCACTATAGTTTTACATTCAACCCATGTTTTTGAACATTCTATAGAATGAAACTTGCAGCCATATACCCATCTACCTTCAGTAGTTTGTATGTGACTTAGTGCATTTGTTCATTCCATGTGACAACCCTTCCTAGGTAGAGTGATAATTTTTAATGTGCCCTACTGATATTTGTTTTTATTTAAAACAAAAATCCCCATGGAGGTTAAATTTTGGAATCTCTCCATGTGATCAAGATACCTCATATGTCATCTTAGCTTGGTTCAGGTAGAGCTAGAAGCAGTATGGATCTAACCATACCCTTTGTCAGTGTCTGTTAGTCATTTTATTTGATCAGTCCATTCTTGATGTCAAACCCTCCCCTAGATATAATGACATATCAATGGGTGTTTCATCTATGTTTACCATTTTTACTTAAGTGTGCAAGGCAAAATGAAATAGTTGCACAACTTGAAACCACCACAATCATTATCCTTCATCATCCGTAATTAATCCTTCCTCATTCCTAACCACTCTTTTTAATAATCTTATAGGGGGTGTAGTTGTTTTATTTTTGTGCCTAAGCAGCCCTAATCACTCCTTTATCTATATAGGTTAGAATTCCATCCCTCCTTTCAATATATGGCTTGGTCAATGGCCCCTCATCTGAAGCATGTCATTCAATGCCCATTCAAAAGTAAAGAATGGAATGAATCAGTCTTACACACATTGGGTAGAGAAGGTTAACTAGATAATAAATATTACCTCCTATATAGATACAACATAATACTTTTTCATCATCACTCATTATCCTTAACCAATCCCTTATCAACCCTCATTATTCATAATCAATCCATCATTGACCCTAATCATCCCTAGTCACTCCCTTATCATCCCTAATCATCCCCCCTCATCCTTTACCATCAATAATAACTCACTAATTGACCCTCAATGTACATCATCATCCCTAATCACTCTTTTCTAATCCCTCCTTATCCATAATCACTCCCTCCAATACTCTTATGGTGGGTGTTCTAAATTTCTACTTGTTGATGATCATAGATAGTCAATCATTTCTTATATAGGTTAGAATGTGCCCTATCCATTCATTAAATGGGTTGAGTATTCAATATTTTATTGAATTAGTTATCGATTATTAAATAAATGGTCAGGTAACATATATGTTTACGACTATACACTAGTATTCAATATCAATATATGGCTTGGGTATTTCATCAAGTAGGGCATACTCAAGTATGTAGGGTAATAAAGATATGTAGGTAGGGAAATAATTATAGGTATTCAGGTCATAACACAATTAAAATAAGGTAAATAGGGCATAGTCAAGATCAAAATATGGCTCAAATATTCATTTAAGTAGGGAATACTCAAGTAGGTATGGAATAATAAATTAGGTATATTATGTAGGTAATAATAAATGGTATATAAATATTTGATACATAAAATTATTCCAAACTTCTTTTCTCATTATATCTATTAGCAATAAATCTTTCCTTGCAAACAAAAAAAGATAAATAGGTAGGGAATACTAGTGTAATTAGGGAAAAAATACATGCATGATATATATTTCAAAGGAAAACATCCTTTTAAAGATTAAAATATATTATATATAGGTCAATTAGGTAGGACAAGAACTAAAATATAGATTGAGAATCAAGATTCCCTTACCTTATTAGGTATGACAGAGAGAAGCAGGTAGGATAAGAACAAAGATATATATCAAAAAGTAATTATACTTTAACAACTATATTAATATAGAACAAAAGGAAATTTATATATCAATAATACAAACTTACCTTTATATTTATAAGTATCCTGTCCCTGATACAATAGATTAAGGTATATGCCCTTCATTCATTTCATAGATCAAGTTGTGTATATATTGGGTTGGGTATACATGATACTAGATTTGAACACACTCTAATGGAATGGTGACCACTTATCTGTCTATCTGTAAATCTTGTTTAATATGGACATGGTCTCAATAACATATAGATAAAATGATAATTTAACTATGGGGTTTGGATTGGAATTATCAACTAGTCTACATTCACCTTTATCTATATAGATATAATTTTGGATTCTCAAATCTAGGATTGGGATTCCTAGATTTCCAAAACCCAATCTACCCAATCTATATATGTGAGTAGATCAATTTCATCCCACCCTTTGGTGAATTTCATGCCTATTTATTCTAGCATATAGATTTGGATACATAATCTCTCTCCAAAATTTGGTCATGGATCACCATATAGATATTCAAATACCACCAAAAAATTAAAAAACATCTATAAGTTTCTTATTTGATTAAAATAGGATGAGTGAAAGAAGAGTTTATTTGGTCCTTATTTGACTGATTAAAATTTGGAATTTTAATAGAAACCAATCAGGTAGAAGAGGGAGGATAATACACCCTCCATCAAGGTATTGGAAGGAGTGGCTAAGGATGAGAATCTTCGAAAAGGAGGTAACGAGTAGAGATGATGATGTATTAATTAGGTATGGTGAGAGTTAATTAGAGAATGCTTAGGGATAATTTAGGATGAGGAATGAGTGATTAGGGATGATGAGGGATGGTGTATTAGTGATTAAGGATGAGGTATGGTGAGGATCAGTGAGAGAATGATTAGGGATGATGAAGGGTGGTGAGGTTCAATGAGTGAGTGATTAGAGAAAATGAGGGATGAGGAGGGAGTGGCTAGGGATGATGAATCAATGACTAAGGATGATGAGGAATGGTAAGGGTCAGTGAAGGAGTGATTAGGGATGATTAGGGAGTGATTAGAGATGATGAGGGATTGTGAGGGTCAATGAGGGAGTGATTAGGGTTGATGAGGGAGTCTTTATGGATGATATAGAATCAGTAAAAAGTAATTAGGGATGATGTGGGATAGTGATGGTCAATAATAGAGTGATTAGGGAGTGAATTTTATTTTAATATTTAAAATTCCCACACTTTTGTCATTTAAAATTTTCATATGAAATAAATTTTACACCCAATAATGTGTATTCATTATAGTGTGTATGCATTATAGTGTTAGTGTTTACCAATCTCAAAATACATATGTGTTATGTACTTACACATAAACACTATTATAAAATGTCAAAAAATTATCTCCTAACTTCATGCACTTACACTTTGTAGACATTGATATTCTAAGGAAAACCCTAAAAATTATCATACATGAAGCAAATAGATATATGTTGGTTAAATAAAACTAGAAAATATAGAGACCATTAATATTCCATCAATGCAGTTATATTATGATGAGATCAAATGCTTATCATTATATAGGTGCATCGTACAGGTCTATAATTAAATGAACTTGAATGAGAAATTCTGATGCTATAAAAATAGGTTTGGAGAGGATTATTGTCTCTAATTCATTGTAGTTGAAAGTCCTCCAATTCAGCCACATTTAGTAATAACCAATGGGAAGATGTTTGATGAAAATATGATTTATCAGGCTCATTGGCAAGGAATGTTCATGAAATAATATAACAAGGAAAAAGTGAACATGGATTGATGCTCTACCTTATGTGCTCATTTGTGATAAGAATGAATGAAATAGTGGAGATACACCGACATCAGGAATCAAGTATGAATAAATTCAAATTATAGGAATTTGAATGATGTATAAATGAATCCCTAAGGCCACATCATGGGGTCCTCTATAATTGATTTTTCTCTTGTTTCATATTGGAGGGTCATAAGTCTAACTTATTTAATTCATGTTATCCATCTCTAAACAAAGTATAAATGTTTGTGTATATACATATCTAAATTTTAAGCCTAGTGCAAACTACATTAGCTCTTATTTTTTCCATAATTTTTTGAATCATCTAATGAAAGATATATTTTTTTATTATTTTAATACAAATACTTAATGATACTAACCCAAATTATATTAGTTTTTATAAAATTAAAATTCCTAAGGATGTTTTAACCCATTGTATTAATCTTTAGATAAGGAACTTTCCATGAAAGTAGTAGCCTCTACTAGAGGTAAAAAAAAGAAGCCAAATGTAGTGCATGATAATAAACTATAAAATGAAATATTTGAGGTGATTTTGAATTAAAATGACATGCTCTAATCTGATGCATAGGATCCAAAACTTGAAATGCAACCATGAAAATATGAGCATGGAGATTATAAAATGGTGGAGAAATAGTTTTCACAAGTGATAGAGAAACATGAAATGGCCAAGCTAAGTGTAGTGGAGAGGGAGAATTGAAAAGAGATATAACCACCAAAATATTCCAAGGCCTTAGGATACATGAGAATTATAATTTTTCACTACTTAAAAGGGCCAAATAAGAGTCTCCAAATAAGAATACAAATCATCTTCAAAGAGATAAAATTTCAAAGGAGGAGGTAGAACACAACCACTTCATCAAACATGCATAAATAAAATGTATGAAGGTATATAAATAAGGTATGAAAGAGATGAGTATTTCATTATTTGTTTCAATCAAGTATTTATAATATAAATGTGGTATGTCTATAAATTCAATGAATTTACAAAATGTGAATATCAAATCCTAAATGATGTTTATTTAGTGTATCAAGGGCATTCATATTAGAATAGTGATAAATGGTGTAACCCAATCATGAGAGGAACTTCACAGTAATATATGAATTTCCCTCAAACATTATACTATCTTTTTCCATATAGTTCTAATTTAAACACATATTGAAATATTGTAAGTTAGTATTAATAAATTACATGAAGGAAATATTAAATAAAATCATATCTAAATATGGCTGCACAACCATCAAATTTAGTTTTGTAATAATAATTTGAGAATTGTATGGAAAATACTATCACCATAAAATTTAAACATGTGTGTGTGTGTGTGTGCGTGTGTGCGTGTGTGTGTGTGTGTGTGTGTGTGTGTGTGTGTGTGTGTGTGTGTGTGTGTGTGTGTGTGTGTGTGTGTGTGTGTGTGTGTGTGTGTTTGTGTGTGTGTGTGTGTGTGTGTGTGTGTGTGTGTGTGTGTAAAATCCATAAAGGCATATAAAATAATAACATAAAATAATGTTGGATGAATGTCCTATAGGTATATAATGTCAATAATGCATATGTTTCTTTAAAGGTGTACAAAAAACTACATCATCTAATAACATTATATAATGTTGAGTGAATGTATTATATGAATAAAATGGTAAAATTAACTACATATTCATATAGTCATACAAACAAGTACATCATATAAGACATCCTACTTATCAAATAGTCTCCCTCTCTTTGCCTTCCTAAAATAAGACTCTCCATGGGATGCCCTACTCATAAATGGAGATGTCTGACTATAGGGCCTTCTAGGCTCATATCCCACCTATAGCTAAACCTTTTCTAATATAGAATAATATTAGAAAATTTACATACTGTACATGTAACCAAGTTCAAAAATTAAATTTAAAATAAAACACCAGAATAATTTAAATGTGCACTTACTGCAATCTCATTGTCATGCTCAATATGTGCATGGCACTCAGTAGGGTCAGTAATTGGTTGAGGAGCATGAATAGGCATCCAAAATGGGGAAGAAAAATTATAAGGTGTCCTACTAATAATTTGAATGGGAGTATCAGATGTCATATAAAAACCATGCATACACAATACATTCACCTAATTTGTATTTGCCCAAGTATGTGGTCAACTTATTAGAAAAAATATAAATTTACATTTCAAAATTGCAAGTTAACATGTACCTCGGTGAGTGCTTGTGAAAATGACATTACAACATCAATGCCTATGTCTATCTCTACTCATAGAGATAGAAGAGTGTCTATTATCATCATAATATGAATAAATAAGCTCACTTAATTTTGTAGAGCATATATGATCATTAGTCAAGAACATATATCTATGTAAATAAAAACATACACATAGAGTATAATATTAACTCAAAATTTTACATTTGTATACATAAATGGTGGCCTAGTAACATCAAAAACTAATTTAGTGGATGGCCCACAAGATGACTTTGCATATGTAAACATTAGCCTGCTAAGATCCACAAATGTAGTTGTGTACCATAAATATGTATGCATCATCTCCTCCTATGACATAAAAATTACATATATATTATTCAATTTCTATGTAAATTTATTATTAGCTTTTAAATGTAAAAATGACTTAAATTTACATAAAATATACCCACATGTACGTGCCAAAAACTCATCACTCATGAGTATATCATTTAATCCCTCAAAAGCTTTATTTAATCCCTCAAAAGCTCTACCATCATCATCTAAAGTTCTAATGCATATATCACCACAACATTTACAACAATGAGGTCAAGTATGCACACTAGGTGGAGTATCTCTAGCATCAGTCTTAGAAAGTATACTCATATGTTAAATGAGGGTATTAGTAAGCACACTAAGCACATACAAAATGTCAATCTCTATGACCTACTTAACCATAGAGGGGATATCGGGTTAAAGATTCTTTTGCATAGCAATCCTTAAAGGATAATTAGGCATATAATGTGTACCTGGTTGATCATATATATAGCCTTTCCCTTGGCCCAAAAACTCACCATAGTAAAAATAGTTGGGAATATCATTGAGGAAAAACTCACAGTAGAGTTTCCTCAAATAATATATTGGGACCTCATTGTTGCCACATTTTGGGTAATCAAACACCATACACCATCAATCCCAAAAATCATTTATAATAAAATTATGTTGGCATCAATAGATTAAGAAATGTTTAGTGGTTATTGGAAAAGGTGTATTTGTTTTTGGGTCAGTGAATAAGGCAAAAATTAGATCTTGTGATATTTATTTATCCTTCACCTCACATGTTTACAATTTTTCAACATAGTGAGCCCTATATATATCCCTATATGATGCCCATATATCAATTTAACTCATTTTGAAGTCAAATTGATCTAATGCTGAGTCCAAGGTACTGGTCAAATAGGTTCAATCGGTGTTGGTTGATGTGGGGTCCCTCTTTATCCTAATTCTTTATTCAATTCATATTTTATTTTCCACATGTATAGCTAGATCCTCCTAACTACCTTTAGTAAATTATGGAACTATATGAGGGATAGGAGAGTTAGGAGGGTTAGGCATAGGTTTAAGAGGATGGTTAACATGCTAGTCTCTTGTAGTGGAATGAGATTTTAAAAAAGAATTAGATTTAAGAATTAAACAATACAAATTAAAATATTATAAAAATTTAGTGTCTATAGGAATATGTTTTTATTACTTACCTCCCCTCTACATTGTTTTTATTAATTTGGTGAGGTATTGGGTGATCCAAGTGTGTTTTCATCTTCCACCAAGTGAAACACAATCACAGTATAACAAACATGAGTGCATAACAAGTAGAAGAATGAAAATGAGATAAGTATGCCGATGACTTGGGCCATTTTATTTTTGGTTTCAATAACATATATGCATTATTAAAACATAACACATGTGGATTATTATCACTAAGTTTAGTGCTAGTAACACATAGTGTTATGTTTTCGTAAAGTGCATGTGTTATGTCCTGAGAATACCAAGCTTAAATTTAAATAATGCATATACCTTATAACCATTTCACATATGCATTATGTTCATAATGTGTATGTGTTAGGGGAAATTCCCATGTAATTATCCCAACTCCATGCAAATACCCATTTATTAAAATAAATTTAAAGTATAAAGAACTTATAATTTAAAATAATAGTAAACACACAACATGCCTTTTAGTTGTTCAACTTATCTTATTTAAAAACCTGTGCATATTAAAATGAATTAAAACCATGTGTGTGTTATATCATGTACATGTTAATTTTCATGTGTGATATAGCATGTATATGTAGTAGAATTTATGCATTATAACATGTATATGATTTATATAGTACGTTGTATAGTGTGTACATGAATACCTTGGGTGTTGTAGGAACTAAACCATCCCACTTGTTAAAGGATGTGGATGGTTAGAAAATTTACCTATTTAATGGTTTATATATAAATGAGGTTCTTCATGCTCCCACCATTGATCAGAAACTATAGTGGTTTATCTTCTAACCACATCAATGAACTGAATAGTCACTCTAATTTAGCATCTGACTCTATGGGGGTTTTTTATGTGCATTGAATATAATGTGAGCATGTGTGTTAATGATTTAATTTGAGGTCCTGACTCCATCATCCTCTATTTCTATTTGTGTAAGTAAAGTCTTTTGAGCATACCATTTTGTGTTGGAGTGAGTTATGTTTTGTTTTTTATTACACTATTTACCTGGATTAGATGTTTTTTATTTATTTGATGTAAGTGTATACTATGTTATGCAGGTTTTTTAATTTATTTCCATTATAATTTAACTCCTCAATGGTTTTTGCATAGTGATAGGCTCCATACATCATCTTGACTTTAACAACCTTCAATATGGATTGAATATATGGTTTTAGGCCATTGTGGTACTTGAGAAATAATATGGAAAACATTGAGGTATGTTTGGTTTGACTCATTGTGTCCTTACCATATTTGTGATCACTGCATATAATGATCATCATAGACATTTTCAAGATAGTTTTCACCATTAAAGGATTCCATGAATTTATCCTAGGTTGATTCAAACTCATGTTCTATCTATACTTTCTCCCACAAAAAATGTCTTGCCACCACTTCTTGATGGGTGAAGAGACTTGGAAAAAAAATCTTAAAATTTATTCATCTTAAAAGTCATTCATGGATAAATAAGATTCAAATTGATCTAACTAGTTATCTACTGCATCTGCATTAATATTTTCCTCATTAATAAGGGCCTTTAAGGTTACTTTAAACCTAGGTGGACTCGATCACAAATATCTTTCCCTAATCATGAATTCAATGAAACCACCTGTTCAAGGACTTATAAAAAATAGTTGAATAGAAATTTTTATTGATTCATGAGTGATTTTATGATTTTATTTTTATCATTGTGTGAATATCCTCTTGCATTAATTTGTCCATTTTTAAAAATGACTTGGCAGATAATTTGATGGATCTCAAGGTTTAGCACTAAGACTAAGATACTCTGGTCACATTTGATAGGTCATGAAAGAATGAGATAAACCACTTTGATTCCACTAATTTGAGGCCTAGGAGGTTACCTAGTGGCTAACTATTTATATGATGATCTAGATTAAGCTATGTGTATATCCAAAAGATTTTTGAGAAAGATAGAGTAAATAGAGGAAGAGATGTATAACTATAATATGAAATGTATCTTATTTGTCTATTTATATTATACATGACATAATTTTGATAAATATATAAGAATCTTATCTTATAGTCTAATTTTTAGTATCTATTTATCTACTAATGTGATAAATATGTATATGTAAATTAAATGTCAAGGGTCTCAGAGCTACTATCAAAGTTGATTTTTTTGCATGACTCATCATCTATTGAGTATTATGTCACGAAATCACAAACTATAATTACAAATGAGATATGGTCTATAATGCTAACATTATAGGGACTGTATGGTAACATAGAAGCAAATTTTGATCTTATGGGTTGGACATAAGTACTAAAATCAATGAAGATGTTTTCGTTTCTCATATGAAGCCATATGCGAAAATAGAAAAAAAATGATAAGATATAGTGATACAGAACCTCCCCAAGTTTTGTAGGCTAGATAAGTATCTACATAATTAACACATGACATGAGAATGGTCTAGGTGTTATCATGGGAGCCACTGCTGGCAAATCAAACTGGATCAATTGGTTGATAGGATTGAAATAATATTTATGGAATGACAATGAAATTCTATTTCGTAACTTAACAACAATAATCTAGAAAATTTTACAATAAATAATCCATAGCGGTTGTTCACATCACGTTCCCAAAATGACCTTTCATATTCCTACAAGAATGGAGAAATTATTGAATGAGAAAAAATTGTGACACCTAATATAGACACCTATTATTAATAAAAACTATGTACCATATTTTTACATCCCCCTTAATCTATTGGGGTCTTTTTTAGATCAGTCATTCTTATAGTTTTTTAAATTATTTCTCATCCAAACACTTTTGTAAGATGTCTACTAGTTGCTCTGTTATAGGAAAATGTTACAATTTGACACTACCATCTTTCCCATAATGCTAAATCAAATGAAATTTGGTATTGATATGTTTGGTTTAGTTATGAAAGACTAGATTCTTTTCCACATTAATTGGAGAGGTGTTTAAAAACCTTGTTGCTCTTATAAATCTGAAATAACCCTTTTGAGCCACAAGATCTCTCTAGTTACCTTTGATGCGGCCATATATTATACTTCTACTAAATAAATTTATAACACTAATTACTTCTTAGATTTAGAACTAATAATTGGTGTTCTCAAATTCATCGAAAAACTCATAGTGGACTTTCCATTTTCATGATCACTATCATAGTTTAAATATAAATATACAACTAGTTTGAAGTCTCCTACCTTAGAGTATTTGAGACCAAAATTTTATGTTCTTTTGAGATATATGAGGAATTTTTTTTTGTTAACTAATGAATGTCCATGGGTTGTTACATGAATCTTGAGAGGACACCAATAGAAAATGATATATCTAGTTTAGATGTGGTCACATAAATCAGAGTTCTAATGAGTTGTTTGTATTTAGTGGCATCAACCACATCTACTGAATCTTCATATAACAACTTAAGATTCCATTCCATTGGTGTGATGAGAGCCTTAAAATATTCTATTATAAACTTTCTTAGAATGTCACCAATGTACTTATACTGAGTGATGAAGAAATACTTTAGTTTTTAAATTACTTCAATACAAAAATAGTAATGAAGATAACCCAAACCACCCATTTCAAATATTTTCATCAAATCTGATTTCAAATTTGTAGTGTATCATTCAAAGTTACTTGTGATGAGAAAATAGTGAACATACACCACCAAAATACAATTTTGTTTTCAAATATTTTAATGAAAACAATTGCATCTTCAAAATCAAAACATTTGAATTTCATGTTCATGAGATACTCAGCTAGTTTATCATACTATGGTTGAGGGTCTTGTGTCAAACCATAAAATGATTTTTCAAGTTTGAACACCTTGTGCTCTTATCCATTTACAAATAAACCTTTGGGTTGTGTCATGTACATAATTTCCTTGAGGTCACCATTCAAGAATGTAGCTTTGATGTCCATTTGATAAACTTTTCAACTATTGTGAGTTGTTAAATCCAACATGGTCTAAATAGTAGTCCATTTTGTTATAAGTGCAAAGGTTTCATTCTATTCAATTCCTTATTTTTCATCACAGTCCTTTAGGATAAGCAGTGCTTTGTGCTTGTCAAGCGACACATCAGTCGTGCATTTTTTTATTTAGTCCCACTTTTAGCCAATAGGTTTGCATCCATACATGGGATCAACTATTTTCTAAGTCCCATTTTTTACCAATGCACTATACTCATGTTTCATTATTTTTCTCTAAGGTTCAAGCTTCTCATCCTATTTGAAATATGTTGGTTCTAAATCAAATGCAAAATTGATTTTTTCTTATGGAGAATCATTCAAGATGAGATTTTTAATCTTATATTGAATTTTTTAATGGACTTATCTGATTGTCATGTAGCTATATGTGCACTTCTAGTTCATGTTTTCCCAACTTCATTAGGTTTCACATATTTCAATGTTTGAGTGGGCCACTTAGGCATATATTTATATGTTTTATGTGATTAAATTTCATCCTCTAAAGTTTGATCACTTTATACCCTCTAATTTGGTGGCCCTTGTTCATTATCTGATGAGTTTTCACTCTCTCCTTCAGCAAGAGTTTCAGTCTCATGTATAGGAGATAAAAGAGAATCAATGGATTCCTAACTATGTGTCCCCCATGCATTATTTGGAATATCCAAATTAGTCTCTATAGACATCAAACATTGCATACTTATCAATTTAACGTAGTTTTTTTATCAATGGGCTCTTTGTCCTTTGTATTTTCATAAAAGACTTATCTTATGATAAGGAACATATTATATTTCTCATTGTATAGATTGCATTACTTGGAGGGTTTTGAATATCATAAGTGGATGTATTTTTAAATCTTATGGTCCAAATTATTTCTCTTATCCTTTGGAATCAATGTGTAACAAGTGGATCTAAAAATTTGAAAATGTCAAACTGAAGGAAGATAACCATACCACATCTCATATAGTGTCTTGGATTCAAGAGCTATTCATTATGATATTTTATGGAGTTATACTAATATGTTAGATGTTTTCTTCCCAAAAGTGTAGATTTATCCCTATCTCTAGTACACCATAAAATTAACCATATTGATCATAGTTTTGTTCATCCTTTCTACAAATCCATTTTGTTGCAGAGTCCAAGTAACTATGAAATGGCATTTGATCTTATTTTTATCAAAATAGAATTCAAACTTCTCTGAAGTGTATTCACCACCATTATCTATCTTAAGTGTTTCGATGTGGGTTTGATATTCATTTTCAATCATGGTTTGAAGCTTTTGAAAAGTCTCGAAGGCTTATAATTTTTCTTCAAAAAGTATATCCAATCCATCTTGTTGTAGAGATCAATGAACAACATGAAGTACTTATGACCACTAGTGAAGAGGATTATAAGAGAAAATAAGTGAACAACATCATTATTTTATAATACATGAATTTTTTTATGAGTGTGCCTAAATATAGAATGACATAACATGTTTGGAGACATTCCATATTTCACAAAATTAGCATAATTCCTTGAATTTGATGACTCATCCGTGATTTTAAGTAGCTTCCCTTCTTCATATCTAGTCAATACGACTACATTTTCACATTTTCTTTTGATAGTGACATCACCATTATCCAAGAAAATCGAATGAACTTGTTGCCTTATGAGCACTAGGGATAATAATTTTTGTTTCAATTGAGGAAGGTAGAAAACATTTTCAAGTTTGAAATCTAAAAGCCTTGGATACTTGAGTCATATTGTACCTCTTCCCTGTGGTTACAGACTTGATCTATATGTGAGGTAGGCTGACCCATTATGTTTTTCATTTTAATCCTCAAATATGTCTTTTCATAAATTCATATATTGAGTGGCACTAGTGTCAAAAAACCAAGCATCAAACCATGAAGAATTAATTAAGAGACCAATTGTTTCATCTTCTATAATATAAAACACAAATTCACTGGTGAATTGAGTTGAGTTTGACTTTTTTGATTGTTCATTGAATTTACATCCTTATTATGATATGATTTAATTTTATCTCATGGAGTTAGGGATTCATGAGTCTCATGCTTCCTTTCTATCAGACTATTCACAATAGAGGTTTTGTTTATCATCTTGTTTTTTATTTTAACCACCATGATTTTCCTTTTTTCCACCTTTTCACTTATAATTATTATTTTTACTTAGTTTTTCATTCATTTTTGGAAGATGTGGCCTTGTTAGATGTTTTTGAAGAATTTTATTTGACATATCACATAGACTTTCACTTGTTTTGGACTTGATTTTTCTTCCAAAGGGCTTTTCTATTTTTGCCATATTTTTGACCAACTAGTCAAATGTGAGAGTCTTCAAGTGATTAATTACTTGTAGAGACTCTAAATAGGTTGAATAAATTGAAAAATGGTTTTATGAATGTGGTCATATAGATGTAGAGTTTGACACCAATGGCATCCACATCATTCTTGATAGCACTTATCTTTGAATCCAATCTCATCACTTCACCATCTTTCAACTCAAGGTTAAACACCTTCAACTACAACTAAATGAATTCAAACTCTGAGTGGGAATCATATAACTCCTTCAGTTTGTGAAAATGTTTCCATGTAAAGTACTATACCCATTAATATAATGAAACACATCTTCGTCAATGTAGGACCTCATTAAGGGCAATGCTTTCTAGTTTTTATTGATCCATGTTTAAATATCCTTTGCATCTATTGTTGGATCAATTGGTTGTTTCTCCCCATCATAAATATTGAACCATAGATAATTGAATATGAGTGTATTCTCGAATTGTTGACAAGATTTTGACTAGCTATCTTTTTTATTCAATGTTGTGTCGATAATAGATTTGATGGAATGCATGGTGTTTGTTGATTTTTTCAAGTTTTCAGTTTTGGAGGTTTTGATTTTTTCGTTCGAGTTTGGAGTTTAGAGTTTTGATTTTAACCATAATTAGCTCTTTATCACTCCAAAATGGTCCCATTTTCTATATACCACCATACCTATATACCAAATCTCTATATATACATACCCTTCCTATATACTTATTAGTAAACAAAAGAAGCTAGCCCTTTCTATATACTTGATAGTACCTGAAAATGGATTTAAGGTACGTGATAGTATAGTGGTATGGGGTACCTAAGTCATACATGAAAATGATTCAACTTATCATTAGAATAAACTTGATAAGAAAACCTCATACATCAATATACCCATTTTTTCATGATTTTTGGATTTACACCAATCGATAGTGATAAATGTGTAAAAGATTAGATCTCCTTATTTCTCTTGGAATTTGAAAATTTGGTTTTTTTTTATCAAATTTAGTTAGAGTAATTTGGTCAAGGCAAGTTCAATGAAAAATTTGCTCTAAATTTAAATGTTTTTCACATTTGAATGATTTCAACATTTGAAATAAAGCACTTAAAACAATTTTTTTTTTAAATTTTTAAATGAAAAATCATAAAATTATTACCTATTTCTTCCATTTTTTATGTGTAATAATTTCCAATATTGGGAAAAGAGGTTTAGTATGACCTCTTTGGTTTGAAATCTCAAAATTCTTACTTTTGCACACCTTTATAAAATAATGCTACCATATAAAAACCACCATGAAATTTTATGAGTAAACAAGACCCAAATTAGATGTGATGTAGTCATAAAAGGATTATATACAGTCCTAAAAACTATACACATTCACCATAGATTCTACGCAACAAGTTAAATTGCGAAAATTCCCTATCAATTTATTCAAAGAATAAACTGAAAATGATAAAGATTTTCCAAAAATTTGTAGTCCTCCAAACACCATGCATACGTATTAGGTATGTCATAAGAGAATCAAAACACCATATTAACATATGATTATCATATTTTATATTGAGAGATGTCAAAATATTAATACATAGTCCTGAATAAGTAGAAAATTCCCTTGGTTTAGGAATTTTTTTAATTTCCTTGTTTTCTATAAATGCATAGTGAATAGAGGACAAGCTATTGAAAGATAATAATTTTATGCAGGGTTTAAAACTAAGAAAGAGGAGAAAAGGGCTAAAGGTAACTAAATGAAATTTTGGGCTCTGATACCAATGCCATGATATAAATAATATTGATGGAATGATAATTAAATTATATTTCAAGATTCAAGAATAACAAGAGTAAACATTACAATAAATAAGTCAAAGTGACTATTCACATCACATTCTCAAAATGACCTTTCTTATTCCTATGGGAATGGAGAACTTATTGAATGAGACAAAATCATGACATCTAAGTTAGACATATGGGATTAATAATAACTATGTACAATATTGTTGCATCGATTTCAGAAAACAATATGCTACATAGTTTAAAATTGTAATATTGTCATTGTGAAAAATTATTTCACCTAAACAATTATGGGTTATGTGCAACAAATTTTTATATATAAATCATCTAAAAAAACAATTGTACAAATGTGCATTATCAGTTGTACTTGACACCCATACAAGTGTTTTTAGCTGTGGGCAGAATTAAATGAAAAAAATAAACACAATGCCAAAATTGTTGACTATCATGATCTATCTTGTTGATTGGCCTAAATTTATAGGAGGCTATAGGACATGGAGGAATCGTGTCAATTGTGATCTCAACTTTGTCAGAGGTTGTAGTCCATTTTATTGGAAAAACCAATGTGCCCAAAAGACTACTTAGCCTAAAGAGTTATTATTCATCAATAATAGTGATGATGTATTATAGCTAAGTATGATTAAAAAATGTGCAACATGAATAGTAAGGCCAATAAAGGTGATTAATGGTAGTGATGGTCATTCTTTAATCTATGAACAATTGGGAAGGATCAAGTGTAGCAGCTATAAATGAGATGTTTTGTGAGGTGGTCAACACCTAATGGAGAAATACTAAGAACCCAATACCACTATCTGATTTTTACCTATTCAGTTAGGCTCAACCAACTAGTGGAACAAATTTGAAACAGAAATGAAGTCTTAGCCACATTTGAGTTGAATAGGGAGTATGTTCCTATTCATATTATTAAGGTCAATACGATATAGTCCAACAAATTTATTTGTGAATCATGTATGCCCTCATACTTCTAGATAGTGTATTTGTCCCTATCCACATTTATTTGATCAATTGCGTGTTAGCATACACATATCAAAGCTATTCTTATTCTTGTGTGTTATTCATTTTTTATTTTATGGAAAAAGTTAATAGAACATAGGCCCTTAAATTTACTCTATTTTGTCTAACGTCTTCAAATATATAAGTAAATAAGAGTCGCTCTAAAACAAGAAATAATTTGAGTATTGTAGATGTATATGTGTTGCCTCATATAAATTAGAGTAACAAAATAAAAGATCAAAAGAAAGCAAACCCTTTATCTGTGAATTTATTTTAGATTTTTTTGTCATCTATAAAATGTGCTTGATACTCTTGACACTTTTCAAAGTGCCCCTAGTGCCTCCAATAATAAATCATGATTATTTCTGAACAATGCTAAAACTGAGTTCTTACATTTAGATCTAGGTATATGCAATAATTATACTATAATGAATTATTTAATATATACTTGTAAACCCTATGAGTTTTTTTATTTACACACATCTATAATTCTTAATTTAAGGTCATTCATTTATTACGTCGGAAGTGTTCTTATTAGGGTGGCAGCCCCATATATTCATCTCGTGGTATTGGAGATGTGAATCTTTGGGCATAGATGGTTTTAGAGGGCGGTATGCGGTAAAAGCAATTTCAGACTCAACAGTCAGTTGCCAGGAGGAAGTCATACATAGTAATGATTGAAATACCGCCCATTTCAAGTAGTAAAAGCGCACATGGGGCAAGTTCGAAGAGGAGAAGCACGATTCACTAGATTGAGACTTTTTCTGGCATGCCCTGACACAGACTTTGACCCTACCCCAGAACGAATTGCCTTCAAAAACTAGTCTCAATTCATTCGAGACTGTCCGGCCTTTTCTTGCTCCGATTTTGTCGCCCTTGAAATGTGAGGACAGCTCATTATAATCCTCGTCAAATTAATTATTGTAATATGGTCTTTCAAAAGAAATTCGAGTGTTAAATTTTGTAAATACATTCATACAACCGTTGAATTTATCTTTTGAATTATTTGTTTTTTAAAGGTAAAGAAAATATATAAATTTTATTATTAATTTATTTTAAAATAAGATTGTAATTTTTTTTTTAAAAACTAAACTATTTTTTATTTAACTAATAAAAAAATATAAAATATATATTATTTTAGTAATTATAAAATTTAATAAATAAATATTATAATATTTCATATTTTTTTATTTAAACATATTCATATTAGCAATGAGATAATCTAAAAATTGACATGATGATTTTAATTATTAGCTTATTCTACAAACTTACTTATTTCTATTAATATTTTAACCATTTTTGACATTCCACATGACTAGAAGTTTAGAGTAATTAAATTGGTCAACCTATTTTTCCAAAATTTGGGGCCAAACTTTTTTTCTAAAATTTAGGACGAGACTCTTTCTCCAAAATTCGGGTCCCAAGTAATGCCCTTCTTAGGCTTTTAAAAAGAAAATCCCTCATGTAACTGCAAAAAATGGTTTAAACTTAAATAAGCATAAGGCCTCTAGCTAAAACTCCTAATCAAATACCATTTGTTAGATATAAGGTGTAGCTCGTAGCCTTTTGAAAGTAAATATGCTCGTTCACAGCTTAAGTACAAAAGCACATTTTCAGAATACAAATTTACTTTTTATAATATTAAAATAAGATTTTCAAAGTTTGATCAATCTACTCTACCATTATTTTGAATGCATCCCATTAAAGGCTTTGAGTCTTGGATGTGACTGAAGGGATGTGTCTTAACATATCATCATTTGTCCTACCTTTCGTTCCTCAAGGGATGTGTCTTGGATGGGAGTGAAGATTTTTTCATGTTAATTGGCATAAGCATTTAGTCAGTTGAGAGTGGTAGAGAATGAATGCTTCTGTGGACATAAGGGCACCTTGCAGTAACAATAATAATAGAAGTTACAATTATTTTATACTAGTTAGCAATGTCTTTCAATTTGATACAACTGTCGAACATGAAGTAAGAATTATAAGTTTTGCAATTTGGATCATGTTTATTAATTAAATGCATTTCCACTTGGAGGCTATTACAAGTTACAATTTATGGATCATGAATAAATATTACCAATAGTAAACAACTAAACCACATGGTGAGGAAACTTACTCACATGATATAAACTAACTTAACTAATGTAGTTGTTTCCAAAACTATATTCTAATTTTATGAACTCTAAAATCTTGAATTATTTAATTTAAATTTAATTAATTCAATCCTCTACAATTAAATAAAAAATATTTAATGGCAAGATTAATATTTCTCACTATTTAAGTTACACAATGTGTTTGTTGCAAATGATTATCGTCTACAGTCATTTTATATTTTCATTGGATATCTTAATAGTTACATGACTCTTGATTTATGTAGGTATTTCATTTAAATCTCAACTGTCCTTTTATTTTTAATTTTTTATATGTGACATCAAAGGGACAAAATAATGAAAAAAGAAAAGGTATCTATTTTGTATGTTAGGGTTGGTGGAGACAAAATACTACTTACATCATGGAGTGTGGGGTTGAAAGAGCCAAATCAAATATGTCAACAATTTGAAAATTGATTATTTAAGCCTATTATTTGGAAAGATTAAAATCCATTTTGTTTGTCTTCTCCTCATCATGGTGGTCTAAGTGGCTCTTCCAAATCTGAAGGTCATGGCAGGGGTTGGGGATCTCCTTCCCCATCTCATGATGGTGACATCAAAGGCTAAGGTCCTTTCCTACAAGACAAAATTTCATGATTGGCTATAGTATTCTTCCCTAAAAGAAATTGAAGTGAGACAGTAGAGACTTAAGAAAGCACTCATTGGGAGCCCTTACCTATGGGCAAGGATCTTCTTGCTCTGGGAGGATGGGGTGATAAGCCTCAGTATTCACTATCTCCACCAGCTTACCTGATATCTTTGTTTGTTGCGAATATTTAATTGTTCTCTTTTATTGTTATTTGTTCCTTACTCTCTTTGTTTCACTGTCAAATTGTTAATGTGTTGTTTCTTTTTGTAAGTGTAGTAATTTTTTGACCACTTTTTACACTTTACTTAAAACATCTTTATCTTTTATGTGATTATGTTCATGAGATATAACTTTTCTACCCATTTTTTGGTATGATTAGCATATTACTATATTTCATTTGATTAATATATAAATACTCTTCAATGAAAAAAAGGTTAAATTAAATTAAATAATATTTTTAAATTTAAATTTATTATAATATTATCTTAATTTATATTCCATTAATGTGGTTAGAAAAAATGCCATAATACAGATTACCCACATTCGATATAAAAGCAAATAATTGTGTAGAAAAAAAAAACAATGAAAGCAACTGCAAAACAAAGCTACAGTATTTAATTTGGACTTTATGCTTTTGTTATTGTTGAAATTAGTTAATAATCTTCTGTTACTACCTATTTCAGCGGATCAGCTTTCACATTCCATTTAATTACAGCAATGTTTTGTGCTATTTGTGATTTTACACAAATGAGCCTAGGAGTGAAGAGACGAGTGCATGATAATTAGGGAAGTCATGAGACCCTAGTTTAAATTACAATGACGGCTGAATCATGAGACCCTCCGCCATGTCTGTAACTACATTCGGCATGTCAAAGATAGTATGCTCAGCTCCTGCATTCTTTCTGACGTGGACGTAGCTGATTATGCGGCAAGGTCTTCTTCTTGTCAGGCTAGGACGTGGCTGTAAATTTGAAATAACAGTGGAGGCACAACAGCATTTGAGTTGAAAATAGCATATGCCTCTATTCACATTGTAAAGATCAGTACGGTTATGTCTGGCTGATCTCGTTGTGAATCGTGCATGTCCATTCATAGTTCTAAATGATATATCTATCCCTCTTTACATTTGTCTGATTTTGAATATCCTATCATTTATTATAATGGTAGAGAGGTCGTTCTCACTATAATTAGAGTCTATATTAATTCTGTGTATATTTTAGTTTGTACCTATCCTGTGGAAATGGTGATATGTTCCAATTTAATATTGTTTGTTTTGAATTAGTGTACATTTGATTTTTCATATAGTACTGTTCTTTTCAGTTTATATTAGAGAGAGAATGTTAGAATTATTTTTAGATTGATAAAAGTTAATATAATATAATATTAATTTATTTTTATAAGATTAAAATAAAGATGAGGTTTTTTTAAGAACCCACAACTAGATATAAAGTAAAGAAATAAATACTCAAAATAATGAACTAAACTCTCATCAAACATCAAAATTACAAGACATAAAAAACCAACATCCAAACTATCACCGTAAAATTAATCAATAATTTTATATTTATAATTTTTACGTACATATCATTAAATTAAAATAAAACAATGAAAATAAGAGAAAGAACGGTGGATGACTCTTTGTAAAAATTAAAGTTTATACAAATTAATTGAATGTTAGTATGGAAATATCAAAATTATTTTTACTCGCATGTGTTATTCATTGTTTAGTCATTGGAAAAAAAACAAGAGAAAATAGGCCCTTAAAATTATGTACAAAAATTCAAAAGCGGCAGAGTGACTGTCCTTTATGGGTATGATCAGTTAATCTGTCCTTCTAACAGTCCTGATTTTGGCCCCACTGTAGAATGAATTGCTTTGAAAAAGTAGTCTCGATTCATTCGAAACTGTAGTCCTTTTATTAATAATAATAATAATAATAATAATAATAATAATAATAATAATAATAATAATAATAATAATAATAACAAAAAATTATGATCTATTTTACATAAATTTATATAAAATATGTAAATTAATTTATATATATTTATCATAAAATCTACATATTATTTATAAATTAATTATAATTGTCTATTATAAATTTATTTATGATATGATAAACTATATATATTACAGTTATTATTAGTTATGATTATCTATATATTATTTATTCATTTATTGTTGATAATTTATTTTTAAAATTTATTGTTATGATGATGTGGTTATATATATATATATATATATATATATATATATATATATATAAAACTTATTTTTACAATTTCATTGTTATGATTATTTATAAATATGATGTCTTAAAATTTATATATTACCTATAAATTAGTTATGATTATTTATATATTATCTATTTATTTATTATTATATAGCAAAAAAAAATATGATAATTTGTTTTAAAATTTCATTATTAATAACTTATGATGTGGTTATGTGTGTGTGTGTGTGTGTGTGTGTGTTATTTTTTATGATGCAATAATTTTTTATGATAATTAATTTTTACAATTCATTGTTATGATATGATTAGTTATAAATATGATATGGTAAAATCTATATATTATCCATAAATTATTATGATTATCTAACTATTTATAAATATAATGCAATATATATATATATATATATATATATATATATATATATATATATATGTCTGTTATTTATTTATTATGATGTTGTAATATATTTTATGATAATTTATTTTTACAATTTAAATGTTCTCATTATTAATAAATATGATATGATAATAAATATGAAATGGTAATATGAATATTTATTTATCATTATGAGGTTGTAATATAATGTAATAGGTCAAATGGAAATCAATTTCACACAAAAGAAATGAAGGAAGTATAGGGAAAAAAAATGAGAAAATAATTAATATTTAAAATTTTACCCCATTTCTTTATTTTATTTTATTTTTTCTCACTTTATATATATATATATATATATATATATATATATATATATATATATATATATATATATATGTTAAAACTATCATGTTTGTTATTTTATTTTTTAATTTTATGTTGTTGGTTTTTAAATAATAAAATATTAACATTCTCAATGTCCATATATATATACACTTTTATAATTATGTATTTATATATTATAATATATAATTCAGTATTTATTTAAATATTTATTATTAATATATAGTAATAATATATATTATTAGTATACCTATATTTTAAAAAATATATAAAAATTATTGAGAGATATCATTTTCAAGGTGTCCATTCCACTTATGTCACAAATCTAATATAAATAGATGCCTCAAAAAGGATATCTCTGAGTGTCTTTATATAGATTTATGTAAGATAGGTATGTTAGTAGTATTTTTTTATTATGTATTTATTTAACATATAATATGAAGTTTTTTCATAATTTTTTAATGTATAAAATACATCACATTAAATCATCTAAAAATTTATTATACATAAGATAAAATAAAAGATAAATAAAATATTTGTAAATCAATTATGAGATAGTATTTTGACTATCCAATTTTTAGATAAATCTATGTTAAATTTTTTAGACCGATGTTTCGGTTCACACTCCATGAACCATCATCAGGATATGATAATGTAACACAATATTATACATAAATTCTTTAATATTATTTGTAAATCATCTAAAAGTGTTATATATATATATATATATATATATATATATATATATATATATATATATATATATATATATATATATATATATATATATATATATATATATATATATATATATATATATATCATAATGTGACATACACATCACTTAAAATATCAAATAATAAATTATTTCATATTCATAGAAATAAATTTGTGATAAGTACATGACATTATTTACCCCCTAAGAATTTCAACCTCTCTTCTTCAACTTTTTGTTTGAAAATGTATTTTTTTTTTTTCAATTTTTCATAGTAGTCATATGTAAATGGTGGTAATTTTATTATTTATTCCTATAACTTTACATGAGATATAGCCACATATGTTAACCATGTTCTTTATTTTTGACCTATATAAATTGTGGCTTTTGAAATAGTCAAACCTTGTGATTTATGTATTATTTATTCTCAAGCCAACCCTAACGGTAGTTGGTTTGTGCATCCATTTTGTATTGGTGTACTTGAAATTATACATATAGTTTCATCTTCAAATACTATTCTTGAGTAACTGTCAAACTTGACCATAACATATGTTAGTGGTTCTTATAGGGCATTTTCAAGGTTGTATATTATAATTTAAATATACATGGTAGAGATCCATCTACAACACCTACTTATATCCAAAGATTGGAGGTTAACATGACTCTTTCATCCTTACCAATTAGTAATTTTCCATCAAGTTCATCATTTTCACCTCCTACTAGTGCACTGACATTTTTTACCTTAATTATAATGCTACATGCAATAGGTCATTTAAATGAATGAAAATTTGTTTTTTAGGATTATGCACATTATTATTTGTGGCAAAAAAATGAATACCTTTGCTAAATTCTTCTTTGGTGACTCTATATATTCCAACGTTAGTTTTTGTCATCAATGACTTCTAATCATCAATTATCAGATTTACATCTCTCAGATTTGTGAGAATTTGATGAAACATTTACATGTATATTTATTATCATATGATGGTTTCACACTAATAAGAGGTAAATGTTCCAAATCTCCTACCAAAATGATATATATACCTCTAAAACTCATGTTTTCATTCTCAAGAAATGCCTAATGAAGATGAGAGTCTATATTTTATATTAAATTTTATCCAGTGAAGTTCATTTCATTAATCCATATGTATTTTATGTGGTGGATATCTTCTTGGAATGTTTTAAATCTTGTTCCTTCTAATTCAACAAAATCTATGATTGGGATCCCAAGTTATGAATGGATGGTTAAGGCACCAATATTGAATGTTTTAACTCTCATTGGTGTATGTAATATAAGTGAAGAACACTCTAGGAATGTTACATCTTGAAGAGCTCAAAATATGACACAAATTAGAAATGATTTTCTTGTCCCTGTCATTTCTTGAATTATCATGCATAATGAAAATATATTTTAACCTTGATGATAATATGTCATAATTATATCTAGTGCTTATTTTTGGGTTTCAAACTTAATTTTCCATACTTCATATCTGGTGATATATCATCATCTATGAGAAACCCATTATCTTTCATGGTGATTATGAAATTTATCACTTTATTTATCAATTATTTATCTTTATATTTGTTATTTCATGGTTCTTGTCTATCAAGATCTCTTCTTCCCAACATATATATTTTATTAACTTCCATAATTTGGCCACATTGTATCCTAGAAATGATTTTCCACTCTGTTCCATTACATTTTGTGGAATTTGGGCATCATACTCATATTCATAATTACTATGATTTTCAACTTACTCTAGAATAGTCATTCAATCGACATGCCAAAAATTATAATTGAATGACTCTCAATTTTATTTTAATACATCATCATCAAGTCCAATACCTCTTTGTTTATCAAGAAATATCTTGTAAAATAATAACTTTGACTAATAAAAAACAACCCATTTATGTGATTTACATACAAGTATGGAGGAAAACCTTGAGAATACTCTCAAAATAGCTATGATACTCCTTTCCTTCCATTCATTATCTCTTTTTTTTATTTGGATTATATGTCCAAAATATGGCTTCCTCAATAAGTGAAACACTTTACATGGAAAATGGAATGTTGTTGTATCCACAAATAAAATGTTTTATATGCTTGCCATGGTCATATTTATTTTTATCTCCCTATTTAAGTGCCTCATGTGAAAAATTCAAATGGATAAATATTCTACTGCTCTAAGCTAATAGAAGCTCCAATAACATGTGACATGTTTCTTGTGCCCCAATGAATCTTTCAACAATTATTTCAGTGAGAAGTATTATATATTCTCTTCTTTTTAATTCATTAGGGTTTTAGATGTTTTCAATTTGCATCATCATTTTTTTATAAGTTTCATATCTCTTCTCTATTTTTATTGCATACTTGGCAATGTAATCAACTAGACATGTTTGGAAATAATGGGTTTCCAATCTACATTTTCTATCCACACTATAGTTATCTCCTATCTCTGAGTCTTCATATAATTTCTATCCCTCAAGATTCAATGGCCATAGTGCATTATACCTATAACGAGTAATAACTTGATTGCTAGTTCTTGCAGACATATTATTTTTAATGTGTATAAAATTATTTAAATGATTTAACATCTTACCTACACACCATTCCTCTTATTTTCTTAAGTAGATAGACATCCTCTCTACACATTGTATGTTGTTCTACACAATTGAGTATCTCTTCATAGTCATGTTTTATATCCACCTATGTAAATTGGCTTATATTTGGAATACATGGATGTTGAGTAAATTTTTTTGATGCCTTAAATTCATAATATATAAAAATTCATTAGTTACATTGAGAAAATAAAAAATGAATTAAAAATAGACTTAGAGAGGATTGATAACATACTTATATGTTTCATTGGTGTGGATCTTCTTGAGGATTCCATGCATTAACAATAGAGTGGAAGTATTTCTCAACATTTTTCCATTCATAAGCATTTATCCAATCAATGTTGTCCATATTTGGTACGCTGTCTAACCATATTAATCCATGAACATGGGGTGAACCTCTATGTTGTCATTCATAACTAGACTAGTAATATTTTACTTTTTCTTTTTGAAATATATCCTTATGAAAAAATTGTATGTCAAAAGTACATGTAGTGTGCCACTATATGAGGATAATCAATAATATTATATCTTTACCAATTTTGAGCTTCTCAAGGATTTGTTGGTTTTTTTCTTGGCATTAGTTCATATAAATCAGGTCAATATATATCTACTACACTTAGTGAATAAATTAGTATGTGACCCAAGTTGATGTGGCATGCCAATTAATTCACAATGAATTTTTTACCAATAGGACCTTGTACCCCTGAAGATGGTTCTAAACTGCATCAAACTATCAACTAAATGGAAGTGGGGCACATTATGCATCTGCTCATGTAACTCATTGATGGTGATTAGAATATCATAAAGATTCATTTACACAAAACACTGTTGAAGAATTTTTTTCACAATGACACATTATCATGATCATCATGTAGTATCTTAATCAAGGGTGTCAATTGAAACAATGATCCTTGTATCAAAATAAATGTTTAAAAAATCTTGAAAATGTACTCATCTCACTTGTGGTTCTTTGTAATTACATCTTTCATTAGGGAACAATGTTGTAAATACCATATGAAGCAATGTTAATGTGATATACTCATTAATAGGAAATGGTCCAAGCCTTTGCCAATCAATTAGTGTTTTAGGATTTGCGTTACGGTTATTTACCCATGCATGGATTAATTCTATCTCTCTTGGGGAATTTGGTGGTTTGGAGGCCCTTGGTTTCATGTGATTAATGATATTTACTTCATCCATATCCATCATTGGAATTAAAAATATAACTTCATTTGCATCAAAATCAAACTACGTATGGACAATGTTTAGTTGGTTAAAGATGTTTAAATCAACATTAGATAGAAGTTCATTGAGAGCATTGGCATCAATTTGAACATCTTAATACATCTTGTCATGTTTTATTTTGTTTTTAAGTGCTTTATATACATGCTCTCTTTCGATAGTAAAGTTGTAGTTTATTCAACATGTATCCCTCCTTTGAACTATAATCATTGACAAATATTTTATTCAATTTGGAAAAACCTTATCTATTTATTTTATTTCTCATATAAACATTATTGTATGCCTTTATATTTATATTGACCTTTAGTTGCATGTGTTACTTGTAGAATTGGGTTGACATGAGCTATTAGAATTTCCTTAACTTATGTTTAGTTTTCAAGTTGTAGGACTTGTGGCCCAAGATCCATATTATTTGATGGTAAAAATTGATGATATCCTTTCTCTTGTCAAAATATATTACATACAAGTCCTCCATGTGTTCAAGAAACATTCGTTCCAATGTAAGTTTATTGAAAAATAGTGAAGCAAGATTATCTAGACCATTCTGAAAAAAAAAATTGAAAAGTTTTCAAATCTCTCCCAAGAATTCCATTGGGATTAGTTTTATTTTTTTCCTTTCAATTTATACATATTTTATTCATCTTCTTCTTCTAGATTATGATGTTGACTCTTTTTCTAAATCATTATTTTTCATTTGTTTTCTTTGATAAGTTGTAATGTTATCATTATTTTTTGCATTGTATACAATCTTAACATCCATTGCATCTTGAGCTTCATTCTCTAGTGTTTCTATCAAATTATGTAGTGATATTGAATTTACTTCTTCAGAATTAATGTCAATGCTATAAATTGATTATTGATTGTACCTTTGAGATGTTTAATGATGAACTTCTTATTTGTCTTTTCTTTCTTCCTAAGTCAATTGATGTGGATGCATTTATATTTTAAATCTTGTTCTTAATACATATTTCTCATCTTGAGATGTTTGTACAATCATTTTTTAACTTATCTGCATGTTTTTGCTTTTATGCTTCTAATTCTTCAACTCTCAATTTGTCCCTGTGTTATTGAAATATTTATCGATCATTGTAATTTAAATTTTTTATTTGTCCCTCTATTTATGAATCTATGATTTGTTATTGCCTTTGTATATGATAATGTATTTTATATTGTCTTTGTTTTACTCTTTAATATTCTCTTCATTATTCTTCACTTTCAAAATTCAATCTAGGTTGACCCATTTATACACAGTTTTGAAAAACAATGTAGAAATAGTTTAATAATATTTATTTCATATAGAAAATGATATAAATATAAAAAAAATTCATAAAATTATTATAACATAATATAAAAATATAAAACTCATCCTTAATAATATATATTTATACTTAAACTTACATTAATTATTAAAACATTATGTTGACCTAATAGGTTTTTAACTTGCTTGAAAAAGATCATTGTATTTGATCATTGTAGGATTTAAACTTAGATCAATTCACTTGTAAATGTGAGTCCAATCCAAAACACTAAACAATATGCCTAAATTGTACAACTTAGATTTAAAAAGTAATAAAAAAAACTTATTTTACTATATTGTTAAATTTTAGAGTTGGCATGGGGGCTCTTTACCTTCCTCTTTGATAATGTCTTGATGATGAAGACTTAAATTGACTACTTGAAACTTATATGAGGGTATTTGACACATTTGAACTATCATGAAAAGGTAGAAACAAGATTGTAATATACCTCATATGACCCTAAACTAATATCTTTTCATACACCACTTTTTGTCCATTGCCTAACAACCACTTTCTAGCCTTCTAGGCCTCACTCTTCACACTTATCATCAAAATGACTTAAAATTGTCCAAGGCAAGTTTTGAAAAGGTGTTAGGAAATATTTAAAATACAATTTTTTCCTATTTTATATCGTATATATCTTCATGAAACTTGAAGCATGCTTCTCACTTGCCATCTTGGACAATCATATTGCCTTCTCACTATCTCACATAGATTGCATGTGATGAATGAGATAATAGAAATCCTTTATTTCTCAACCCATATGATAAATGGGTATGAAAGGTTGGAAAAAGTATATAAATACCTTCTTAAATAGTTTACATTCAAAAATTCTCCCTTCTACCTATAGAACTAGTTAAATCTTGCAGGAAACCCCATATTAGGTGTGTCCGTACAAAAGACATTACATACCAAATGTGAGTTAAGGATCCTATCAGAGTTATAAAAATATCTATATCACTTTAATGATAATTTTACTACCATTTAATTCAAATGTCTTTATGTCTTCACCATCAGGTCTAAATAAGTGTTTTTGGTAGTTTTTGTTCTTAGTGATAGTTCATCAAATCCTAATATCTAACTTCTGAAAAAATTACACTAATTTTTATCTATATACCCCATTCAAATATTACCAAATCCTTGGGTTACCATGCAATCCATATATATGGGTATGAGCAAATAAAATTAACCTTTGAGCTCTTTCTTTCCACTTCGAGTAGGCCTAAGAAGGAAATAGGCCTAAATGACCAACCTTGTGTTGTTTATTACAAATTGATAGGTCTAATATATCTTCAAACCTCATATAAATGTTCCCAAACTGGCTAGGAATTTCATATAGTCCTATGTATCAATATAAAGACCATGAGAGTTTAGGCCTAGTCTGTGTTTGATTATGTGTTTTGACCCTCTATAAGTTTTAAATGAGTGTAAGGCCTCCTCCATGGTTGTTTACATGTAACTAAAACCTTCACACAATCTTAGCATGGATCTAAGACTCAATCCTTCATCTATTTTCTCCACATATACTATCCTACAGACAATGTTATTGCTAAAGTACTCTCTTTTTGTGACAGAATAGAGAGTATCTCCATTATTGGTATGACCGAGGTGAGGTCATGGGGAGATATTATAGGTCATGGTGACTAGCTTCACAAGGATTCAAAGTTTTATCACATTCACATATATTTCAATACTTTAAAATCTCCACAATAGCGTTTAGGATGGTGACTATGTGCAAGATGACTGGGTATGGGTTTAAATCCCTATTTGATCAACACTCTTTTTTTTTCTTATATATGATAAGCACATGAAATTGATGTTACCAATATGATATTGGTATTAACATGTAATCATTCACAAACTTATATCATTGTTCATCAACCAGGCATATGTCTCACATGGGCATGCACTATCCTATAGTCTATGTTGGTTGTGTCACCTGTTATGTTCAAGTCTTGGAAATGGATCTAGGGATATCTTATATGCCCCCAAGGATGAATATTTTAAAGTTATCTCTGAAGATACATTTTGAGTACACAAATGACATCAATGAATTTGAAGCAATCTTTCTTAGTACTCACTTGATTTCAATGAAGAAACAAGTTTACTTACAAATGTTAAAAAGGTACCAAGATCTTTTAGCTTGGTCTTATCTAGATTTAAGATTGTACATTAAGTATTTGTTTCAACTTATCATCCTATTATAGCCTAGAAGCAATACCTTCAAAAAATTATAGAGATTGGTTTACTTTATCTTGGTCACTAATCTTGTAAAAAATTTCAAGAAATTAAGGGATGATGAAATTCTATAGCCTCTAATTAATCATACACATATGAAACATTTACTTGAATAAGCTTGTGACTATGTACATAATTGTATAGTGTATAATATTTCTACTTTGTTTTCTCATTGCCCCTCCACTTTGAGCCTTATTTGGCTAGTTCCTTTCATGTTTTTTGTCGTGTGTTCACTTTTAGATCTTCTTGATCTAATTTTTGTCAGTATACCTTGTTTTATTTAGACTTCATTAGTTTTTTTTGATGTTTTTTAAAGTTTTGACTCCATGACCCAATGGATTGGCACTTGGTCTTATTTTCTAGAGTTCTTTGCACACCCACAAGAGGTGTACATCCCCAGCTGAAAGCTAATGTTAGTGCCCAAAATTGTGCTGAGAAATTTTGGGATTTTGATCAAATTATTAGAACTCATGAAGGTTTTAAATCAATTAATTTATATAAGAATAACCCCATGCCATGCTTCCCATACCACATGGAGGGGCACATAGATAATAGTTACATCATCAGACTAACCATGTATCCATAGAATGAAGCAAAGTTCAAATAATGCATTGAACTCAAAAGATCATGTGGTTGCATAGAAATTTGATGGGGATTCTAACATTGATTATAGCTCAAAAATTATAAATAGCACCATGGAGTTCTGTTATAGGATCAGGGATTGAAATGCAATTAAAAAATAGTACAAGTTCTGCAGGAGAAACACATGTGAAAATCAAAATTTGAAAAGACACTTTGAAATTTACTTATCCACCTTCAGATCTCATGGAAGATAAGATCATTTTAGTGGTAGAAGTGGGAAGTGTAGATGCACTTTGAAATTTGATAATGTGCAAATTATTGATTGGGTTGCTCATCCCATAGAAGGAAAATAAATGAACTTGGCATAAAACATCATTGTTGACTATAGTTTGACCATGTAACATGAAGGTAAAATGTGGATGGCTAAAATGGGAGGTTAAAGAGAAATTTGTGCTCCCACTTATGGATCTCACGAGACATGGAAATAAAAATAGGTGAGAAAGTTAAATGGAAGAAAGGTATGATTTCATTGATAGATCACATAAGGGGAATGTATAAGTTGTAGACAATCTCAAAGGTAGCCATTTATTCATTGAATAATATATAGAAGATTCTTGAAGCATATTCACATAATAGGAAAAGAATGTGAGGATTCATTTGCTGTTAATCTTTTCTTTTAATGGGATTTTTGTTGGATAGCTCGTAGAGCAAGGGAAGCAAACACATTTGAATCAAGAATTAATAGGTTTTTTTCACCCTTATAATTGAATGATCTCAACTTGAGATTGTGTTATTGATATCATAGCAAAGGGTAAAAAAAATTATAGGAAAACATAAGTGTTGTACAAGGTAACATATGATGATAATGGAATAATGGGTAGATTTCCACATGCCCAATAGCTTCCTGTATGTGTTTATAGTGATATGGAATGCATTAAAGTTTGTGACATTCAATGATGGTTTTTAAGATATCCAATGAGACCAAAAAATTTAGAAGCTAGTTTTATTGCTAGGACAGTCTTATCTGGCTCTTGGACAAGCATACAAAGATGATGGGCAACTACACTGTGTATTAAAGGTTAGGGAATTAAGATGCTCATTGTATAGTTCCATGTCTCCATGTTTATAATAAGTTGAGTATGTCTCAAGTGTGAATAAAAGTGTTTTATAATTGTGTAATCAAGACAAGGTTAAACCAAAAAAAGGAATTGAGCCACTTTGTGATGGTGGTCAGGAGATGTATAAAAAAATGAAGATAATACTTCATATATTATATTTTCTAGGAAAGGTTTATTTTTAACCAATCATGGATCCTCTTGGGTGACATATATGTGGAATACTAAATCATGCAAGGTGAAAACTTAGTAGATGATCATAAAGGTAAATGATTCAATGGATTGAGTTGGTAAATGTACATTATAGTTGCCCTACAAAAATCCCCATTCAGGTATTGATGTTCTTTCACATGATCTAGATAGCAATGAATCACCCTACCTATGTGTTTTTTAAGGTCCATCAAAACATATGTCAAGCCCAGCATCTAGATCGCTTTATGGTAGTGATTCTTGTTAAGGGTCAACACATGCTTGCATATCCAACTACCACACAACTCGGGTTCACATATGGAGGATATTCATTCATTTAAATTTTTCCTTTGACTAATAATTCCTTCACATGAGGTTTAGATTCATATTATGAGTCATCTACAATAGCATGTTTACTTGCATTTTCTTCTCAATTAGTTGATGCAGGGACAATTCCATCTTTTTGTGTAAGGCTCTATGTGGGTATATTATTGAACCAAGATAAAATGGAATTAAATTTGAAAAAATACATAATTTACAAGTTTTGGAAATCACAGGTGAGACCCTAAACTCCCTAGGAGATCTGAGTGGTAAATACAATTTGTAAAAATTAGGGTCTCAAAATGCATCTTGAAAATTGTGGTCAACTCTCCCAATCCCGCCAGTCAATGTAAGGAGGAGAAAATTCAACTCAAGAAGAATTTTAGGGAAAATTGGAGGAGAAATGCAATTTTACAATTTTTCACTTGTATAAATTATAAATTATACCTAGATCTCCCATTTCTACCTACCAACACTGATCAATAGGAGACCTTAGTGTAAGAGGGAGATTCCATAGTGAATTTATAATTTTGCAATTTTCTAAAATTACAAATTAGAGTTGGAGTTTAGGATTCCCTAAAATGAACTTTTGATGGAAATGGGAACCCTAGCTACAATTTGAAATTTTCCAAAATTTGAAATTCTAGTTGGAGTTTTAGATTCCCTAAAAGGTGATTTTAAGGGAAATGGAAACCCCAGCAATAATTTGTAGTTTTACAAAATTACAAATTATAGCTAGAGTTCTAGATTCCCTAAGGGAACTACAATTACAAATTGAAATCCTATAGTTTGTAAATGACACCTGGATTTCCCCAAAATAAGAAAATTTCAAATTTGCAAAAGAGGCCATAATTTTCCCAAAATGGAAAAAGAGAAACTTAATGCATTTATGCATTAAAAAATGTAGAGGAAACCCTAAAAGGAAAATTTATAAAAAAAATGTGAAAATTGCAAACTATGAAAAATCAAATTTGCAAAAGGCAAAAATGAAGAAGATAAAAGTGAAAGATACAAAGTGTTGAAAAATAGGTCAAGATCCAAAATTCAAAAACGTGCAATGATGTAAGTTTTTGTATTTTCATTTGCTTTACTTGTTTAGGCACTTCCATGGAAGAATAGTACATGTCTACAAATCCAAGGTGGGCCACTCTAAAGATCTCTCAAGCAACCATGGGTATAGAATATTTCCTTGCAATCATTGGAAGAGCAAGTTGTTTTATGATGTGCATATGAGGAAGGGAATTATTCTAGGAAGGTTCCAGTTGTGGAAGAAAGTGGTCAAAGAGCATCTCTAGGCATTTGCACATGAGGACAAAGTTTATTTGGCCTCCACCATGAATTTTAACCTTCCAGCTCATGTAAAATGCATCTCTAACAAAGAAATCAAAGCATGTGTTCCAAATATTTATCATTCCTTGTAGAAGAAATTAGATAAATGATTTTTCTTTGAAATGGATGAAGATTCTAGGTGTCAAAAAGGATTTTTTCCCCTTTAATGGCATCTTGGCAAGATGTTGGGGTGTTGACTGTAACTTTGAAAATTTCAAAATTCAACCCCCATTCTTAGATTGTAAAGGAAGGGTTTAAAATGTATAAATAGAGGGTTTCTCCTCTATTTTAGGTTGTTTTTGTTATTTTTATTCTTATGTATAGCCTCTTAAAATTTTTGGGATCATTTTTTTGTGTATATTTTGCTTCTCTTGCTAGGGTGGTTGCAATTGTACAATCATTAGCAAGCTCTAAGAGCATGTTTATACGTCTCCCCTATATAACATGGAGAAAATCAAATATGATTTTCCCCATGGTAGCATTTTGGAATGATGATGTCTATAAAATTTTACTACAAAGGTAATGGAAAATATTTGTGGTTATTACTATTTCCTTTTGATGAAGTGTAGTGATGTGTTTTTCAAATGTTGTCGATTAGACATCTTGTTTTATGCTCATTACTAGTTGTCATCTTGGGCTTAGATCTAGGTTATAAATCCTTCTCTGCATTATGTTTGGAAATATGTTTATGAATAACTTGTTAGGGAAACCTATGTTTATGGGTTAAATGGGAATAAAATATATAATATTCTAGTTTTAGTGTATGTTCCAGGGTTTGAAGATCATTTGGGTGTTTGCATTTCATTGTCACCAATAGATGCAAATTATTATTGATAGTTACTAGTAGCTTGCATTTGAGTCTTTTGCATTTTTTCAAACAAATTATGTGATGAATATTGCAATAATACCTACTATTTGAAAACCACTTGCACACCACCCCTTTTTATCAACTATTTCACTATCCTACTATGTCCTACCTTGCAGATAATACACCCTTTACATGCCATCAGTGTTATTTACCTTGAAAATGTATAAAATATTTCATATATGACGTGTTTAAATACCATGCACTATAGTTTTAAATTTAATCCATGTTGTTAAACATTATTTACAATGAAATTTACAGTCATATACCCATCTGCCTTTAGTAGTTTATATGTGACTTAGTGCATTTGTTCATTCCATGTGACAACCCATCCTAGGTAGAGTGAATTTTTTTTGTGCCCTACTCATATTTGTTGTTATTTGTGCCAAAAATCCCCATATGGGTTGAATTTTATAATCTCTCTATGTGAGCAAGCTACCCCATAGGTCCTCCTAGCTTGGTTCAAGTAGAACCAAAAGTATTAGGGATCTAACCATACCCTTTGTCAATGCCTCTTAGTCATTTTATTTGTTCAGTTCATTCTTGATTCCAAACCCTCCCCTGGATATAATTACATATCAATGGGTATTTCATCTTTGTTTACCTTTTTTCCTTATGTGTGCAAGGTCAAATGAAAGAGGTACACAAATTGGAACCACCACACTCATTATCCTTCATCATCTCTAATTACTCTTTCCTCATACCTAAACACTCTTTTTAATACTCGTATAGGGGGTGTAGTTGTTTTATTCTTGTGCCTAAGCATCCCTAGTCACTCCTTTATCTATATAAGTTATAATTCCATCCCTCCTTTCAATATATGGCTTGTTCAATGGCCCCTCATCTAAAGCATGTGATTCAATGCCCATTCAAAAGGAAAGAATGGAATGAATCAATGTTTCACACATTGGGTAGAGAATGTTAACTAGATAATAAATATTACCTCCTAAATAGATATAACACAATACTTTTTCATCATCACTCATCATCCTTAACCAATCCCTTATTGACCCTCATTGTTCCTAATCAATCCATCATCGACCCTAATCATCCCTAGTCACTTAGTTATCTTCCATAATCATTCCATCCTCATCCCTTACCATCACTAATAACTCACTAATTGACCCTTAATGTACTTCATCATCCCTAATCACTCTTTCCTCATCCCTCATTATCCATAATCACTCCCTCCAATACCCTTATGGTGGGTTTTCTGACTTTTTGCTTATTGATGATCATACGTAGTCAATCCTTTATTATATAGGTTAGAATGTGCCATATCCTTTTAATAAGTGGCTTTACTATTAAATATTTTATTGAATTAGGTATCGAGTATTAAATATATGGTTAGATAACATATATGTTTATGAGTATACACTAGTATTCAATATTAATATATCACTTGGGTATTTGATCGAGTAGGGCATACTCAAGTAAGTAGGGTAATAAAGATATGTAGGTAGGGAATAATCAAGTATAAATAGGTAGGGACATTATTATAGGTATTTATCTCATAACTCAATTAAAATAAGTAAGCAAGGCATAGTCAAGATCAAGATATGGCTTAGGTATTTAGGTAGTGCATACTCTAGATCAAGATATGGCTCACATATTCATTTAAGTAGGGACTACTCAAGTAGGTTTGGAATACTAAATTAGGTATACTAGGTAGGTAATAATAAATGTTATAGATATATTTAATATGTAACATTATTAAAAACTTCATTTCTCATTATATCTATCAGGAATAAATCTTTCCTTGCAAACAAAAAAAGATAAATAGGTAGGGAATACTTGTGTAATTAGGCAAAGAAGATATGCAAGTTATAGATTTCAAAAGAAAGAATTCCTTGAGAGATTAAAATATATTATATGTAGGTCAATTAGGTAGGACAAGAACTAAACTATATATTGAGAAGCAAGAGTGCCTTACCTTATTAGGTACGACACAGATAAGTAGGTAGGGTAAGAACAAAGATATATATCAAAAAGTAATTTTACTTTAATAGATACATATCAATATATAACCAAAGGAAAGGTAGATATCAATAATACAAAATTACCTTTATATTTTTAAGTATCCCTTCCTTGATACACTAGATTAAGTCATATGCCCTTCATTCATTTCATAGATCAAGTTATGTATATATTAGGTTGGGTATACAAGATACTAGATTAGAACAAATTCTAATGGATTGGTGAGAAATTATCCATCTATCTATAAATATAGTCTAATGTGGACATGCTATCAATAACATATAGGTAAAATGAGAAGTTAACTTTGGGTTTGGATTAGAATTATCAACTAGTCTACATTCAGCTTTAGCTATATAGATATAACTTTGGATTCTCAACTTTAGGACTGGGATTATTAGATTCCCAAAACCCAATATGTGTGTGTGTGTGTGTGTGTGTGTGTGTGTGTGTGTGTGTGTGTGTGTGTGTGTGTGTGTGTGTGTGTGTGTGTGTGTGTGTGTGTGTGTGTGTGTGTGTGTGTGAGTGATTAGAAAATTTTTATCCCACCCTTTCGTCACATTCATGCCTATTTATTCTAGCATACGGATCTAGATACCCACTCTCTCTCTCTCTCTCTAAAATATGGTCATAGATCACCATATATATATTCAAATCACATGAAATAATTAGATAATATCTCTAAGTTCCTTATTTGAGTGAAATAGGATGAGTGAAAGAAGATTTTATTTGTTCCTTATTTGACTGAGTAAAATTTAGAATTTTAAAAGAAGCCAATGAGGTAGAAGGGGGAAGATATTGCACCCTCCATCAAGGTATTGGAAGGAGTGGTTAAGGATGAGAATATTTTAAAAGGAAGGAATGAGTAGAGATGATGATGTATTAATTAGGTATGGTGAAGGTCAATGAGATAATGATTAGGTATAATGGAGGATGAGAAAAGAGTAATTAGGGATGATGAGGGATGGTGTAGTAGTGATTAAGGATAAGGTATGGTGAGGATCAGTGATAGACTGATTATGCATGATGAAGGGTGGTGAGGTTTAATGAGTGAGTGATTATATATGGGGAGGAAGTAATTAGGGATGATGAAGAAATGACTAAGGATGATGAGGGATGGTAAGGGTCAGTGAAGGAGTGATTAGGGATGATTAGGTAGTGACTAGAGATGATGAGGGATTGTGAGGGTCAATAAAGGAGTGATTAGGGTCGATGAGGGATGATGAGGGAGTGTTTATAGATGATACAGAATTTATAAAAAGTAATAAGGGATGATGATGGATGGTGAGGGTCAATCAAGTAGTGATTAGGGATGGTGAGTGTTAATTAGGGAGTGATTAAGAATGATAGAGGATGAGGAAGGGATGACGAACAAGTGGTATTTTAATGTGAATAGGTCATAAATGTGATATATGTTGCCCTGATTACCCCACTTTGTATTAAATTGAAAGTGATTGGTGTTTAAAACTTAATTTTGACAAACCTTTGACTCTTAGAAATGCTAACAAGTAATATAGTAGGCACAAAAACCTAAAAAATGACTACTTGTACATGAATTGTAAAAGTTATGCCCTAAAATCCCTATGTTCAATATTGAAACCCTAAATTTGCATATGTACCAATTAGATTAGATTTTGTTTAAACTATCTCCCATATTGTAAGGTGTACAACTATGAGGCAAACTCTATCATATGCATAGTGACCCTATTTTTTTCATTTACTAAAATAAATATGAAGTATAAGGAATATAAATGTAATAATATAAATTTCAACTTCTACTTAAAATTTATTGTATTAAATATCATGTTCCCCATTTAATGATCTATAATACATACATAGTATATCATGTATGAACTGTTTTTAATATTTAAAATTCCCACACTTTTGTCATTTAAAATTTTCATAGGAAAAAAATTGTACACCCAATAATGCATATGCATTATAGTGTATATGCATTATAGTGTTGGTGTTTACTGATCTCAAAATGTATGTTTTATTTAATTCCACATAAACATTATTATAAAATGTCAAAAAATTATCTCCCAACTTCATGCACTTACACTTTGTAGACATTGATATTCTAAGGAAAACACTAAAATATTTCATACATGAAGCAAATAGATATATATTGGTTAAATTGAACTATAAAATATAGAGAATATTAATATTTCATCAATGTAGTTATATTATGATGAGATCAAATGTTTATCATTATATAGGTGCATCGTACAGGTGTATAATTGAATGAGAAATTTATACGCTATATAAATAGTATTGGAGAGGATTATTTACTATAAGTCATTTTATTTTAAAGTCCTCTAATTCACACACATTTAGTAATAACTAATGGGAAGATGTTTGATGAAAATATGGTTTGTCAGTCTCATTTGCAAGGAATGTTCATGCTATAATGTGACAAGAAAAAAATGAACATGGATTGATGATCTACCCTATGTGCTCATTTGTGAGAAGAATGAATGAAATAGTGGAGATACACTGACATCAAGAATCAAGTATGAATAAATTCAAATGATGGGAATTTGAATGATGTATAAATGAATCCTTGAGGCCACATCATGGGGTCCTCTATAATTGATTGTTCTCTTGTTTCATATTGGAGGGTCATAAATCTGAATTATTTAATCTATGTTATCCATATCTATACAATGTATTAATGTATGTGTATATACATATGACTATTATATATTAAGCATATCTAAATTTGAAGCTTGATGCAAACTGAATTAGCACTTTTTTTTCCATAATTTTTTGAATCATCTAATGAAAGATAATCATCTGTATTATTATTTTATTAAAAATACTTAATGATACTAACCTAAAATATATTAGTTTTTATAATATTAAAATTGCTAATGATTTTTTAACCCATTGTATTAATCTTTAGATAAGGAACCTGCCATGAATGTAGTAGCCTCTACTAGAGGTAACAAAAAGAAGCCAAATGTAATGCATGATAATAAACCATAAAATAAAATATTGGAGGTGATTTTGAATAAAAATGACATGTTGTAATCTGATGCACATGATCCAAATTTTGAACATGAAATTCAACCATGCAAAGATGAGCATGGAGATGGAGAATTGTAAAAGAGATATAAACACCAAAATATTCCAAGGCCTTAGGATACATGAGAATTACAATTTTTCACTACTTAAAAGGGCCAAATAAGAGTCTCCAAATAAGAATACAAAGCATCTCCAAAGAGAAAACATTCTAAAGGAGGAGATATAACATAACCACTTCATCAGACATGCATAAATAAAATGAATAAGGGTATATAAATAAGGTATGAAAGAGATGATTATTTTATTATTTTTTCAATCAAGTATTTATAATATAAATGTGTTAAGTCTATAAATTCAATGAATTTTAAAAATGTGAATATCAAGTCTAAAATGATGTTAAACTGGTGTATCAAGGGCATCCACATTATAATAGTCATAAATGGTGTAACCCAATCATGAGAGGAACTTAATAGTAATATATGACTTTATCTAAAACATTATACTCTTTTTTTCCATATAGTTCTAATTTCAACACATATTGAAATATTTTAAGCTAGTGTTAATAAATCACATGAAGGAAATATTAAATACAATCATATAAAAATATGGCCACACAACCATTAAATTTAGTTTTTTAATAATAATGCAATAATTGTATGGAAAATACTATCACCAAAAAATTTGAAAGCGTGTGCGTGTGCATGTGTGTGTGTGTGTAAAATCCATAAAGGCATACAAAATAATAACATAATATAATGTTGGATGAATGCCATATAGGTATACAATGTCAATAATGCATATGTTTCTATAAAGGTCTATGAAAAATTACATCATCTAATAACATAATAGAATGTTGGGTGAATGTCTTATATGCATACATTACCAAAAATAGCTAAATCTTCATATAGGCATACAAAAAAGTAAATCATATAAGACATCCTACTTGTCAAATAGTCTCCCTCTCTTTTCCTTCCTAAAATAAGACTGTCCATGGGATGCCCTACTCATAAATGGAGATCCCTCAAATGCCTTGTATTTCTCCAAGGTCTGAGTTTAGGTCCTTCTAGGCGCATAGCCCACCTATAGATGAACCTTTTATAATAAAAATATCATTATAAAATTTACATACTATACATGTAACCAAGTTAAAAAAATTAATTTTACAATAAAAAATTTAAATGTGCACTTACTACAATCTAATGGTCATGCTCAATATGTGCCTGACACTCAATATGGTCAATAATAGGTTGAGGTGCATGAATAAGCATGTGAAATGGGGAAGAAACATGATAAGGTGTCCTACTAATCATTTGAATGGGACTATTGGATGTCATATAAAAACCATGCATACACAATACATTCACATAATTTTTATTTTCCCAACTATGTAGTAAAATTATTAAAACAAATATATTTTTACGTTTAAAAATTACAAGTTAACATGTACCTTGGTAAGTCATTGTGAAAATGACATTACAAAATCAATGCCAAAAAACATCACTCATGAGTATATCATTCAATCCCTCAAAAGATCTACCATCATCATTTGAAGGTCAAGTGCATATATCACCACAACATTTACAACAATGAGGTCAGGTATGCACACTAAGTGGAGTATCTCTAGCATCAGTCTCATAAAGTCTACTCATATGTCAAGTGAGTGTATTAGTAAGCACACTAAGTACATACAAAATGCCAATCTCCATGACCTACTTCACCATAGAGGGTATATCGGGTTGAATAGCCTTTTAGGTAGCAATCCATATAGGATAATTAGGTATATAATTTGCAATTGGATGATCCTATATATAGCCTTTCCCTTGGCCAAAAAACCTCCCCATAGTAAAAGAAGTTGGGAATATCATTAAGGATAAACTCAAAGTAGAGTTTCCTCAAATAATATATTTGGACCTTGTGGTTTCCACATTTTGGGTAATCAAACACCATACACCATCAATCTCAAAAATCATTTATAATTAAATTATATTGGTATCAATAGATTAGGAAATGTTTAGTGGTTATTGGAAAAGGTGCATTAGTTTTTGGGTTAATGCATACTACAAAAATTAGATCTTTTGATATTTATTTATCTTTCACCTCACATGTTTACAATTTTTCATCATAGTAAGCCCTATATTTATCCCTATATGATGCCCATATATTAATTTAACTCATTTTTAAGTCAAACTGACATGATACAAACTCCAGGGTATTGGCCAAATAGGTTCGATGGGTGTTGGTCGATGTTGGGTTCTTATTTATCCTAATTATTTGATCAATTTATATTTTATTTTCCACTATGTGTAGCTAGATCCTCCAAAATACCTTGGGGTAATTATGTAACTATATGGGTGTTAAGAGAGTTAGGAGGGTTAGTCATAGGTTTAAGAGGATGGTTAACATACTAGTCTCTTGTAGTGGAGTGAGATTTTAAAAAAGAATAAGATTTAGAAACTAAAAATGGAAATTAAAAAATTATCAAAATTTAGTGTCTATAGCTATAGGATTTTATTACTTACCTCCCCTCTATAGTGGTATTATTAATTTTTTGAGGTATCGGGTGATCCAAGTGTGTTTTCATCCTCCACCAAGTGAAACACAATCACGGTATAACAAAGATAAGTGCATAATAAGTAGAAGAATGAAAATGAGATAGGTGTGCTGATGGCTTGGGCCTTTTTAATTTTGGTTTCAATAACATGTACACATTATTAAAACATAACATATGTGGATTACTATCACTAAGTTTAGTGCCAATAACACATAGTGTTATGTTTTCATAAAGTTCATGTGTTATACCCTGAGAATACCAAGCTTAAATTCAAATAATGCATATACCTTATGAACATTTCACATATGCATTATGTTCATAATGTGTACATGTTAGGGGAAATGCACATGTAATTATCACAACTTCATGCACATACCCATTTATTAAAAAAAATTAAAGTATAAGGAACATATACTTTAAAAAATTAGTAAACACACAACGTGCATTTTAATTGTAATATTTACCTTGTTTAAAAACCTATGCATATTAAAAAAATTAATTTCGTGTGTGATATATCATGTACATGTTAATTTTCATGTGAGATATAGCATGTATATGCAGTATAATGTATGCATTATAACATGTACATGATTTATATTGTATGTTGTGTAGTGTGTACATAAATACCTTGGGTGTTGCAGGAACTAAACCATACCATTTTTTTAAGGATGTGAATGGTTAGAAAATTTAACTATTTAATGGTTTCTATATAAATGAGGTTCTTCATTCTCCCACCATTGATCATAAACTATAATGGTTTCTCTTCCACCCATATCAATGAACTAAATAGTCACTCTACTGTAACATCTAACACTGTTGGGGTTGCTTATGTGTGTTGAATATAATGTGATCATGTGTGTCAATGATTTAATTTGAGGTCATAACTCCATTATCCTCTATTTCTATTTGTTTAAGTAAAGTCTTTTGAGCATACCATTTTGTGTTGGAGTTATTTATGTTTTGTTGTTTATTACACCATTTACCTAGATTAGATGTTTTGTAATTATTTGATGTAGGTGTATACTTTGGTGTAAAGGTTTTTTTAATTTATTTCCCTTATAATTTAAATCCTCAATGGTTTCTACATAGTGATAGGCTCTATACATCATCTTGACCTTAACCATCTACAATATGGATTGATTAGATGGTTGTAGGCCATTGTGGTACTTGAGAGGACTCAATGTTGCTCTAAGTTGAAAGATCCCTATTTTTTTGAGATAATATGAAAAAAATTTATGTATGTTTGGCTTGATTGATCATGTCTTTTCCATATTTATGACCACTACATTTTCAAGATAGTTTTCACCTTTAAAGACTTCCAAGAATTTATCCTAGGTTGATTCAATCTCGTCTTCTATCTAGCCTTCCTCCCACAAAAAATTTCTTGCCACTACTTCTTGATAGGTGAAGAGACTTGGAAAAAAGTAATCTTAAAATTCTATTCATCATAAAATTCATCCATTGATAAATAAGATTCAAATTGATCTAACTAGTTATCTACTACATCTGCATTAATATTTCCCTAATTAACAAGGGCCTTTAAGGTTACTTTAAACCTAGGGGGACTTGACCACCAATATATTTCCCTAATAATGAACTCAATGAAACCACCTAATCAAGGATTTCTAAGAACTAGTTGAATAAGAAAATTTACAGAATCATGGGTGCTTTTATGACTTATTTTTTTATCATTGTGTGAATATCTTCTTGCATTGATTTGTCCATTTTTCAAAATGACTTGGTAGATAATTTGATGGATCTCTCAGTTTATCACTAAGACTCAGATAATATGGTCACATTTGATAGGTCATACAAGAATGAGATAAGCCACTTTAATACCACTAATTTGAGGCCTAGGAGGTTACCTAGTGGATAACTCTTTATATGAGGATCTAGATGAAGATATGTGTATATCCAAAAGATTTGTGAGAAAGATAGTGTAAATAGAGGAAGAGATGTATAATGATAATAGTAAATGTATTTTATTTATCTATTTATCTTCTACATGACATACTTTTGATAAATATATAAGACTCTAATCTTATAGTCTAATTTTTATTATGTATTTATTTACTAATGTGATAAATATGTATATGTAAATTAGATGTCAAGGGTCTTAGAGCTATTATCGAAGTTAAATTTTTTTCATGACTCATCATCTCTTGAAGATTATGTTGTGAGATCACAAAGTATAATTACTAATGAGATATGGTCTACAATGCTAACATTATAGGAACTGTATGGTAACATAGAAGCAAATTCGGATCTTATGGGTTGGCACATAAGTACTAAAACCAATAAATATGTTTTTATTTTCCACACAAATCCATATGATAAAATAGAAAAAATTGATACGATATAGTGATACAGATCGTCCTTGAATAGTGTAGACAAGATAAGTATCTACATAATTAACACATGACATGAGAATGGTTTGGGTGTTATCATGGGAGCTGTTACCGATAGATCAAATTGGAACAATTGGTTGATAAGATAGAAATAATATTTATGGAATGACAATGATATTGTATTCCATAATTTAATTATATTAATCTAGCAAACTTTACAATTTATAAGCCAAAGTGGTTATTCACATCACATTCCCAAAATGACCTTTCTTATTCCTACAAAAATGGAGAAATTATTGAATGAGATAAAATTGTGACACCTAATATAGACCCCTATTATTTATAACAACTATGTACCATATTTTTACATCCCCCTTAATCTGTGGGATTCTTTGTTAGATCAAGCATTCTTCTAAACTTTTAAATTTTTTCTCATCTAAGCAATTTTGTAGGATGTCTGCTAGTTGCTCTATTATAGGAAATGTTACAATTTGACACTACCATCTTTCCCATAATGCTAAATCAAATTAAATTTGGTATTGCTATGCTTGGTTCGATCATGAAAGACTGAATTCTTTGCCATCTGAATTGGAGAGGTGTCCCAAAACCTTATTTCTCTTATAAATCTAAAATAACCCTTTTGAGCCACAAGATCTCTCTAGTTACCTCTGAAGCAGACATATTTCCATATATTCTACTTATACTAAAATATTTATAACACTAATTACTTCCTGGATTTTCAACTAACAATTGGTGTTCTCAAATTCATCAGAAAACTCATAGTAGACTTTCCATTTTCATGATCACTAGCATAATTGAAATATAAATATACAACTAGTTTGAAGTCTCCTACCTTGGAGTATTTGAGCCCAAAATTTTGTGTTCTTTTGAGATATATGAGGACCCTTTTTTTGTTACCCAATGAATGTCCCTAGGTTTTTGTATGAATCTTGAGAGGACACCAATAGAAAATGATATATCTATTTTAGTTGTGGTCACATAACTCAAAATCCTAATGTGTTATTTGTATTTAGTGGCATCAACCAAATCTATTGAATCTTCATATAACAACTTTATATTTTATTCCATCGGTGTGTTGAGAGGCTTAAAATATTATATTATAAAATTTCTTAGAATGTCACCAATGTACTTATTCTGAGTGATGATGAAATACTTTGGTTTTTAAATTACTTCAATACCTAAATAGTAATGAAGATAACCCAAACCACTCATTTAAAATATTTTCATCATCTTTGATTTGAACTTTGTAGTGTATTGTTCATAGTTCTCTGTGATGAAAAAATCATCAACATACACCACCAAAAATACAACTATTTTGATGAAAACAATTGCATCTTCAAAATCAAAACATTTAAAGTTCATGTTCATGAGATGCTCAGCGAGTTTGTCATACCATGCTTGAGGGTCCTGTTTCAAACCATACAATGATTTTTCAAGTTTTTACACCTTTTGCTCTTATCCATTTAGAAATAAACCTTTGGGTTGTCTCATGTGCATAGTTTCCTTGAGAACACCATTCAAGAATGTACCTTTGATGTGAATTTGATGAACTTTATATCTATTGTGAGTTGTTAAACCCAACATGGTCTAAATGGTAGTCCATTTTGTTGTAGGTACAAAGGTTTCATTGTATTCAATTCCTTCTTTTATATTACACTCATTTAGGATAAGAATTGCTTTGTTCTTGTCAAGTCAGACATCAATCTTTCATTTATTGAGTTAGGCCCACATTTATCCAATAGGTTTACATCCATACATAGGATCAACTATTTTCCAAGTCTCATTTTTTACCAATGCATGACACTCATCTTTCATTGCTTTTCTCCAAAGTTAAAGCTTATCAACCAGTTTGAAAGATGTTGGTTCTTAATCAAATGCAAAATTGAGTTTTTACTATGGAGAATCATTCAAGATGAGATTTTTAATCTTCTATTGAATTTTTTTAATGGACTTATCTAATTGTGATATAGTTGCATGTGCACTTCTAGTGCATGTTTTCCAAACTTCATCAGGTTTCACATATTTCAATATTTGAGTGGGACACTTAGGCATATATTTATATGTTTTATGTGATTAAATTTCATCCTCTAAAATTTAATCACTTTATATCCTCTAATTTGGTGGCCATTTTTCATTATCTGATGAATTTTCACTCTCTCCTTCAGTAGGAGTTTCAATCTCATATATAGGAGACAATAGAGAATCAATGGATTACTAACTACGTGTCCCCAATGCATTCTTTGGAACATCCAAATCAGTCTCTATAGACATCAAAATTTGTGTACTTATCAAGTTAACTCAATTTATTATCAATGGGCTCTTTGTCCTTTGCATTTTCACAAAAGACTTCTCTTGCAATAAGGAACTTATTATATTTCTCAATGTATAGCTTGTATTCCTTGGAGGGTTTTGACTATCACATGTTGATGCATTTTCAAATCTTGTGGTCTAAATTATTTCTCTTATCCTTTGGAATCAATGTCTAACAAGTGGATATAAAAATTTGAAAATGTCACACTAAAGGAAGATAACCATACCACATCTCATACAGTGTCTTGGATTCAAGAGCTGTTGATTGTGATATTTTATGGAGTTATACTATAATGTTAGATGTCTTTTTTTCCCAAAATTGTAGATTTATCCCTTTATCTACTACAACATAACATGAACCATATTGATCATAATTATGTTCATCCTTTATACAAATCCATTTTGTTGCAGAATCTAACTATGAGATGGCATTTTATCCCTTTTTGCTCAAAATAACCTTAAAACTTCTTTGAAGTGTATTCACCACCATTATCTATTCTAAGTGTTCCAATCCATCTTGTTGTAGTGATCAATAAGCAACATGAAGTACTTATGACCACTAGTGAAGAGGATTAGAAGAGAATATAATTTTGAGTGAAAAACTTAAAAAAAATTATTAGCTTTCCATTATGAGTTTAAGAATGGTTCACTTACATGTTTATAAAAGATGTAGGCTTCAAAATTTTCATCTATTTTTTGTGAAATGTAGGCATGTCAATGATACCACTATTTTATAATACATGAATGTTGTTATGAGTGTTCCTAAATATAGAATGACATAACATGTTTGGAGACATTCCATCTTTCAAAAAATTAGCATAATTCCTTCAATTTGATGACTCCTCCTTGATTTTATGTAGCTTCCCTTCTACATATCTAGTCAAGACGAACACATTGTCACATTTTATTTTGATAGTGACATCACCATTATCCAAAAAAATGGAATGAAATTATTGCCTTATGAGCACTATGGAGAATAAGTTTTGTTTCAATTGAGGAATGCACAAAAAAAATTTAAGTTTGAAATATAAAATTCCTAGACACTTGAGTCATATTATACCTCTTCCCTATTGTTACAGACTTGATCTATATGTGAGGTAGACTAAGCCATAATGTTTTTCATTTTAATCCTCAAATATGTCTTTTCATAAACTCATATGTTGAGTGGCACAAGTATAAAAAACCCAAGCATCAAACCATGAAGAATTGATTGAGACACCATTTGTTTCATCATCTATACTAAAAAACACACATTCACTGGTGAATTGAGTTGAGTTTGACTTTTTTTATTATTTCATTGAATTTCCATCCTTATTATGATATGAATTAATTTTATCCCATGGAGTTAGGCATTCATGAGTCTCATGCTTCCTTTTATATCAAACTATTCACAATAGAGGTTTTGTTTATCATCTTGCTTTTTATTTTAACGACCATGATTTTCATTTTTTCTACCTTTTCACTTGTAATTATTTTTTTACTTAGTTTTTCATTCATTTTTGGAATATGTGGCCTTGTTAGATGTTTTCAAAGATTTTAATTTGACATATCACACACACACTTTCACTTGTTTTGAACTCAACTTTTATTCCAAAGGCCTTTTCTCTTTCTACCATATTTTTGACCAATTGGTCAAATGTGAGAGTCTTCAAGTGATTACTTACTTGTAGAGACTCCAAAAATTTTGAATAATTTGAAAAAATGTTTTATGAATGTGGTCATATAGATGTATATTTTGACACCAATGGAATCCACATCATTCTTGATGGCACTTATCTTTGATTCCAATCTCATCACATCACCATCTTTCAACTCAAGGTTAAACAACTTCAACTACAACTAAATGAAATAAAAATCTGAGTGGGAATCATATAGCTCTTTCAATTTGTGAAAAGTTTCCCATGTGGGTTACTATACCCCTAAATATGATGAAAGACATCTTCGTCAATGCAGGCGCTCATTAAGGCCAATGCTTTCTAGTTTTTATTCTTCCATGTTTAAATATCCTTTACATCCCCTGTTGGCTTAATTGGTTGTTTCTCCCCATCATAAATATTGAGCCATATATCATTGAATATGAGTGTGTTCTCCATTTTTTGACACCATTCTAACTATTTTTCTTTGTTATTCAATGTTGTGTTGATAATAGATTTGATGGAATGCATGGTTTTTGTTGATTTTTTAAATTTTTGATTTTTGGAGGTTTTGATTTTTTATTTTGAGTATGGAGTTTGGGGTTTTGAGTTTAACCATAATTGGCTCTTTATCACTCAAAAATGATTCCATTTTATATATACCACCATACCTATATGCCAAACCTCTATATATACGTGCTCTTCCTATATAGTTATTAGTACACAAAAGAATCTAGCCCTTTCTATATACTTGACAGTACAAGATAATGGATTTAAGGTATGTAATAGTAGAGTGGTATGGGTTACCTAGGTCATACATGAAAATGATTCACCTTATCATTAGCATAAACTTGATAATAAAACCTCATACATCAATATAATCAGTTTTTCCTTATTTCTAGATTTGCACCAATCAATAGTGACGAATGGGTAAAAGAGTATATCTCCTTATTTCTCCTTGAATTTGAAAATTTTGGTTATTTTTTGTTAAATTTACTTAGATTAACTTTTTCAAGGCAAGTTCAATGAAAAATTTTCTCCAAATTTAAATGTTTTTCACATTTAAATGATTTCAACATTTGAAATAAAGCACTTAAAACTAAAAATTAAGTTCTTTATTTTTAAATGAAAATTTATAAAATTATTACCTATTTCCACCATTTTTTATGTGTAATAATTTCCAATATTGGAAAAAGATGATTAGTATAACCTCTTTGATTTGAAATCTCAAAATTCTTACTTCTGTGCACCTTTATAATATAATGCTACCATATAAAAACCACTATGAATTTTTTTGAGCAAACAAGACCCAAATTAGATGTGATGTAGTCATAAAAGGATTATATACAGTCCCAATAGCTATACACATCTACCATATATTCCACACAACAAGTTAAATTGCAAAAATTCCCTCTGAATTTATTCAAAGAATAAAATGAAAATGATAAAGATTTGTCCAAAATTTGTAGTCCTCCAAGCACCATGCATACATCTAAGTTATGTCAAAAGGGAATCAAAACACCATATTAACATATGATTATCGTATTTTATATTGAAAGATGTCAAAATATTAATACGTAGTCTTGAATAAGTAGAAAATTGCCTTGCTTTAGGAAAAGATCATTTTTGTTTGTTCACTATAAACGCATAGTGAATAAATAAGAAGCTATTGAAAGATAATAATTTTATGCAAGGTTTAAAACTAAGAAAGAAGAGAAAAGGGTGAAAGGTAAGTAAATGAAATTTTGGGCTTTGATACCAATGACATGATAGAAATAATATTGATGGAATGATAATGAAATTATATTTCATGATTAAAAAATAACAAGATTAAACATTATAATAAATAATCCAAAGTGACTATTCACATCACATTCCCAAAATGACCTTTCATATTCTTTTGGGAATAGAGAACTTATTTAATGAGACAAAATAATGACATCTAAGTTAGACATCTAGGATTAATAATAACTATGTACAATATTATTGCATCAATTTCAGGAAAAAATATGTTACATAGTTTTAATTTGTAATATTGTCATTGTGGAAAAATTATTTCACCTAAAAAATTATGGGTTGTGTGAAACAATTTTATTTTATATAAATGATCTAAAAAAATATTTGTATATATGTGCATTATCAGTTATACTTGACACCCATACAAGTGTTTTTACCTATGGGGGGAAGTAAATGAAAAAAATAAACATAATGCCAAAATTGTTGATTATCATGATCTATCTAGTTGATTGGTCTAAATTTATAAGAGGCTATAGGACATGGAGGAATGGCATCAATTGTGATCTCAAGTTTGTCAGAGGGTGTAGTCCATTTTAGTGTAAGAAACAATGGCCCAAAAGACTACTTAGCCTAAAGAATTATTATTCATAAGTAATAGTGATGATGCATTACAATTGATTATGATTCAAAAATGTGTAACATAAATAGTAAGACCAAGAAGGGTGACCAATGGTAGTGATGGTCATTCTTTAATCTATGATCAATTGGGAAGGATCAAGTTTAGTATCTATAAATGAGAGGTTTTGTGAGGTGGCCAACACCCAATGGAGAAATACTAAGAACCCAATCCCACTATCTGATTTGTACATATTCAGTTAGGCTCAACCAACTAGTGGAACATATTTAAAATGGAAATAAAGGCTTAGCCACATTTCAGTTGAATAGGGAGTATGCTCCTATTCATATTATTAAGGTCAATATGACATAGTCCAACTAATTTATTTATGAATCATGTATGCCCTCATAGTTCTAGATAGTGTATTTATCCCTATCCACATTTATTTGATCAATTACGTGTTAGCCTACACATATCAAAGCTATTCTTATTATTGTGTGTTATTAATTTTTAATTTTATGGAAAAAGTTAATAGAACATAGGCCCGTAAATTTACTCTATTTTCTTTAACGTCTTTAGATATATAAGTAAATTAGAGCCACTCTAGAACAAGAATTAATTTGGGTATTATAGATGTATAGGTGTTGCCTCATGTAGATTAGAGTAACAAAATAAAAAATAAAAAGAAAGCAAACCCTTTATCTATCAATTTATTTTATATTTTTTTGTCATCTATGAAAAGTGCTTGATGCTATTAACACTTTTTGAAGTGCCCCTAGTGCCTCCAAGTATAGATCATGATCATTTCTGAACAATGTTACTAACAATGCTAAAATTGAGTTCTTACATTTAGATCTAGATATATGCAATAAGTATATAATAATGAATTATTTAAGATATACTTGTCAACCCTATAATTTTTATTTTAAGGTCATTCATTTATTATGTCATAAGTGTTCTTATTAGGGTGGCATTCCCAAAGATTCATCTTGTGGTATTGGAGATGTGAATCTTTGGGCATAGATGGTCTTAGAGGGCGGTAAGTGGTAAAATCAATTTTAGAATCAACAGTCAGTTGCCAATAGTAATGATTGGAATACCGCCCATTTCAAGTAGTAAAAGTGCACATGGGGAAATCTCGATGGTGATGTGACCATTACATTCAAAGGAGGTCAAAGAGGAGAAGCATGATTCATTAGATTGAGACTTTTTTCAGCAATTAAGTAGTGAGTGGTAGGAAGGATTGTGGGAGGGGGCTTTGAAATTGAAGGCTAAAAGGTACAATGAAAATCAAACCAAAACCAATTGATAAAATAAAGTTGTTTTGGGTAATCCACTTTTGTAGCTAAACCACATATTAACTTATATTAAAAAATGTATACTATATAATATAATATGTAAACATATATTATATGATCTAATTTAATATTAATAGATATTATATTATCAAATATAATATTAAAATATATAGTATATAATATGAGGTGGAATTAAACTATATATTATATAATATTTATTAAAAAAATAAAATATATATTATATAATTTAATATAATATTAAAATATACATTATAATACAATTATATATATATATATATATATATATATATATATATATGCTCAAATATAATATAATATAATATAATATAATAGTAGAGTATATATTATTTATATAAATATTTTATATATTATGTAATTAATATTTTATGTATAAAAAATGATATAATATTTATATGTAATAAATAATATATATATAGTTTTTATATTGGTAAGAGGGGTTCTATAAAGTGAAATAAAATGATGGTGTAATATGGTATAAGGCATAGCTCATAACCTTTTGAAAGTCAATATGCTCGTTCACAGCTTAAATGCAAAAGCACATCTTCAAAATGCAGATTTACATTTTATAATATTAAAATAACATTTTGAAGGGTTGATTGATCTAATCTCTGATTGTTTTGTATGAATCCCATTAAAAGTTTGAGAACACTTTCACGAATTTTCTTTGTAACAAAGTTTAACATACCATCATTTGTCCTACCTTCCATTATTCAAGGGACGTGTCTTGGATGTGAGTGAAGAGTTTATGCTGTTAATTGGCATAAGCGTTTAGTCAATTGAGAGTGGTAGAGAATGAATACTTCCATGGACATTAGGGCACCTTGCAGTAACAATAATAGTAGTAGTTACTATTATTGTTTATTAGTTTGCAATGTCCTTTAATTTGATACAACTGTCAAACATGAAGTAAAAATTATAAGTTTTAGAATTTGGATCATGTTTATTAATTAAATGCAGATCCACTTGGAGGCCATTACAATTTATAGTTTACGGATTATGAATAAATATTACCAATATTAAGTAACTAAACCACATGGTGAAGAAACTTACTCACATGGTATAAACTAACATAACTAACGTAATTAGTCCAAAAAAATATTCTAATTTTATGAACTCTAAAATCTTGAATTATTTAATTTAAATTTAATTAATTCAATTCTCAACAATTCAATACAAAGTATTTCATGACAAGATTCATAGTTCTCATTATTTAAGCCACACAATGTGTTTGTTGCAAATGACTATCGTCTATAGTCATTTTAATATTTTCATTGAATATCTTAGTGGTTACATGACTCTTGCCTTATGTAAGTATTTCATTTAAATATCAACTATCCTTTTATTTTTATTTTTTTAGATGTGACATCAGAGCGACAAAATAATGGAAAAAGAAAAGGTATCTATTTTGTATGTTAGGGTTGGTGGAGACAAAATAATACTTACATCATGGAGTGTGGTGTTGAAAGAGCCAAATCAAATATGCCAACAATTTGAAAATTGATTATTTAAACCTATTATTTGAAAAGATTAAAATCCATCTTGTTCGTCTTCTCCTCATCGTGGTGGTCCAAGTGGCTCTTCCAAATCTAGAGATGATGGCAGGGGTTGGGGATCTCTTTCCCCATCTAATGATGGTGACATCAGAGGCTAGGGTCCTTTCCACCAAGGCAAATTTAGATGATTGGCTTTAGTAATCTTCCCTAAAAGAAAATAAAGTGAGACATTCGAAACTTAAGAAAACACTTGTTGGGAGCCCTTACCTATGGATAAGGATCCTCCTGCTCTAAGAGGATGGGGTGATAAGCCTCAAGATTCGCTATCTCCACCAGTTCTCCTGACATCCTTGTTTGTTATGGCTACTTAATTGTTCTCTTTATTGTTATTTGTTCTATACTCTCTTTGCTTCGCTATCAAATTGTTGATGTGATGTTTCTTTTTGTTGGTGTAGTCATTTTTTTACCACTTTTTAAATATTCCTTGAAGCATCTTTATCCTTTATGTGATTATGCTCATGAGATGTGACTTTTCTACTTATTTTTGGGTATGATTAACATTATACTATATCTCATTTGATTAATATAAAAGTACTTTTCGATTAAATTAAAGTAAATAATATTTTTAAATAGAATAAAAATTTACTTATAACACTTTTATTACATGTTTTGGTTCCATAAAAAATTGATCCAATAAAAAAAATTATTATTATATTTTTTTATTCATCTAGTTTTGGAGTAAGACGATTCAACCGTCGGTTTTAAAATCTCAATTCATGATTTGACGGACTCTTATCATATTATCTTAATTTATATTACATTAAGGTGGCTAGAAAAAATGCCATAATACAGATTACCCACATTCGATATAAAAGCAAATAATTGTGTAGAAAAAAAGAACAATGAAAGCAACTGCAAAACAAAGGTACAGAATTTTATTTGGACTTTATGCTGCTGTTGAAATTAGTTAATAATCTTCTGTTACTACTTATTACAGCGGATCAGCTTTCACATTCCATTTAATTACAGCAATAAAGTCCAAATTACATCTGCTCGTAATATTTCTTTGGCTAATATATTATATTATAAAATAGGCCCTTAAAATTATGTACAAAAATTCAAAAGCGGCAAAGCGGCTGTCCTTTATTGGTTAAATCTGTCCTTTTTAACAGTCATGATTTTGGCCCCACTGTAGAATGAATTGCTTTGAAAAAGTAGTCTCGATTCATTCGAAACTGTTCCACCTTTACATGTTCCCATTTTGGCGCGCCTGCAAATGTCGACGTACCTTGGTTATCAATTAATAATAAATATATATTTACTATAATCCTTTACGAATATTATTGTATTTCTTTTTTTCTTTGTTTTTTTAAAGAGTCGCTCTAATTTAAATGGTCTTTTTGAAAAAAAAAAGCATTTTAGAATAAAAAGTTATAAATATATTCATAGAACAGTTGAATTTAATCTTTATAATTATTTATTTGAGTTTTTAATATAAGTAAAATATTTATAAATTTTATTATTATTTAAAAAAAAAATTATAACAATTATTTTTCTATTATTATTATTATTATTTTTGTTAAATTAATATTGTTTTTTAAAATATATACTAATTTAATAATTATAAATTTTAATATATAAATATTAAAATATTTTTGAAGTCTTATTTAAAGATATCAATTTTTAGTATTTAAAATTAATAATAAGATAATCTAAAAATTATTATATTACTTTAATTATTGGTTTAATGTACACATAAACTTGTTTCTACTAATATTTTAACCACTCTTGACAATCCTTGTAACTTTAAGCTTGGATTGATTAAATTGGCCAAGCTATTTTTTCAATGTTTCAGAGCACAAATAACACCCTTCTTAAGATTTTAGTAAGAAAAAGCCTTTAAATAATTATAAACAATGCCTTAAACATAAATAAGCATAATGCCTTTATCTAAAATCCCCAATCAAATGCCATTTGTTAGGCATAAGGTATAGTTCGTAGCATTTTGAATGTCCCTATGCCCATTCATATACAAAATCACATTTTTAAAATGTAGATTTATGTTTTACAACTTGATCCAATCTCTCATTGTTTCAAGTGCATCCCACTAAAAGATTGAGAACACTTTCATGAATTTCCTTTGTAATAGAGTTTAACATACCATTATTTGTTTTACCTTTCCATTCCTCAAGGATGTCGCTTGGATGTGAGTGGAGTTTTTTATGCTAATTTGTGCACAGGGATAGTGTATTAATAGTGGTCATAGAATAAACTCTTTTATGGGAATTAGTACACCTCATAACAAAAATAACAATTATTGTTATTATTATTATTTAGCAGCTAACAACATCCTTCAACTTGACATATTGACCATCCATGAAGTAAGAATTAAGTGTTTCAGAGAGTAGATCACTTTTACTAATTATACACATTTCTCCTTGGAGCCCATCATAATTTACAAGTTACAAATAATTATTACTAATGTTAAGCAATTAAATCACATTGTTTGGCTAAGATAATTGTCATAGTCTATTTATAGGTTTCGAATAAATATTCTCAATGTCGAGAAACTTATTCATACAATCTACCTAACATAGCTATCATGTAATCCATCTAATAAATACAATTATTTCCAAAAATTATTCTAATTTACCTAACATAGCTATCGTGAAATCCATCTAATAGATATAATTGTTTTAAAAAATTCTTCTAATTTTTATGGATCTAAAACCACAATTCTTTAATTTAGATTTAATTAATAAATTTTATATAATTTAATAGAAAATAATTAATAATAAGATTAATAACTCTTATTATTTAAACCACATAATGTAATTGTTACAAATAACACTCATCTATAATCATCTTTATATATTTACCTTTTTTTTGTTTTTTAATAATAATTTAAAATTAGAAACTAATAACTATACAACTCTTATTTTATATAAGTATTTATTTTTTTTAAAATGTCTATTGTATACATAAAAATTTGTGGAGACAAATAATACTACACATCATAGATTGTCATGCTAATAAAACCAAATAAAATACACTACCAACATGTAAATTAATAATGCCACAATATTATTTAAAAACATTAAATTACATTAAACAATAATTTTTAATTAAAATTTTTAATATAAAATAAATGAAAATCAAAATGATTTTAAAAAAAATAAAAATAAAAAATTTAGTGACAAATATTTTTTTCACTCTTAACACTTTTATTATAGTTCTATATACATTATTAAAATCTTACATTCATTCGGTTTTGAAGTAAGATGATTCTATTGACCGTTTTAGAATCCTAAATCATGATTTGGACTTTATTATCTCAATTTATAATGGTATCCTCAAATCATAGAGAAGCTACAGTATCTGGTGTTATGAATTAGTAAATAATCTTTTGGTACTACCTATTTCGGTGCTTCAACTTCCATGTTCCATTTAATAATAACTGTTTTGTGTTATTTTTGATTTAAATATCATTTTAAAAAGTTTCTTCGATTATATGTATTAAGTTTTGTTTTTGGTAATGTAAAGTTTTGTAAAATAAAATAATATAAATTGGTAATTGTATTTCATAGAGAATTTATCAACACTTATTTTATATCATTTTTTGTGAATGAAATTTTATATAATAATATTAATATTTCTAATAAAAGTAATAGTGGAAATGAAATTGTGTATTCTTTCATACAATAATATGTTCTATTTCATTGTGAATGGGATTAATAATTAATGTTGGGAAAAGATAAAATCATACAAAATGTAAAAATTATTAAATACTTCAAAATGCAGTAAATAATTATAATAAAAAACAATGACAAGATATTTTTAAAAATAGATTTAGAAAATACAAATAGTAACATATACCTATCATTATTATAATATATTAATATATTTTATATAATTAACTAGAAAAATAAAATAAAAAATTATTACTATTATATTTATATATTTATAAGTATAGTAGTAATAATATATATATTAGTATTATTACATTTTTATATTTATATATAAAAGTGCAATAGTAATATATATACGTGTAATAATAATAATTATACACTATAATTAATATTAATATATAAATATATTAGATCTAAGTAAAATACACAATAGATATCATTCTCAAGACATTCACAATTTAATACAATATAAGTTCTTTGAAAATTATATTTATCGATGTATTTTACATAAGTTTATCTAAAATATGTATGCTAGTTTATAAATATTTATCATAAAATCTATATATTACTTTTATATATATATATATATATAGTATTTATTTGTTTATTGTCATGTGATGATATTTGTATGATATGATAATTTTTTATGATGATTAATTTTTACAATTCATTGTTATGATACGATTACTTATAAATATGATATGGTAATATTTATATATTATCTGTAAATTATTATGATTATCTAATTATTTATAAATATAATGCAATAAAATTTATATGTTATTCATAACTTAATTATAGTTATTTATAAATATAATGTGATAACATTTAAATATTATCTATAAATTAATTATGATTATCATTATTTATAAATATTATAAATACAAATTTATATATTATCCATAAATTAATTATGATTATATGTATGTTATTTATTTATTATGATTTTGTAATATTTTTTATGATAATCTATTTTTACAATTTCAATGTTATGATTATTAATAAATATGGTATGATAATATGATTATTTATTTATTAATTATAATGTTGTAATATAATGCAATAGGGAAAATAGAAATCAATTTCACACTAAAAGAAATGAGAGAAGTTGCATAAGAAAAACAATGACAAAATAAGTAATATTTAAAACGTTATCCCATTTTTTATTTTTATTTCTCTCACTTTACTCTACATTTTTGTTTACTTTTTTATTTAAATTTTTTAGTATTTATATGTTTTTTAGTTGTTAAAACTATCGTGTTTATTGTTTTATTTTTTTATTTTATGTTGTTGGCTTTTAAATAACAAAATACTAGCATTCTCATACCATTATAGCTCCCAACATCCCTCGAATACCACTGTGATAATAATAATAATAATAACAATAATACACACACACACACACACACACATGTATATGTGTATGTATGTATGTATATGTATATGTGTATGTATATAATAAAAATATTACGTATAATTTACATAATATTATATTAAATAATTATATATTATAATATATAATGAAGTATTTATTTAAATATTTATTATTAATATATGTAGTAATAGTATATATTATTAGTATATCTATCTTTAAAAAAATTATATGAAAAGCATTGAGAGATATCATTTTCAAGGTGTTCATTCCACTTATGTTACACATTTAATATAAATATATGCCTCAAAAATGATATCTCTTGGTGTATTTTAGATAGATTTATGTAAGATAGGTATGTTAGTTGTATTTGTGTGTATTATGTATTTATTTAACATATAATCTGATTTTCTTTCATAAATTTTTAATGTATATTATATATCACATCAAATCATCCAATAATTTAATATCCATAAGACAAAATAAAAGACAAATGAAATATTTTTAAATCAATTATTGAGATAGTATTTTGATAGTCCAATTTCTGGATAAAACTATGTTAGAGTTTTTAGACTGATGTTTCGGTTCACACTCCATGAACCATCATTAGGGTATGATAATGTAACATAGTTTTATCCCAAAAAAAATTAATCTTATTTTTTAATCATCTAAAAGTGTAATATATATAATGTAAAATTCTTACACTAAAGAATTATTTAATATTCATCATAATTTGACATCCACATCAGATAAAATGTCAAATAATAAATCATTTCATATTCATATAAATAAATTTGTGATAAGTATGTGACATTATTTACCCTCTAAGAATTTCAACTTCTCTTCTTCAAATTTTCATTTGAAAATTTATTTTTCATTTTTCAATTTTTCATAGTGGTCATATGTAAATAGTTGTAATTTTCTTATTCCTTCCTACGACTCTACATGTGATATAGCCACAAATGTTAACCATGTTATATGTTTTTGACCTATGTAAATTGTGACTTTTGAAAGACTCAGACCTTATGATTTTGTATTATTCATTCTCAATCTAACCATAAGGGTAGTTGGTTTATGCATCACCTTTGTATTGGTGTAATTGAAATTGTACATATAGTTTCACCTTCAAATACTATAATTGAGTAATTATTAAACTTGAACATAACATATGTTAGTGGTTCTAATAGGGCACTTTTAGGTATGTATATTATACTTTAAATATACATGATAGAGCTCCATCTATAAGACCTACTTCTATCCAAAGATTTGAGGTTTGCATGACTCTTTCATCCTTACCAATTATTAATTTTTCATCAAATTCATCATTTTGACCTCCTACTAGTGCACTAACATTTTTTTACCTTAATTATAATGCTACATGCAATAGGTCATTTAAATGAATGAAATTTTGTTTTTTTGGGATTATGCACATTATTATTTGTGACAAATAAATGAATACTATTGTCAAATTCTTCATTGGTGACTCTATATATTCAAACATCAATTTTTGTCATCAATATCTTCCAATCATCAATTATCAGATTTACATCTATTATATTTGAGAGAATTTGATGAAACATTTACGCGTATATTATTATTGTATGGTGATTTATCACTAATAAGATGTAATTGTTCCAAACTCCAACCAAAATGATAGATATACCTCCAAAACACATGTTTGTAATCTCAATAAATGCCTTATGAAGTTGAGAGTCTATGTTTTATATCAAATTTTATCTAATGAAGTTCATTTCATCAATCAATATGTATTTTATGTGGTGGATATCTTCTTGGAATTTTTAAAATATTGTTCCTTCTAATTCAACAAAATCCTTGATTGAGATCTAAAGTTGTGAATGGATGTTTGAGGCACCAATATTGAATGTTGTAACTCTACTTGGTGTATGTAATATAAGTGAAAAGCACTCTGGGAATGTTACATCTTAAAGAGCTCAACATATGACACAAATTAGAAATGATTTTCTTGTCTCTGTTGGTCCTTGAATTATCATGCATAATGAAAAAAAATTGTCCTTGAAGATAATGTGTCATAGTTATATCTAATGTTTATTTTTGGGTTTAGAACCTAAGGTTCCATAATTCTTATTCAGTGATATATCATCATCTATGAGAAACCCATTATCTTTCATGGTGCTTATGAAATTTATCACTTTATTTATCTATTCTTCATCTTTATATTTGTTATTTCATGGTGCTTGTCTATCAAAATCTCTTCTTCCCAACATATCTACTTTAGTAAATTCCATAATTTGGCCATATTGTATCCTAGATATGAATTTCCACTCTGTTTCATTACATTTTTTGGAATTCATGCATCATCCTCATATTCAAAATTACTATGATTTTCAATATGATCTAGAATATTCATTCAATTGACATGCCAAAAATTATAATTGAATGTCTCTCAATATGATTTTATTTCATCATCATCAAGTCCAATAGAAGTTTGTAAATCAAGAAATATCTTGTAAAATAATAACTTTGACCAACAAAAATCAACCCATTTATGTGACTTACGTATATGTATGGAGAAAAACCTTTGGAAGACTCTCAAAATAGATATGATACTCCTTACCTTACATTTATTATCTCTTTTTTTGCTTTGGATTATATGCATAAAATATAGATTCCTTAAAAAGTGAAATGATTTACATGGAAAAAGGAATGTTATTGTATCCATAAATAAAATATTTTGTATGCTTGCCATGGTCATCTTTTTTTAAGCTCCATATTTGAATTCCTCATCTGAAACATTCAAATGGATAAATATTTTAATGCTCTATGATAACAGAAGCTCCAATAACATATGACATATTTATTGTGCCCCAATGAGTCTTTCAAAAATTATTTTAGTTAGAATTATTATACATTCTCTTATTTATAATTAATTAGGGCTTTAAATTTTTTTAATTTGGATCAACATTTATTGATATGTTTCAGATCTCTTCTACACTTTTATTCCATACATGGCAATGTAATTAACTAGACATGTTTGGATATAACAGGTTTCCAGTCTACATTTTCTATCCACACTATAGTATGTAGAGATTGGTTGTATTTACCCTATCATCATTTCTTTAAGGCTCAAATTTTTTATCTCCTATCTTTGAGTCTAGATATAATTTCTATCCCTCAATATTCAATGGCCATAGTGCATTATACCTATAAATAATAATACCCTGATTGTTATCTCTTGCACACATATTATTTCTAATATATATACAATTATTTAACATCTTACCTACACACCATTCTTCTGCTTTTATTAAGTATATTAACATCCTCTCTATACATTGTATGTTGTTCTACACAATTGATTCTCTTCATAGTCATGTTCTATATCCACCTATGTAAGTTGTCTTGTATTTTGAATACATGGATGTTGAATAAAATTTTGTAATGCCTAAAATTCACAATATATAAAAATTCATTAGATACATTGAGAATAGTGAAAAATGTATTAAACATAGACTTGGAGAGGATTGATAACATACTTATATGTTTATTTGGTGTGGATCATCTTGAGGATTCCATGCATTAACAGTAGAATGGAAATATTTCTCAACATTTTTCCATTCATAATCATATGTCCAATCAATGTTGTCCATATTTGGTGCTCTATCTAACCATATTAATCCATGCACATGTGGTGAACCTCTATGTTGTTAATCATAACTAGACCAATAATATTTTACTTTCATTCCTTTTTGAAATATATCCTTATGAATAAATTGTATGTCAAAATTACATGTAGTGTGCCACTATATGAGGATTATCAATAATATTATATCTTTAGCAATTTTGAGCTTCTCATGAATTTGTTGGTTTTTCCCTTGGTATTAGTTCATATAAATCAGGTCAATATATATCAACTACACTTAGTGAATAAATTGTTAGGTGATCCAAGTTGATGTGGCATGTCAATTAAATCACCATGACATTTTCCCCAATAGGGCTTTTTACCCTTCAATATGGTTCTAAACTACATCAAACTATCAATTAAATGGGAGTGGGGCACATTGTCCATATGCTCATGTAACTCATTGATGGTGATTAGAATATCTTAAAGAGTCATTTTCAAAAAACATTGTTGAAGGTGTTTTTTCACAATGACTCATTATCATATTCATTATGTAATATCTAAATCAATGGTGTCAGCTAAAACAATGATCCATGTATCAAAATAAATGTTTAAAAAAATCATAAAAATGTACTCATATTAACTATGGTTATAGCCAATTACATCTTCCATCAGGAAATAATGTTGTAAATACCATATCAAGTAATCCTAATATGACATACTCATTAATAGGAAATCCTTCAAGCCTTCACCAATTGATTAGTGTTCTAGGATCTGCATTAGGGTTATTTACCCATGCATGGATTAATTCCATCTCTCTTGGTGAATTTGGTGGTTTGGAGGCCATTGGTGTCATGTGATTAATGATATTTACTTCATCTATACCCATCATTGAAACTACAAATACAACTTCATTTTCATCAAAATAAAACTACATGTGGACAAAGTTTAGTTGGTTACATATGTTTACATCAACATTGGATAGAAGTTCACTAATAGCATTGACATCAATGTGAACATTTGAATAGAACCTGTCATGTTTTATTTTGTTTTTAAGTGCCTTATATACATGATCTATTTTGATAGTAGAATTGTAGTTTATTCATCATGTATTCCTCCTTTGAACTATAATCATTGAAAAATATTTTATTCAATGTGTAAAAACCTAATCTATTTATTATATTTCTCATAGAAACATTATTTTATGCCTTTAGATCTATATTGACCTTTAGTTGAATGTGTCGCTTGTAGGATTGGGTTGACATGAGATATTAAAATTTACTTAACTTATGTTTAGTTTTCAAGTTGTAGGACTTGTGGCCTAAGATCCATATTGTTTGATTCTAAAATTGATGATAGCCTTTCTCTTGTAAAAATACATTACATACAAGGCATCCACGTGTTCGAGAAACACTCAATCCAATGTAAGTTTACTGAAAAATAGTGAAACAAGATTATCTAGACCATTTTGAAAAATAATGTGAAAAGTTTTCAAATCTCTCCCAAGAATTCCATTGGGATTAGTTATATTTTTTCCCTTTCAATTTCTAAATATTTTATTCATCTTCTTCTTCTAGATTCTGATGTTGACTCTTTTTCTAAATTATTATTTTGCATTTATTTTCTTCTACTAATTTGTGATGTTATTTTCATGTGTATATCATTATTTTTTGAATTTTATGCAATATCAACATATATTGCATCTTGAGATACATTCTCTAGTGTTTCAATCACATGATGTATTGATATTGAATTTACTTCTTTAGAATCAATGCCAATGCTATAAATCAATTATTGATATTACCTTTGAGATGTTTAACGATGAAGTTATTATTTATCTTTTCTTTCTTCCTCAATTAATTGATATAGATACATTTATATTTACAATATTGTTTTTAATACATATTGCTCATCTTGAGATGTTTTTTCAAGCATTTTTCATCTTATCTTTGTGTTGTCACTTGTATGCTTTCAATTCCTCAACTTTCCATTTCTCTATATGTTATTGAAATATTTTTCGATCATTATCATTTCAAATTTTTATTTCTCCTTCTCTTTATTCATCTATGTTTTGTTATCTTTGTCTATGATAATGTATTTGATATTATATTTGTTTTTCTCTTTAATATTCTCCTCATTGTTCTTCACTTTCAAAATTCAATCTAGGTTGACCCATATATACATAATTTTTAAAAATAATGTAGAAATAGTTTAATAATATTTATTGCATATAGAAAATAATATAAGTATAATTTTTTTTATTAAAATTATTATAGCATAATATACAAATATAAAACACATCCTTAATAATATATATTTATACTTAAACTTATAGTAATTATTAGAACATAATGTTGACCCAATAGGTTTTTATCTTGCTTGAAAAATATCATTGCATTTGATCATTATGGGGTTTAAACTTGGATCAATTCACTTTTAAATGTAATTCCACACCAAAACACTAAACAATATGCTTAAACTATATGATTTAGATTTAAACAGTAATAGAGAACACTTATTTAACTATATTTTTAGATTTTAGATGTGTAAAATAAATCAAGAAATAATATTTAAAATAACATAAAAAAAATAAATTATAAAAAAATCAAATCAAATAATGTTGGCCCAATAAGCTTTTAACATGTATCAGCTGACTTGTAAATGTAAGTGTGCAATTAGTCTAGCTAGTTCCATTGCATGCTTACCCCAGAATAATAAAAATAATATAATGTCTTTGTACTTTTTTTAAAATAAAGAATTAAAATATTTAATGCGATGACTATTATTTTAGTTTAAAATATAAAAATTGAAATAAAAAATATATATATTCATGCAAAATATTAAATACAATCAATTGAATATTTTAAATACATATAATTATTTTGGCTTTAATAATATTTGTCTAGAAATATACCTCATAATTGTAAAGGGATTATAATTTTAAATTATTTTATATTATAGTCATAAAAATAAATTATATATCAACCTATAAAAATCAAAAGCAAAAAACATTTATAATTCCAAATACAAGGGCTTCTCCTTCCTTGAAATTAATATCATTTCTAGTCTATGCAAATCAATTTATTGCTAACAATAATTCATAGAGGATTTCATTTAAATGTAATGTGATAAAATTTGTTCTAGCTGAATATTTTTGTGAATAAATGGATGAGTTCAATTGTAAGAATACTGGCACAATTTTTTTAACCACAAACTTCTTACTAATTTTTTTGTCTTTTGTGGCCCAACCAAGTGAAAATGTCATTCAATTATTGAAGTCATCCTATTTATTTTATTTATGTAAATACATGTACCTATATATTTATGTATCTGAGGATTCTTGAACATCGACTATGGGGGAAAGAATAATTTCAATAATTATCACATGAATATGTGTTTTGACCTTATAGGGTTTAGCTAATGTAAATCCTATGTTTGAATAAAGGGTTGAGTCAACTAAATCAAGGAGATAATATGCATAAAATATATCCACTAATTTTTTTATAGAATTGATTATCTTTGAATTTTATAAAAATAGTAATAAATAGTGCAAATAGAGATTTATCTAGAAAACACTTGATACAAATAATTTAAGTGCTAGAAATTGAGATGGAAGGTAGTCTGAGTGTCATAACTGGGATCCATATGTTATAACCCTTCCTAGAAAATAGTTCCATAAATAGATAGTAGTACCATGTGTCTCTAGTGTCCTAATATTTCCATTAATGTCTTCTTTGTAGGATTGTCTCAAACTTCTAGGTGCACCTATTTTTGGATTTTTGGGGTCTATTCCTGCATGATCAAATTTTAGAACTCTATATTGTGCCTATAACGACTAATTTATGATGAAAACACTAGTCATAATTTCAAGTAGGGTATGAGTTGAAGCTTTTTCATTAGTAGGAGAGGCTAGACATCCTCAATACACCACTATGAAGAGAGTTTCCTACATACCAATACTCTGAAGAGAGATCAAGATTGATGTAGGTATCCCCACCTAAGTACTAGTGTAGGTGTAAGTGATGCTAGTATGATGCTAGCCTTGAGTACCTTGAGTGTGCTTGAGATTGTAAATATAAAAAAAATAGCTTAGGGTTGTTATAGATGGTAGTATGCAGAATTAAGAAATAATAAGGATTGATAACCTTAATTTTTCTCAACTTGTTTTGTATTTGATTAAGTATTTTACATCAAATTTATATCTATTAGATAATGTTGTAGCCAAACTTTTTAGCCTAGGAAAGGGTTTTCAATCCTCTCTCATATATAGACAACATGGGATTACCTCTAGGCTTGTGGTTTGCCTATAGCAGTGGTAAACCTCTAAGTTAAAGGGCTAGCTCCCTTGATTTATCTCTTGAGCTCACACACTACATTACACTAGTCCTTTGGAGGTGAAAATGAAATAAGGTAATATAATGTAAACCTATACTAATGAGGTGATGAACCAAAATATTTGTCCATAAGCACAATTACATATACACTAAGAATAAATACTACCAAAACTAACTTCAACTCTATGGCCTTCTAGCATTAGTGTTTCTCATAGAGGAAGATTCTTATCCATATCTCAAGGTGGGTTGAAATAAGTTATGGTAATATACACTACTATTCCCTCTCATACTTCAAGATACACTCAAAAAACATATACACTTTATTAGACAAGTTAGAAGAGCTTTCCATCACACAAAACATGTAAGGGAAACATGAAAAAAAGCAAAACATATTCATCACTTAACATCCAAATTACACCACTTAACACACTTAGGTAAGGGATTTTGGAGATAAAATAAACTTCAGATGTCTTTTTCAAAATAAAAAAAAATTGCCAAACTAGTAAGGCTTCATCATACTAGATGTGTACTAGATACAATTGCCAAAATGCCTTTCATTTATAGAGCATATGAGAAGAGAGAGAAGAAAATAAGTGGAAGAGTCATATGTACATGTGTCAAGCTATAAAAAAACTAGTTAAAATTGGAGAGAATGAAATGTAAAATAAGTTAGGAAGTGGTCATGGACAAGTGTCCAATTGAATTGCATCATTTTCATTTGAGTTGGCATAGGGGCTCCTTACCTTCCTCTTTGAAACTATCTGGATGATGAGGACTTCAATTGAATACTTGAAACTTACATAAGGTTCTTTGAAAAATTTTAACTATCATGAAATTTTTTAAATAAAATTTTAATATTCCTCATATTCCCCTAAATTGATAGCCTTTCATACACCACTTGTTGTCCATTCTCTAGCAGCCACTCATTAGCCTTCTAGGCCTTACTCTTCACACTTGTCATCATAATGACTTATAATATTCCAAATTTTTTTTTTCAAAGGTGTTATAACACCTTTTTAAGTCATTATTGTCCTATGGTATATCATATATATCTTCATGAAACTAAAAACATGCTTCTCACTTCCCATCTTTGACAGTCACCTTGCCTTCTCACTATCTCACATAGATTACTTGTGATGAATGAGATAATAGAGATAATTTATTTATTGACCAAGGTGAGAAATAAGTATTATATTTTTAAAAAATTATATAAATACCTTTTTCAATGGTTGACATTCAACAATTCTCCCCTATACCTATAGAACTAGTCAGATCTTGCAAGAAACCCCATATTAGGTCTATCTATACAAAAGATAGTGTAGACCAAATGAGAGTTAAGGAGCCTATGAGAGTTATAAAAATTTATATATCACTTTAATGATAATTTTACCACATTTTAATTCAAATGTCGTATGTCTTCACCATCAGGTTTAAACAAGGGTTTTAGGAGGGTTTTTGGTAGTTTTGTTTCTTAGTGATAGTTCATAAAATCCTAATATCTAACTTCAAAAAAAATTACACTAATTTTGAGATATATAAACCATTAAAATATAAAAAAATCATTGGTTAATAATTCAATCCCTTTGTAGCTATGCAATCCTTCCATATATGTATGAGCAAATGAAAGTGACCTTTGAACTCTTTCCCTGCATTTTGTGTAGGCCTGACTGACCAACCTTGTGTTACTTGTTAATAAATAATAGGTCTAGTATGTCATAAAAATTCATATAAATTTTATAAAATTGGTTATGAAGTTCATATAATCCTATGAAACAAGATAAATGCCATGAGGGTTTAGGCTTAGTCTAGGCCTAACAGGCCTAGTTTGTGTGTTTTGACCCTCTATAAGTTTTAAATGACTATAGAGAATCCTCCATGATTTTTTAAATGTAACTAAAACCCTCAAAAAGTATTATAATGGTTATAATATTCAGTCAATCATCTAATTACTCCTCACATACTAACCTACAAATTGTGTTATTGCTAGAGTACTATCTATTTATGATAGAATAGAGAGTATCTCAACTATTGGTATGACCAAGGTGAGTACATGGGGATATATTTTAGGTCATAATTAATATATTCACAAGGATTCAAATTTTTATCATTTTGACATAGCTTTGAACACTTTAAAATCTCCACACTAGCTTTTAGGATGGTGACTGTGTGCAAGATGACTAGGCATGGGATTAAATCCATGTTTGATCAAATCTCTCTATTTACTTATAGATGATAAGCACATGAAATTTATGATACCACTATGAGAGTGATCTTAACATTTAATCATTTAAAAACTTATATCATTATTCATCAACTATGCATATGTCTCACATGGGCATGTATTATCTTATAGTCTATATTGGCTATGTCACCTGTATGTGGCCATTAGGAAGGAAGCGAATATTTTTTATAGGATTAAATATATGTCAAATCAATATTTTTCATACCTATATCTCATGATTATGTATATAGGAATTATTCCACACTTAGTGAGAACATCTCATGCCTTAGAATCGTGCTCTTATGAATGTACTATAAATTTATAGATGACTGAGTGTGAGTTTTGAAGACCATTATAGTTTAAAAATTAATCTATATCCTACCTCTAAGGGAATTTTTAAAAATCAATATACAAGTTTGAGGGTGTATTAACCATGGCTATCCAACATTCACCTCTGCCAACTTTGTCAAACTTGCATCTATCCACTAACTAGAATTAGCTTGTAGACTGTCAATCTAGAGATCCTCATTTGGATATCAAAAAAACCTATAGGTTATCATTTCATGTTTACCTAATATATTTATCTTTCCTAGTTCTATCTTGGAGTAATTAGGACATATACATACTTGGTGAGCTCATTTCATGCTTGTAGACTAGGTTTTCATCTCTCAATACCAATGTGTTATGTGCCACTACAAGCTACAAGCTCATTATTCTCAAAAAAACCATGTTTACTAAATATCCTCAGTGGGAAACTAATTTGGTTGAAATGACACAACTATCACTTTCTCCTTAGCCTAACACTCACCTTCTTGTGTCAAGACATTGCTTGTAGGTCTAAGCTGTTAGTATGAAGCAACTAGGTCCTGTTAGTCCTTAAGAAACTTCAACAAAAGAGCTTAAATTGTGAGGAAGGATCCCTTACTCAGATAAATTAAGGTAAATTCTCCCTTTAAGAAACATTTCCAACTCTTCCCTAGGTACATTACTTAAACTAGTTTAATATTAACCCTATGACCCTTTATGACTTGAGAAACATCATTGAGTTCATGGAATGAATTTAAACATATCTTCTGAGGTTTTTTATGGATATTTGAGTCCATTTATTGGTGTATAAACCAATTTTGAAATTGAAAAGCCTCTGATAAAACACCAAAACATACACTAAATATAAAATTTAATAAACACATAAATTAAGATAAATACACACACTTATGTTATCAAGCACACTTAGGAAAAATACACACAACATAAGCAAACTAAAATATGTACAAACAAACCTAAATCAAAGGTAAAATTTGCACCATAACTTTATTCATGAGATATAAGAGTGTATGAAGTAAACTACCTTTTGAGGATTGGATTTTATAGTTGTAACTTCTTGATGTTTTCCAACCTCTTTGGCATGGCCTTCAACGTAATCAATGAAGCTAAAAATAGATGACCTATGAAGGTGAATTATTCAAGAACTTTAACCATCTCAATATTTTCATGAGACTCCTCCACTGTAAATTGACTCAATGATGTCTCAACTAAGCATGCTTTTTTGAATTTTATGATACTTTGAATAGGATTAGATTTCTCACCAGCTGCAAGCTCCTCAAGCTCATCAAGAAGCTTTGTGTAGTCCATCCAATCTTGGTCACTATCCTCCATTAGGATATCTTATTCTATCCTCATTTCACTTGAACTTTAATATTTAAAAATTCCTCAAGTTCTTGAAAAAACTTAATTTACTACAACCAATCATCTTTGCTCTCTTTCTCCTCAAGAAACACAAACTCTTCAAGCTCATCCTTTCAATCATGTTCATGAATGCCATAGTAATCATATACTACATCATGATGTTCCTTAATACATGGTTATTCAATAAACACTTCACATTCTTTCCAAACAACCTCATCTTGCTCTCTTTCAAGGACTAGACTCTCAAGACTTTCATACTCATTGAATATCTCATGATAAGTTCACCATAAACTTTGATCAAGATCTTTATGAAAATCTTCAATTTTGTTTATATCCTTTCTTTATTGCCTCAATAAGGATGAATTATGCTTGTTATCATCAAGTGGAGTTCCTATGGTAATCTCTTTTTCATAGTCATTTGAAACATATTTGTTTGGTACACATTGAGCTTGGTATTCTTTGTTTTCCTCCTATAAGATGCGTTCTCTTCTAATAGAGAATGAGATGGGAGTGTGGCGGATTGGTTCATTGTTTAGGGAAAGAGTATTATGTGTGATATAGGTCTCATGAATTGGCATGGGGATGGAAGGAAATACTTGGAAGAACTCTTAGAAGGAGAGAAGGTTTTGTTGAGTTATAGACATGTCACTTTCTTCAACAAGCACCTCATGATTTTCATTGTCTTATTGAAACCCTTCCATAATTGCAACTTAAACATCCATATTTTCAACTAAGACTTATTTCTCATTATGAAACTCTTCTAGGATTTAATTCCAATATGGTGTAGATGTAGGTTTTTAAAGAGAAGGTAATGTGGTTTAACAATGCACAAGGTTTTTCTTCCTATCACCAACTTCTTGGTTCCAAGATGTAACTTTCATACCAATAGGATATTTTAGAGATTGAATGGGATATTAATGATGAGAATGAACATGAGAGGATTGACATGGAACATAGGAAAACACTTGAGGATGGGAGAGATAAAGTTGTTCTTCAAATATATTTTCACTGTTTTGATAGCCTTCATGAGGTCTTTCAAAAGCTACAAATTGCCTTTCAACCTCTTGATTTTCCCACCTTAAAACCATATAAATCCAAAATTATATGTAACAAATCATTTTGTTCAAGTATTCATTAATGACATAGTTATCCTCTTCCTCAGCCAATCTCCACTTGCTCATTAAGTATTGGATAGGCTTTATCATTCTCTCTATGAAATGAATAGGGATCACATCAATCTCTTGCTCCCATTTATTCATCAACATTTTTGATTATAAAAATTCATGCATGAGTTCCAAAAAATATTTGGATTGAGGTGGATTTGAAGTAGGAAGAGGATAGAAGCTTTGGTATTGACCTTGAGGAGGTTCTATAGGAGTTTGATATGATGGATATGGCTATTGGGATAGACTACTTTCTCGAATATGAATAGATTAAGAGCTCAGATTTGTTATTCAAGCACCCTAATCCTCTCTTGTTTATATTCTTATTCATAGGCTTCTTCACAAGACTCCTCAAAAACTTCATGACCATATGGTGGAGGAATAGGTTGACTATATGGTGGATAATAACTTTGATAGGGATGTGTAGAGTAGGAGTTCTCAACATATCTATCCATATTAGATTCAATATTAAAATGAAACAAAAGAATATATCAAATGATTTTCATAAGTACCTAGGTTTTTTTATCAGCAGATGATGCATTTGGAGTTACCATTGGTGTTTCCTTGAATGCTTCCAAACACTGATAGTAGGAAGAACACAATGATAAATATTCTACTCTTTCAAACCTTGGTCCCACTTAGTGTGTTATAATTATTGCAGACAAATATTACACCCTAAGAGATGGTATTCAAGTCTCTCCCATATTTTGACAACATGGTATTACCTCTAGGCATGTGGGTTACCTATAGAAGAGGTAAACCTCTAGGTTAAAGGGTTACCTCCCTTGATTTATCTCTTGAGCTCACACACTACATTAGAATAGTCACTTGGGGGTGAAAAGGGAAGAAGATAACACAATTTGAACCTATAATAATGAGGTGATATACCAAAATATTTGTACATAAACACACTTGCATATACATGAAGAATGAAAACTACCAAAACTAACTTCAATTCTATGGCCTTCTAGCAATAGCTTTTCTCATAGAGGCAGATTATTATTCACATCTAGAGGTGGGTGAAAATAAGATATATTACTAGACACTAATATTATATCTCACAATTCAAGATACACTCAAAAAACATGTACACTTTATAAGACATGTTAGAAGAGATATCCATCACACAAAATATGCAAGGGAAACATGGAAGGAAGGAGGACATATTTATCACTTGAAGTCCAAATTAAAGCACTTAAAACACATAGGTAATGGATTTTAGAGATTAAATGAACTTTAGATGTATTCTCCAAAATTAAAACAAGGTGCCAAACTAGCAGGGCTTTGCCATACTAGGTGTGTACTAGATATAATTGCCAAAATGGCTTGCATTTATAGAGCATCAGAGAAGAGATATAATAAAAAAAGTGGAAGGGTCAAAATTACATGTATTACAATATATAAACTAGGTATAATTGAAGATAATAAAGTGTAAAATAAGTTAGGAAGTGGTCTTGGACAAGTGTCCATCTAAATTTCATCATTCTCCTTTGAGTTGGCATAGGGGCTCTTCACCTTCCTCTTTGAAACTATCTTGATGATGAGGACATAAATTGACTACATGAAACTACCATAGGGGTATTTAACACTTTTTCCATATCATGACAATGTGTAAATAATATTTTAATAGTCTTCATATGTCTCTAAATTGATAACCTTTCATACACCACTTATCATCCATTATCTAGTAACCACTCACTAGCCTTCTAGGTCTCACTCTTCACACTTGTAATCATAATGACTTATAGTTGTCAAAGATAAGTGTTGTAGAGGTGGTAGGACACCTGTTGAAGATATTTTTTTCCTTTGATCTATCATATTTATCTTCATGAAACTCAAAACATGTTTTTCACATCTCATCTTGGATAATCACCCTACCTTCTCACTATCTTAGATTACCTATGATGAATGAGATAACGAAGGTCATTTATTTATCAACCAAGGTGAGAAATGAGTATGATATGTTTTAAAAAGTCTCTAAATAACTATTTAAATGTTTGTCATTGAACAATTCTCCCCTATAGCTATAAAACCTATCAAATCTTGCAAGAAACCCCATATTAGGTTTGTTCACACAGAAGTCAATATGGACCAAATGAATGTCAAGGAGCCTGTGAGAGTTATAAACATGTATAGATCAATTTCTTGAGAATTTTAAAACCTTTTAATTAAAATGTCTTAATATCTTCACCGTCATTTCTAAATAAAGGTTTTAGGAGGGTTTTTAGTGGTTTTGGTTCTTAACGATGGTTCATAAAATATTGATTTATAACTTCCAAACTAATTCCAATAATTTTGAGATAGATACCCCCTTCAACTATTCCCAACTACTTGGGTCAGAATTAAATCCCTCTATATATGTATGCATATATGAAAGTGACCTTTGAGCTCTTTCTATGCACTCTAAATAGGCTTGAATGACCAACCTTGTGTTATTTCTTACAAACTAAAAGGTCTAATATATCCTCAAACCTCATATAAAGTTTCTAAAATTAGTTAGGAAGATCATATAGTTCTCTAGAACAAGATAAAGGCCATGAGGGTTTAGGCCCTATCGAGGCATACAAATTCTAATGTATGTTTAACTGTGTATTTTGACACTCTATATATTTTTAATGATTTTAGGGCCTCCTCCATGATTTTTTTACAAGTAAATAAAACCTTAATACCATTTCAAAATGGTTCTAAGACTCAATCCTTCATCCATTTAATCCTCACATACTAACCTATAGACTGTGTTGTTGCTAGAGTACTGCCTGTCTGTGATAGAATAGAGAGTATCCCCACTATTGGTATGACCAAGGTGATTCCGTGGGGAGATATTATAAGTCATGGTGAGAAGTTTCATAATGATTCAATATTTTATCACATTCATAGAGATTTCAACACTTTAAACTCTCCACACTAGCTTTTAGTATGGTGACTATGTGCAAGATGACTGGGCATGGGATTATAGCCTTGTTTGATTAAATCTCTTTGTTTATTTAGATATGAGAAGCACATGAAATTTATGTTACCATTTTTATAGTGGTATTAACATGTAATCATTATCAACCTTATATATTTTTCATCAACCGAGCATATGTCTCATATGGGCATAAGTTATCCTATAGTTTATGTTGGTTGTGTCACGTGTAGGTAGTCATTAGGGAGGAAGTGAAGAGTTTTGTTGAGTTGTACATCTAAGTCAAATCACTATTTTTAATCCCTACATATCCTTTTTATGTCAATAGGAATCATTCTGTACTTAGTGATCCCATCTCATGCCTTAGAATCATGCACTCATGAATGTAATATTAATCTATAAATGACTAAGTGTGAGTTTCAATGAGCATTATTGTTCAAATTTTACTTGATATCCTACCATTGAGGGCCTTTTTAAATTGTTTTATAAAAGTGTGAGGGTGTATTAATCATGGAGATCCAACTTTCACCTATGCCAACTTTGTCCAAATTGCATCTATCCACTAGCTATAATTAGCTTGTAGACTGTCAAACTGTAGATCCTTATTTGGATAATCATGAACTCATTTAGGTTGTAATTTCATTTTTTCCTAATATATTTATCTCTCCTAGTTCTATCTTTGTGTCTTTAGGACATCTCTAATATTAGTGGGATCATTTCATGCCTACAGACTAGGTACTCACATCTCACCACTAATGTGTTATGTGCCACTACAAGCTACATGCTCATTAGGCTCAAAAACACTATGTTTACTAAATTCAACAATGAGAAATTGACTGGGTTGAAACCACTTAACCATCACCTTGTCCTTGTCCTAACACTCACCTTCTTATGTCAAGACATTGCTCTTAGGTCTGGGATATTAGTATGAATCAACTAGATCCACTCAGTCTTCATGAAACATCACCAATAGAGCTTAAATTATGAGGAACAATCCCTTACTCAAATAAATTAAGGTGAATGCTCCCTTTAATTCTTATTTCCATATCTACCCTATGTAAATTTCATGAACTAGTTTAAGATTAACCCTATGAATTTGTATGACTTGAAAAACATTATTCAAGTCATGGAATGAATGAAACCATATCTCCTAAGGTTTTAGATGGCTCCTCCATGTTTTGTACATGCTTACAGGTATTGTATATGACTGTGAACACTAAGACTCTAAAAATCTTTGATTACTATCTTAGGAAATCACTTTAAATAACTTCCAAGTTCTTAATACAAGCACTTCATGGAGAATACTAACCTTCCATGTTTAATAAGATAAACACAAACATATTACCCTTTATCTAAAGCTACTCATAAAAGACAAATACTAAAAATGTGGAAACATGCTTTGGAGACTATTGTAGTGATCCATCACTAGAACAATGAATTGATCTTGCTTATGGATCGATATTCATACATACAAAATGAAATGGAAATAACATGGGAATGAAGATAAATCTCTACAAGTACACCTATACGATTTGGGAATATTAGATCATGCTAATAGATAGGAAAACCTAAAGGTGTTTGGAATGCATAATCAACTAGGAGGTACTAGAAGTCTTGAAGATGATTCATGAAGCTCAGTTCACCAATTTTAAAAGTAATTCCATGTAATGAGATTACAAAGATATTAGTTTCATCCACAAAACACATTCCCTTCAACTTCGCTTGACTTGTTTATACCAATAAAAACTTGATGGGATTTTTTGAATTACACAAGAGAGCAAGGAGAGAAATAGAATGGTTATCCATTTTTAGACATTTCAAGGAAATATAAACATGGAAATGACTTTTGGTGAGTTGAAGAGACATTTATAAATCTTCCACATGTGCCAAACTTATCTTGCAGTACATTAAACTTTAGAAACTCCAACTTTTCAAAATATTTTCTTGCTTCCATCATTTGGACCTACATTATCAATCATAAAAATACTTATCTAACCAACCCTAACATATTAAATATTAAGTAAAACCTTAACACACTAATCCTTATAAGGAAACCATACATGTTCATTTAATGACCCAAAATATAGCCTAGGATGACATAATGATAATTTATCAAGTGTGATCAAGATGAAACATAGTTTGTGACCTTAATAATGACCATGATGAACATTTTTGGACCTAGAGGTCCCTATGGAAGTAAAAAATTACATAGGGTTGAATTAATTTGACCAGGAAGTCAAATTGGTCAACATTTTAGTGCTTTCCTATGGGTATCGTGCTTTGTATGTTAAAGACCAGTTGCCTTCTCCTATCCTTGGGAAATGAAGTCACATATAAACCAATTTTGACATTGAAAATCCTTTGATCTGACACCAAAACATGCACCAAATATAAAATGGAATAAACACACAAATCATGATAAATACACACACTTATTATATCAAGAACACTTATTAGGGAAAACACATGCAACATAAACAAAATAAACTATGTATATACTAACATGAAGCAATTTTTTCCTCTTAGGTCAAAAGGAAAATTGGAACCATATCTTGTTCCATGAGATAGATGAGTGTATGAGTCAAACTAGCTTTTGATAATTGGATTTGATAGCTACAACTCCCTAATGTTTTCTAACCTTTTTAGCTTGACCTTGAATGTAATCATGGAAACTAAACATAGATCACATATGAAAGTGAATTCTTCAAGCACTTCAACCATCTCCATATTTTCATGAGACTCCTTAGTTACAACTTGACTCAATAATGTCTCAACTAGGCATGCTTCTTTGACTTCCATGATACTTTGAATAGGATCAAATTACTCACCAACTACAAGCTCATCAAGTTCATGAAGGAGCTTTTTGTAGTCCATCCAATCTTGGTCATTATTATCCATGAGGACATATTTTTATATCCTCTTATGCACTTGATACTCAATATTGAAAAGTTCCTCAAGTTATTGAAAAATATCAATATACTACAACCAGTTATCTTTACTCTCTTTCTCCTCAAGAAACACAAACTCTTCAAACTCATCCCTTTGATCATGTTTATGAATGCCATAGTCATCATATACAACATCATGATGCTTCTCAAGACATGGATATTCAATAGACACTTTGAATTATTTCTCCACAACCTCATCTTGATCTCATTTAAAGACTAGACTACCATTACTTTCATACTTATCAAGCATTTTTTGATAAGTCTTCCAAATACTTTGATCAAACTCTATGAATAGATAACATTTTGTTTATATCTTTTCTTTCTTAGCTCAAGAAGGATCCATTGTTTTTTTTCTCACCAAGTGGAGTTCCTATGGTGAGATCTTCTTCAACGTCAATTCAAACATCTTGGTCTCATGCACATTGATCTTGTTCTTCTTTGTTTGCCTCCCATAATATGGGTTCTCTTCCAAGAGGGAATGAGGTGAGAGGGTGGTGGATTGGTTCATGGTTTAGAGAGAGAGTAGGAGGTATGATGGAGGGATCATGAATGGGTATGGGGATGGAAGTTAACACTTCTTATAACTCTTGAATGGAGTTAAGGTTCTATTGAGATATAAACATGCCACTTTCTTCAACAATCATCTCATGATTTTCATTGTCTTCTTGAAACCCTTTCACAACTACACCATCAACATCCATACTTTTAACCTAGGATTATTTTTCATGATGAAATCCCTCTTGGATGGACTTCCAAGATGGTGTAGTTGTAGGTTTTCAAAGAGAAAGAAATATGGTTTGAGTATGAACAATGTTTTTATTCTTATCATTAACTTCTTGGTTCCAAGATGGAACTTTGAGACTTCTAGGATTTTTAAGAGATTGAAAGGAATATTCATTATGATAATTAACATGAGAGTACTGCCACGGAACATAGGAAAACTCTTAAGGATGGGAGAGAAAAAATTATTCTTAAAATAGATTTTCACTTTCTCTATAACCTTCATGAGGTCTTTCAACAGCTACAAGATGCCTCTCAACCTCTTAATTTTCCCATGTTGAAATTATATAAATCCACCATTGTATGTAATAGTTCATTTCATTCAAGTCTTCATTAATGACATAGTTAACCTATTCCTCAACCAATATCCACTTATTGATCAAAATCTGGAAAACGTTTCTCACTCTCTCTATGAAATGCATAGGGATCACATCAAGCTCTTGATACCCTTTCTTCATCAACATTTTTGATTCTAATAATCTAGGCATGAGTGCCAAAAAGGAATTGGCTTAATGTTGAATTAAATTTAAAAGAGGATAGGAGCTTTGTTATTGACTTTGAGGTGGTTGTATAGGAGTTTGATAGGATGGACAGGGTTGTTGGGAAAGACTACTTTCTAGAATTTGCCTCTTAAGAGATTGGATTTATTATTAAAGAACTTAAGCCTCTATTATTGATAGCTTTCTTCATAATATCATTCAAAATACTCCATAATAACTTCAATACCATATGGTGAAGGAATATGTTAACTATGTGGTGGATAACAACTTTGATAGGCTTGTGCATAGTATGAGTCTCAACATATCTATCTATATCAGATTCATTAGTCAAATGAAACACTAGAATCTATCAAATGATTTTCACAAGTACCTAAGATTTTTATCACCAGATGATGCATTTAGATTTTCCATTAGTGTTTACTTGAATGCTTCCAAAATTCGATAGTAGGAAAAACATACCAATAATTCTTCTATTATATCATACCTTGGTCCCACTAGGTATGCCAAAACTATTGTATCCAAATATTTCACCTTAAGAGAGTGTGTTCAATCCTCTCCCATATTTGGAGAGCATCAGATTACCTCTAGGCCTATGGGTTTCCTATAGCAGAGGTAAATCTCTAGGTTAAAGGGATAGCTCCCTTGATTTATCTCTTGAGATAACACAATACATTAGACTAGTCACTTGGGGGTGAAAAGGGAAGAAGGAAATATAATGTAAAACTATACTAATGAGGTGATACACCAAAATATTATTCCAAAAACACACTTGCATATACATTAAGAATGAAGACTACCAAAACTAACTTCAACTCTATGGCTATCTAGCATTAGTGTTTTTCATAGAGGAAAATTGTTATGTACATTTAGAGGTGGATGAAAATAAGGTATGGTACTAAACACTACTAGTCCCTCGTACACTTCAAAATACACTCAATAAACATATACACTTTATAAGACTTGTTAGAAAAGATATCCATCACACAAAACATGTAAGGGAAACATGGAAGTAAGGAGAACATATTCATCACTTAACATCCAAAGTACACCTCTTAAAACACTTAGGAAAGGGATTTTAGATATCAAATAAACATTATATGTCTTGTTCAAAAGCAAAACAAGGTGCCAAACTAGGTGTGTACTAGATACAATTGAAAAAATGGCTTACATTTATGAAGTATAAGAGAAGAGAGAGAAGAAGAGAAGTGAAAGGGTCTCAAATCCATGTGTCAAGATATATAAACCAATTAAAAATGGATAGAATGAGGTGGAAAATAATTTATGAATTAGTCCTAGATAAGTGTCTATCTGAATTACATCTTCTCCTTTGAGTTGGTGTAGGTACTCTTGACCTTCTTCTTTAAAATTATATTGATGATGAGGACTTCAATTAACTATTATAAACTTCCATAGGGGTCTTTAAAATTTTTATACTATAATAAAAATGTCACATCAATATTTTAAAATTCCTCATATTCCCCTAAACTGATAGCCTTTCATACACCACTTGTCATCCATTATCTAGAAGCCACTCACTAGCCTTCTAGTCCTCACTCTTCACACTTCTCATCAGAATGGCTTAAATTTGTCCAATAGAAGTGTTTCAGAGGTGTTAGGACACATATTTAAGATATTTGTTTCCTATAATCTATCATCTATATCTTCATTAAAGTCAAAACATGCTTCTCACTTCCCATCTTGGATAGTCACGTTGCCTTCTCACTATCTCACTTAGAATACCTATGATGAATGAGATAACAAAGGTACTTTATTACTCAACCAAGTTGATAAATTATTATTATATGCTGGAATAAGTCTCTAAATACCTCTTTCAATGGTTATCATTCAAAAATTCTCCTTTGTACCTATATATCTAGTTAAATCTTATGGGAATCCCCATATTTGGTATGTCCATATAGAAGAGAGTACAGACCAAATGATATTCAAGGAGACTATAAGAGTTATAAATATGTATAGATCATGTTATTGATCATTTTATGACATTTGAATTAAAATGTATTGTCTTAATAAGGGTTTTAAGAGGGTATTTGGTGGTTTTGGTTCTTAGTGACAGTTCATAAACTATTAAAATCTAACTTCCAAACCAATTCCATTGAGTTTGAGATAGATACCCCCTTAAAACATTCCAAAATCCTTGGGTCACCATGAAATCCATCCATATAGGTATGTGAAGATGAAAGTGACCTTTAAGCACTTTCTATGCATTCTAGGTAGGCCTAAGAAGGAAATAGGCCTAAATGACTAAATTTGTGTTATATATTACAAAATTATAGGTATAATATTTCCTCATATCTCCTATAAAGTTTTTCAAATTGGTTAGGAATGTCATATAGTCCTTTGCATCAAGATAAAGGCCATAAGGGTTATGACCTAGTCTAGGCCTAACATGCCTAGTATGTGTCTATGTGTTTTGACCCTTTGTAAGTTTGAAATGATTTTAGGGCCTCCTCTATGATTTTTTTCATGTAACTCAGACCTTCCCACCATCTAAAAAAGGTTATAAGACTTATTCCTTCATCCATTTACTCCTCACATACTAGCCTGTAGACTATGTCGTTGCTAGAGTACCCTCTATTTATGATAGAATAGAGATTATATCCACTATTGGTATGAAAAATGTGAGGACATGGGGAGATATTTTATGTCATGTTAATTATCTTCACAAATATTCAATGTTTTATCACATTCATAGAGCTTTGAACACTTCAATCTCTTGACACTATCTTTTAGGATGGTGACTGTGTGCAAGATGGATGTGTATGGGATTAAAACCTTATTTGATCAACTCTTTTTTGTTTCCTTAAAAATGATCAAAACATTAAATTTATGTTACCAATGTGATATTGGTCTTAACATTTAATCATTGTCAACCTTATATCATTGTTCATCAACCAATCATATGTCTCACCCAGGCATGAGTTATCATGCAGTCTATGTTGGTTGTGTCACTTGTAATTGGCCATTAGGGAAGAAGTAAAGAGTTTATTATAGGTATAAATCTATGTAAATAATTGTGTTTCATACCTATATCTCCTTATAAGGTTAATAGGAATCATTTCACAGTTAATGATCGCATCTCATGCCTTAGAATCATGCTCTCATAAATGTACCATAAATCTGTAGATGGTTAAGTGTGAGTTTCAAAGACCATTTTAGTTCAAATTTTTATGTATATCCTACATTAAGGGCCTTATAAAAATGTTTTATACAAGTGTGATTTTTTATTCAACATGGTGATCCAACCTTCACCTCTATCAACTGTGTTAAACTTTTATCTATCTACTAGATAGAATTAGCCTGTAGACTGTCAAACTAGATATCCTTATTTGAAGAACTAAGAACTACTATAGCTGGTCATTTCATTTTTTCTTAATATATTTGTCTCTCATGATTCCATATTAGAGTCATTAGGACTTATGCACATTTTTGGAGCTTATTTCATGCCTATAGACTAGGTTCTCATCTCACTACAAATATGTTATGTGCCACTATAAACTATAGGCTTATTACGCTAAAAAACACTATGCTTACTGAATATCCTTAGTGGGAAACTAAATTTTTTGAAACCACTCAACCATCACCTTATGCTTAGCCTAACACTCACCTTTTTTTGTCAATAAATTTCTCATAGGTCTAGGTTATTAGTATGAAACAACTAGATCCACTCAGTCCTCAAGAAACTTTACCAATATAGCTTAGTATATGAGGAAGGATCCCTTGGAGAAATTAAGTTAAATTCTCCCTTTAAGAAAATTTTCCAACTATTCCCTATGTAATTTATTTTAACTAGTTTAATATTAACCTTATGACCCTATATGACTTGAAAAACATCATTGAAGTCATGGGACGAATGCAACTATATCTCTAAAGGTTATGGATGGCTCCTTCATGTTTGATACATGCTTACAAGTACTATAAATGAATGTGAACACTAAGACTCTTATAGTCTTTTCTTAATGTCTTGGAAACACACTTCAAATTAATTATAAGTACTTAATACAAGCCCTTTATGGAGAAAACCAACATTTCTCTATGACCCCTTATAGTTTGATGATTGACTAATAAACCATTTGTAGTACAATGGGTGTTGGTTTTACCCTAGATACATATAGTGATTTCAATTTATCAAAGGTGATCACATTTATGGAAACACCTAAAAAAAAGTACTTATCACTTTCCAATTGACAATGTTATGATAGGACTCCTAGTATCCCCATACATTGGTAAGAGATGTTTGCCGACTACAAAGTCAACTAACTTACCATCTAATTGTATGGTCATGGGATAATGTATTTTATCGAAAGAGTTTTGACACATATTTCCTTAATTATTATGTTAAGTTTAATAATATCTCTTTTGGACTATATTAGAGGGATCTCAACATTTAATTTTCTTAGTTCTTGAACTAATTTAGACTCGGCCTTAGTTGATATTTCATTGAGTCTTGATAGAAACAATATTGGTGAGGAGAAAATGGGAGGAATTTTCTCTTTATTTTTTTAATTCCTCTATGTTTTATTGTTAGGATGAACTTGTTCTTCCTTTTAATTAGATATTTCTATAATGATTGGTGGGGAATGATTGGACAATGTTTTTCCTTACCATAACTATGCATTATTATAGTCTATATAATTTATTCCCATGGTTAATTCTTGTTCCACATTATAGACATGAGCTTCTTGCCTATTATTATTTGGGTTATCTATAGGTTGAGAAGGTAACTATTGTTGAATTATGTGTTAATTTTGATTTTGTTGTGCACATTGGAAAGACTACGCAAAAAATCATGTAGTTGAATTAACAATCATTTTTGTTAATTTAATGTTAGTTGAGGTATCCATGGCTATTGGTTTTATTGAGCCATCCATAATTATTGGTTATGCTGAGGTACCTATGGTTTTTAAGTTATCCACTCTTATGGATACCAATGTTGTGTTCCCCATTGTTTTGGATGTGGTAGAACAAGCCATGGCATAACCCATGTATTGGTAGGAGCCTTGGGAGAAAATTGATTTTAAAATTGATTGTAGGCAAAGTTGTTCCTTTGTCAATGCGACATATAAGTGATATCTTCCTCTAGTTGGGTATTTTTATTAAAATGATTTTTTAGGATAGGAAGTATATTACAAATTTATGTACCATGATCCTTATCACAAATTCCAAAAAAATCTATTTATCAAGAAGATAGTCACAATTGGCATGCTTATCTCTACATCTTGGCTAGTATATGGCTATAAGTTTAATAGTAACTTTGGAATTTGATTTTAATCCATCCAGTGTGGTGTTTGGATGTACCAATATGTTTGTTTTGAGGTTTTCAAAATCTCCCATGAGTTGACTTTCCTCACCATTCCATTTTCCCAAATTTAGTTTTTTGACCCCAACCCTCATTCATGAGTAGATTCTACAAAGCTCAATAATATCATTAAGACTAAGTTTGTTCACAACCCCTTTTCTCATAAGGTTAATAGATTATCAAGAATCATAAAATAATCATTTCAAAAAGATTGATATACACATATTCTCATCAAACCCATATACACATTTTTTATGCATAAAGATAAATTGATCAACATAATCTTCCATGTTTTTAGCTTCATTTTGATTCATTAAAAAATGTTATTTTATTCTATCTCATACCCTATATTAATCCTCATATTTAGTTAGGAATTTAGACTCCATTTCACACCATGTCCTGATGGAGTTTGGTTGTAAAACCATAAACTATCTCATGGGAGAATCCTTAAGTGTGGATGGAAACATTTCTAGTTTCTAATTATCACTCTTGTAATCATATGCTTGACAAAAATATCTTGAATTTGAACAAGAATTGAGTAGGGTCTTTTGTTTTCATACCCCTAAAATGAAGTGATCTAGATGCAGATATGTTTTCCATATGAGCATTCTCATCTGGGTGTTACACAATATGATACGTAAAAGGTTATCCTTGGGAGATGAGCTCTATCTTATGCATCCTTACCTTATGGATTTAATATATTATATTTTTTCTCTCCCATGTCATCACAATATAATTTATAAATTATTTTTCTAGGTAGCATGGATTCATCCAAAAATGTTTGGAGGCTACTTGATTTAGATTTGAATATTTGGTTTACAATTGTCCTTTAGCCTATATTAATTTCTCTAAAAATACGCAACTACTTTTAGGGAACAATCCCAAAGTGCAGGTAATGGTAATTGTAATTATTCTTCAAAAGTTTGTTGTTCTTCCTCAATGGTTTATATTTCCTCCCCTAAGGATTCATTTTTTTTCCACTTTTATCTTGTGAGTTGGTTCCACTTGTGGTTTTTTTTTTGTTGGGGGGGGGGGGGAGGGGAGGGAATTTAAGAAAGAATCCACCTTTTGAATCTCTCTGTATATTCATAGATTGAAATTCTTATGCTTTCTTAAAAGGAAACTATCCACTATCAAATTTGGATAGTTTAAATCATAATTCCACTTAAAAAATCCATTAAAAAAATGTAAAAAATGATGAGGGTAGTCATATCTTCTTCACAAAATCAACTCAATTTAGTTGATGTCATATCAATCAATCCAAAGGTTGTATACAGGATGGTATGAAAATGTTTGGCTAGTAGTCTTTTATAATAAAAATAAATTACATGAAATGAACTTAAAAATTGGAATTATAATTTTTTAAATCAATTAAAACATTAATATAATATTATTGAAATTAAATAAAACTTTGTTGAATTGAAATTTTCTTGTGATTTAAATCACACTTTTAATTGAAGTACTTGAAATGAAAATCACTCTTACCTGGAATGACAATTGATGGAATTTGAAAGTTTAAGAAAATAAAATCAAATGCTTGAAATAAAAAAATGTAAAGATTTAGAATAAATTTAGATATAATTTATAATAATAATAATGATGGAAAACACATGCACACTCTTACAGGTTAATCAAACAGTAATATTTTGAATAAAAATTTCAATGTATAGAAAACTAGAAAGAATTTTACAAAATTTAATTAATAAATAAATATGAAATAAATATTTATTCCTTGGATTAAGTGGGCCATTGATCCTCCTTGTAATGGGGATGAAAACAATTATGAAACTCTCAATATGTCCAAATTCAAATTCTTGTCGATATGAAAAAAAAGTTACATAAATATGAATACAATAATATTGTTATAGATTTTTCCTTTACTTGAAATATTAAATAATGAATTATTTTTTATTTAATTACGTAATATGAGAAATTTATATTATATTTACATGTATGTTTTTCATAAATGACACAAATAAATAGTGTATCAAAACTAACATTTGAGCTAAATTAAGTATTTATGGAAGAAAACATATACATTTTTCATCTTTAAATTATTTTTTATGTTATATTGTTGAAACGATGGGAATTTTAAATAGCCATATGCTTATGTTATACAAATATTAGTCAATAAGGAACATTTCTCTTTTCCTTTAGTGAATTCAATTACCTAGTTGCAACAGATTTTAACTTGTTATTTTGTATTCTCCCTATAAATATTTTAATAAATAGACTCTATATCTTTGTCTATAGAGTCTATATCTTTGCTATGTTATTTCCATCATTCTCCATGATCTATGCTTTGATAAAAAATTATATATTTAATAATTTTTAAGTAAAATGACAACACTCCACATGATCACTTTAAATATTCTTATAGACCCATGGGATATATTAATCTTCATGACTATAATTAAAATCTTGACATTGATAATATTTAAATATGCCTCTTAACAACTAGCACTAAAACCACATCATGAAACTTGTTAAAACTAAAAAAAATTTGAATTTATAAATTCCTTGCCATGTTCCATAGGTCTGTCATGAAAGCCACACTTAAATTTGATGGTTGTATGATTGCATCTATGTTTACTTAGCATAAAATGCAATCAATATATTTTTTTAAATAAGATGGTACTTATTCAATACAAGATAATATTGTAAAGACACCATTAAAAATTCAAAATGATCATAGGATATATATATATATATATATATATATATATATATATATATATATATATATATATATATATATATATATATATATATATATATATATATATATATATATATATATATATATATATATATGAGATGTTTTGTTTTTTAGACATAAAATGTAGATGTGAATTATTGGATAAGTGCTAGAAAATTCAGGAAGGTAGATGATAAATTAAATCTCTGTGGGTAAATCCTATATGGGAATTTGAACCCCTGTACTTGCCAAATTCAAAAGTGGAAACATTTTTGGTGTGCCATTGGATGACCTCATATGCCAAGTTACAAAATCTTATAATAAGAATTTTACCCTAGCCTAGCTCTAGCATAATTTATAACATAACTAATTATAAGCCTTTTCCATAAAGGTCCAGGTGTAGCATAAATGATCACCATCTTCTTCACTATAAAATCATAATATACATATTGAGGGTCCTACCACTCTTATCCTGTGAAGATGGTCCTATATTAAAATTTTATTTTACATAGTTAGCCAAGCAAAGGCTTTAACCTTGGGCAAATTTACACTGTTCCAACATAAACACTTGGCCCAAGTACATTATGGATCCAATTGCTCCACCATTTTATAGCCTAGGATGACTTAATATAACCCATTATTTATGCCCATCCATTGAATAAAGTCCTTACCATAGCTAATGAAAAATGTAACCTTAGCAAGGATCTTTGTTAGTATAATTTTTGGGTTATCTAGAAGTAGTAGTCTATTAAATGTTTTTCATTTCCATTATTCTAGACTAATTGTGATAACAAATTCTAATTAATTTCTAATTTATCATCCCCACAACTCTTTCAAAAGGTTCATAGCTATATCCAAATTATGAATCTTCATCAGGGGTTTAAGACCACTCCAAGAGTCACTCCAAAATCCATTATTTATCATCCATGAGATGTGGTCTTTGATTGTGAAGTGACATTTTAAGATTAATTGCCACAAGCGAGATCCTTTGGGGGGGTTACCAACCTATAGAATGTTTGTGGAAGAGAAATTACCAAAATATTTGAACTACAAGATTCTATTTGATAACGCCTTGGTTTGAGTAACCATCCCCCATTGTAGTTTAGCTCAAAGCACTAAAACTTGGGAATCCAACTTCCGAATTATAGTTCCTCCACTAGATTGGGGAAGACACACCTTGTCCCATTTTTTCAAGGGAATCTTTTTTGATTCCTTGGTACCTTCCAATAAAAAATTCCACATAACGTTTTATGCAGGATAGAGATTGTGTATATGGGAAGGGCACTAAGAATAGACTTGACGAGGGTGATTCTCCCAACCAAAGAAATCTATTTTCCTTTCAAATCCATATGGCAGACTTTGAGAAAATTAATTAACCCATCACAAAGTGAGGCTATGCCCACTCTAATAAAGATGTGAATCCCCATATATTTGGTTGGTAGCTTCCCAATTTTGAAATCTAGAATGAGAGAAATGGCAAGTTGCACTGATATATGAGTGTTAAAGAATTATATCTCTAATATGACAAAATTGACTCTTTGGCTTGACACTCTCTCAGAATTGACCAAGAGAAATTTGTAGGCTCTAGCTTCCCCTTTTAATAGGCTTATGAAAAGGACTATATCATCATCAAATTATTGCTCTAATGTGGTTGAATTGACTCTTTGGCCCAACACTCTCTCATAATTGATGAGGAGAAATTTGTAGGCTTTGGCTTACCCTTTCAATAGGGTTCTGAAGAGGACTTTATCATCACAAAATTATTGATGACTTATCCAATCGATCCCTTATACTATGATTAGACCTCAGATTTTCCTAGTAGACAACACTCCCAATATTTACCTTCCTAGGGTGTTAACCATAAGAATGCAGATGAAGGGTGAAAGAGACTCACCTTAACATAGACCTTACAAGGTTGTGAGGAAATATGTAGGCTTACCATTTATAATGATTGAAAATATGGAAGTATACAACTGAAGATCCATGAATACCAATCTTTAGAAAATTTAAATTTATCCAATGTTTTAAAAATTAATCCCTAATTAACCTAATCATATGCCTTATTTTAATTGATCTTCAAAATCATACCTTTTTTTATGTCTAGTAACCAGTGAATGAATGATTTAATGGGTAATGATAACCCCATAATGAATGTTCATGCTTGGGACAAAATCCCATTATTCATAATAAGTTAACTTCCCTAAGATACCTTTTAACTTGAAAGACATGGCCTTCGATATTATCTTATACACCATGTTGCACAACAAGATGGGCTTATAGTTGGTAAAGTAACTTTTATTCATGCCTTAAGGAATCAAATAAATAAAAGTGCAATTAATGTCGACCCAAATCATTTGGATCTTTCAGTATTTCTAAACCATTTCCATAATGTCATTCCCCACAATATGCCAAAATATTAGAAAAAGGTAGTTGAAAAGCCATCTGGTGCTTGGGATTTGTGTTTTCCCACGGAGAAGACCTTGTGAATCTCCTCATGTTAAAAAAGGCTATGAACATGTTGTTGTGGTTTTTAGTTACTAGTATTGGAATAAACTCTAAACTCTTACATTGGGCATCTAGATTCGAGGCTTTAGGATTAGAAAATAGCTCCTAAAATAAAGACACTACTTTCTATCTAATCTTAAAAATTATTTCAAGCTTGCTTCCATCCCTAACTTTGACTGTGAAGATGTGGTTCGAGTTTCTTCTTACCCTTATCAAATGGTGAGAGAACTTAGTGTTCCCATCCCCTTATTTGATCAATTTTTATTTGGATTTTTAGTTATAAAAGACTTCTTCCCTATTAAGTAGTTCCTCCATCTCTACCATAAACTCCCTTTATTTGGTGTAATAGGTGGCATCCATTCCCACATTCATGAAAACCTAGTTTAGTGCTTTTGGTTCTTCTTCTACTCCTACAATTTATGTAAAGATATTTTTAAATCAAGATTTATTCCACAATCTAAGGTATAATTTTACATGGCACAATTTATTGCTTACCATAAACATCTTTGAACCGTCCTTCACTAGGGCATAGTTCCACCACATCTAAATAAGTCTAGACAAGGTGGGATCCGTGAGCCACATTAGTTAGAAATTAAAGTGGTATTTGGGAGGAGCCCCATATTTAAAAAAATTAATCTCAATTGGGGCATGATCAGAGCCTGAGATAGGAAATATATAAATATGTGAGATCTAATTTAAAGCAAAGTAGTTGAGGTGACCAAAACATAGTCTAGTCTTTATGTAATGTTACTATAACCTTGATGCCTATTAGTCTAACAAAAACTAGCATGATTTGGGGTGATATCAATCGGTCTCACATATTCCACAAATTGAATAAAATCTTTCTGATATTGGGTCTCTTTGGTAGACCCACCTCTCTTTTCCTCCCTAGAAAGGATAGTATTGAAGTTATCCCTTAAAAAACACTACTACCCATGCAATATAGAAATATAGTGTTTTAAATCATCCCATATTTTAGCTTTACTAGTTATAAAATTTGGACCATAAACATTGAAATAAAAGAAGATAATGTAAGAAATGAAGAGAGTAATCTTACTAGCTTGCCAATGTGTCCCTGCGCAATAAGCTTCAACTTTCACATGCAAAGGGTGTCAAAATATTGTTAAACCATCAGAGGCTCCTATAGAATAGTGAAACCAACTTCTTCATCTCCTCCAAACTTTACTCAAAAAACCCTTAGATTTTATCTTAGAAAACTTAATTTCCTATAAAATAAAAATGTAAAAAAACCAAAAATAAAATTGTTGTATAACCAAGCAACACTTGTTAGTCATTTTTAAACCCCTAACATTCTAGGATAAGATACTAATTGTAATTATGAGAGGTCTTCCACCCCTAACTTCACCTTAACCATAAGTTACTTTATTGATTTTTCATTCCTTGCTAAATCTTTTACCTCAATATAGTTAGTGGCCGATTTCCTACCTCTCTTATTAGGTCATCTTAGGTTATGTTGAGATATTTTGCATTCCTTTTGAGATAGAGAGAGAATTTATAAGGAGTATATCTCCTCATCTTCCTCTTCCAAAAAATCCTCTACTAAGGGGAAATCTTGTAGGTCATTTTCTAATTCTTTCGCTACCAAATAAACATTACGGTCTATAGAAGGTTCCACCCCTGCCTTTTCACCAAAAATAATGGATGAGAGTTTTTTTCCTCCATCAAAATGATGTTGTAATCTTTGAGTAACGTGTCTAGAGATAGATTATTACCATTTTCCAATCTTTCTTTGAGGGTAACTATTATCACATTATTGATGGGACTTCCCAGGTGAGCCCCTATTTTGACATTAGGATTCAAATCTAGGTTGACTAGGTGGGGGTTCAATAGATACTTACCCTATTGAGAGGGGATTGAGGTGAGCATTCCAAATTTGGGCTTCTAGATCGCTCCCTACCTTCCTAGGACAATCCCTTTTGAAATACCCCACTACCCTACATTTATATCACTTGAAATTGATTCTTTCTACATCGATCTTTTGCTCTCAAAAACTATCACAAGTCTTGATGTAGATCTTTCATATAATACCTTCATCTAAGTCTAAGGAAAAATAGATATGAATGTCTGAAGCCAAAACTCCATATATGGTTCTAAGATCAATTTTGATATAAAAGCCCACTGAGTACCCATTCTACTTAAGGCACTACCCACTCCAATATTCTCTGTGGATCTCATATAGATGAACCTAGATTTTAAATTTCTCATTTTTGCATTTAGAGGGTTAAATTTGGGAGACCAATTTTGTAGCCATAGTCCCACACCATCCAAAAACCAAGGGCCTCTACCAAAGATTTCATGATTCTTTTCTTCAAAGGGGCAGATCACCACAAAAAACCGCTTTCGTTAAAAAACAAGTAATAAAAGTAAGGCCCCAATTTCTCTCAACCCATCTTTCTACTACTCCTATTATTGGTCATTTCCCTATACATTTACTAATCAGACCATTGCATTTCAAAATCACCATGCTCGCATGGAATTTTTCATTCTAAAAAATATATCGTTCAAGCTAAGTGCGTCTCTCTCTTATCCATGTTGGGTGGATGGACTGGAGGGATTCCCCTGAAATAAGCTTCTTTGGGTTACCTGAGAGTTTAGTTTCAGTGGTACATCACCAATCCTTCTGCATTGGCCAAATCTTATGGCCGAGTGGGGTCCAAGTGAGGGGGAATTCGGGAAGGAATCATCACTCTCCTCCCAAGCAAGTTCCTCAAGGCAAGCACGAGCATCTTGAATATCTTATTGCAGTTACCATTTTAGATTCTTAGAGCCTAGTCATCTTGCACCATTCCCTTGAGGGTTTTGATGTTCCTTTTGTAGATCCTGCTCTCTGGCCATTTGATTTTTTTCCATTTAAATTACACTTTTAATCTAAATACATGAATTGAAAATCACTCTTGCTTGAAATGGAAATTGTTGGAATGTGAAAGTTTAAGCAAATCAAATCAAATGTTGAAAAGAAAAGAAAAGTAGAAATTTATAATAAACTTAAATATAAGTTCAGAAAATAATATTGGTGGAAAACACACACACTCTTGCAGGGTAATCAAATAATAATATTTCGAATAAGAATTTCTAATAGAAAACTAGAAACACATTTGAAAAATATAATTAATCTATATATACCAAATAAATATTTCTTCCTTGGAATGAGGATGAAAACAATTATGAAACTCTCAAGATGTCCAAATTCATATTCTCATTGATGTGAAAAACAACTTACATAAACACAAATACTATGATCTTGTTCAATCGTTTTCGCGTACTTGAAATATTATATATTGAATTATTTTTTTCTTAATTAGGTAGCACGAGCAATTTATATCATATTTACATGAATCGTTGTTATACATGACATATAAATAAATATTGTATCTAAATTAAATATTTATGGAAGCAAAATATATACATTTTTCAACTTTAAATTAGTTTTTTTATATTATATTGTTGAAACAATGGGTAAATTTGATTGCCATATGATTGTGTTCAAAGAATATTAGTCACTAGGAAACCTTTCTCCTTTGTTATTAGTGAATTCAATTCCTTAACTATAATAGACTTCAATGTATTGTTTTTTACTCTCCATGTAAATATTTGAATCAATAGACTTCATATCTTTGTCATTATTGTTATCATCATTGCCAACATTCTCTATGACCTATGTTTCAATAAAAATTATCATATTTAGTTGCTTTTAAATAAAACAATAGTACTACACACAATCATTTCAAATACTCTTATGGACTCATGGGATTTATTAATCTTCACGACTATAATTAAAATCTTGACATTGATCAAATCTAAATATCCCTCTTAACAACAAATACTAAAACCACATCATAAGACTTATATTAAATTAAAAATAAAACTACATAAATTTTAAAGTTATAATTTCCTCATCACGTTTAATAATTTTATAATGAAAACCATGTTTAAATTTGATGATTGTATAACCTCATTTATATTTTTAAAATAAAATACAATCGATCTCTCTTTTTCTTTTTTAAAAGATGGTGAAGACACCATTAAAAATTCAAAATGATCAGAGGAAATATATATTTAGTACGTGATCTTCAACCATAAAATGTAGATAGGAATTGTTGGATAAGTGTCATAAAAATTTAATTGACGGGAAGAGTAGACGGCAAATTCAATCTTCGCAGGTAAATCATAGATGGCCATTTCAACCCCTATAATTGTCAAATTCAGATGCTGCAAAATTCGTGACGTCATCCTTTACATTCGAATGGTCTCGATTCTTTGAAAACTGTCCAACCTTTTCATACATCAAAATTTTTGCTCGGCGTTTATTTGTTAATGTACGTGAAAACATATATCGTTTTTATTATTATTTTATGTAGTTACCTACTTCCTTTTTGTCGGTTTATCGTTTTTATTATTATTTTATATAGCAGCCGACAAAAGAGTGGAAAACAACAAGTGCCTAATTGCCTACTACTTTATTGTCAACTTATATTCTTTTATAGAAAATGCAAAGATTCACGAAACAAAGCAGTACAAATCCTTGCATTCCTTTCTGTTCTTTTTAGGATCATAAGAGAAGAAGAGAACAAAATGGATTTTTCCTTCTTTCTCTTGTTCAACCATCCCCAGGGCAAGTCCCACTGACATAATTATTACATCCTTGATATTCTTGTGATTAGAAAAATATTCCATAATACATTATTTGTTTGCTTCCATCTGAAACAAACTGAAAATCCCAATAAGTTTAAGCAAATGTTTTGCTAATGAAAATCCACTGAAAATGAAGAGCAGATAAAATTATGTAACATAATATATAAATGTTTATTTGGCATTGAGTGTTGTGCTTTAATATGTAAAATGATACACTTATTTAACATATAGCTTTATTAAACCATTGCACAACATTCAGGGTTTTACATGTAACACGTATAAATTAATTTGTGGTGTGTCTTGTACAAATGCATTGATCTTGATACCCTTTGTGATTCCATTACAATTTTTTAGTGGTTCAAAAATAAAAACTACCATTATAATTAAATATTGACAAAATGATTCTTATTGTATGTGTTCTAAATTCTAAGTATTTAATATTTTTATGTTTTAATTATAATAAAACCACTTAAATAATTACCTCCCTAAATGCCACATTTGATTTAATGTTTGATAAATAACATTAAAAATCAAGATACCAAAATAGTAATAGATTTAAATGAAATAAATGTTTAAAAAATGTGTCAAAGCTTTCATAAATAATTATTATAATATTAATATATATGAGTAACAGTAATGATGATAAAAACATAATTATTTATTAATGTATGTATAATTATTTAATTTGATTTCAATCCTTGAATCTATTGGATTCCTATTTCTTATGCAATACGTAATCGTATGAATAATATGAGAAATATTGAAATGATAAAATTGACCACATATATAAAATATTATTGAATAAAGAGAGCTCATTATCATTAGTTTACATGTATTTAATAATTCCTATGAAAACAAGAGTAGTCAAGATGGAGTGCAATGAAAGATTATTATAACATTACCTAATTGTAATACGTAATAGGTAAGGAATTCATCTTTACCTATGGATTGAGTCATTAATTCATCCGACCAACAATTTGATCTTGAGAATGATTTAACTAAAGGCCAAAATCTTATCAGGGCATTAGGCTATGAAATCATTATATTCTTGATATTCTAGTGAT
>JARHVA010004956.1:585000-605000 GCA_037957365.1 Torreya grandis | reverse complement strand
TGACAACATTTTTGGTGCATTCCAAGTTTGGGATTTTTGTGTAAATTAACTATGGTTTGCACACATGGTGATATATATATATATATATATATATATATATATATATATATATATATATATATATATATATATATATATATATATATATATATAAGTCACCATGTGTGCAAACCATAGTTAATTTACACAAAAATCCCAAACTTGGAATGCACCAAAAATGTTGTCATTAATGGTTGGATTACAATTTATTGGAAAAATAGAGCCATATGTCTTTGGAAATAAAGTTTGTTTATTTTATAAACTTTCTTTTTGGATGAAATAGTGCCTTAAGTAGATATATCCATTTTGGTATCATAAAATAACCTTACAATGTATTATGTTCATTTATTATATGAAACCCATCATATGGAATTTGATGTTATTACAAGTTATGTGTTTATGGTTATTAATAGAGTGATTTTGAAAAATGGGTGTAACTGAGACTAATAGCATATTTTGAAACTTAGGGGTGTGTTCTTATAGTTATAGTCCTTGGGTGAAGTATTAACTTAATTAAAAGAATTAGTAATAAATAAATTTATAAATCCTTGCATATAAACCCCTAAATATAAAATAAATGTCAGACTAGATTTCTTATGTTTTTGGAAAAATGATGTTTTGGTTGTTCTAGATATTGAATATGAATGTGTGTTTTCATGTATTTATGACTAATCCATTAGTTTGATTTTGATACTTAGTAATTATGCTTAAAAACACTAGACTATGATAATATAGGTTATCATAGGGTGTAGTATAGCTGAAAACAAATTATGTTATTTAGATCACAGTTGATTGTGTATTTATCCAGCTGGTATAAACTATGTTTTATATATATGAAGTCTTTAATATTATAGTTGGACATGTGATGAATATTAAATTATGATAATTCACTTACAAAAATTGGATTTAAATTGGAAAATGTAGTCATTAAAGAATAACACACACACACACACACACACACACACACACACACACACACACACACACACACACACACACACACACACATGAAGTCACCATTTGTTAAAACTATGGTTAATTTACACAAAAATATAAAGTTGGAATGCTCCAAAAATGGTGTCATGAATGGTTGGATTACAATTTATTGGAAATATAGAGCCATATGTCTTTGGAAATAACATATCCTTATTTTATAAACTTTATATTTAGATGAAATAGTTCCTTAAGTAGATATATCCATTTTGGTATCATGAAATAACCTTTTGATGTATTAAGGTCATTTATTATATGAAACTTGTCATATAGAATTTGATATTATAACAAGTTATGTGTTTATGGTTATTTACATAGTACTTTTGAAAAATGGGTGTAAATGAGACAAATAGTGTATTTTGAAACTTATGGGTCTATTCTTACAATTATAGTTCTCGAGTAGAATATTGATTTAATTAAAAAATTTACTTATAAATAAATTTATAAATCCTTGTATATAAACCCCTAAAGATAAAACAAATGCTAGACTAGATTTCTTATGTTTTTTGGAAGAATGAAGTTTTGGTTATTCTAGTTATTAAATACAAATGTGTATTTTTATGTATTTATGACTACTTCATTAGTTTGATTTTGATACTAAGTGATTGGGTTTAAAAATACTAGACTATGATAATATGGATTAGCATAGGTTGTAGTATAGCTGAAAACAAATTGTGTTATTTAGATAGTAGTTGATTGTGTATTTATCTAGGTGGTATAAACTACACTCATTATCTATAATATGAAATATAAAATAATTTAAGATTCATTCATATTTTTGACAAAATAAATGTATGTTTTTATTACTCCTATGTTTAGTATGTCATATAATGTATTTGATAGTAAGATGTAAATTATGTGAATCTTGTGGTTAAATTGTATTTGACCAATCTACATTGTTAATGCAAAGTAAGGAGTGAGATGGAATTTATTAACTTACTATCATTACAATGTCAGATGAAGGTAGTCCAATCAAGTGGTGTGTATGAATTTGATTGATCTATAGATTACTTTTATATTACTATTCTTTAATATTTGTACAAAATATTTTTAGTGAAATATTATCATTTCATGAGTTTGATTTACATGTATGTACGATATCTTATAATAGATCAAGGTTTATATGATACACTATATGTTTAGTTTAGAAATAATATGGCACATAGGTACTTACTTGTCTCTCTGAATTCCTATGCCATCATTATCTACTCATCCATGAAGGGAGGAATATTTTTTGATGGGATTAGTGTGAGGAATAATTGGTCCATATTTGGTGTGGAATTTTTTTTGGATGATTCTCTCCCTTCCCATAATAATACTACTTATTGAGATGACACATGAGATTGTCATAGATATTTGATTTCAAGAATTATGCGCTAGGAGAGCCGTGTATCTTATTTATACATTATATTATATTGTACTTATTATTAAAAATTATCATTAATATTTGTAATTATTTATTATTATACATTGACGATGGTGACTGTATATTTGCATCAGTCATGGTTAAATTGATGTAATTACTTTCTATACTAGCATTATGATGTACTCTCATGATATTAGATATCATAGCTATAATATGCTTTGTTGTTATTATTACACTTGAGTACTTTATTGGATCTCTATTATATTCTCATGGGTAATCTATTTTGATATATGTGTTCAATTAAAAAAAAATTATGCATTTCTAAGTAGATCCTAGTGGGGATGTTACATAATCTAATATATATAATATAAATATGAATAATATGTATGATAGAAAAAAAATATAACATTACCATATATATTAATAATAAATATATCATTATATATCATAGTATATAATATTTAATATAACATATAATGAAATTAATATATAATTGCTTAATAAATATAATATAATTATTATTTGTCATATAATATATTATATATCATATTAAATATAATATGTTATAGGGTATATTATTAAATTAATATATTATAATATTTTTTTGACAGGTGTCATGGTTAGTGGGCCCTGTGACCTAAAATAAAAAGAGATTACAAAAAAAATATAAGAACATGAACCATCAACCATAAAGTATAAGAAACCCATGAAAAACATGGTTGTAGCATCGAATATGATGAATCAAGAGAAGAAAACTACATAATAAGCCAATATACAGACTAGCCAACAATGTTGTCTCCCTAACTTGACCTCTCTATGATGAGAACAAAGAATCTTGCAAGAAGGGTCAGGGATGCAACTCCTTCTTTATTACACCTTACTATAGTCTAATATTATTTCTCACATAAATTACCTAATACTACACTATAAGGAGTACCCATATCACCTAATGGGCCTCTAGATGGAATGTTCCCACTAACTAAATCCACCTTAATAATCCTAGCAATCCAGACATACTCAATGATATTTTGTTTAAAGGTCAAAGACAAAGTCACAACTTGATCCAAAGGAGCTTTAAGATCTACCTCATGATTAATTTCTACAACTTTTTATATAGGCTTAATAAGAATGTTGTCTAGAGAAAATATCATAAGATCATCACTTGCCTCCTTCCACTAGGTAGAAGCCAATTTACTCTTGGAGCTATGGAAAGACACATCCAAATAAAAATTTTGAAATATTTGTGACACATAAAGGGAAGCCCCTCATCATTAAGGGTTTGAGTCTAGTAAAAACCTTTGAATCTTATCTTAATGGTAGAATTTGAAGAAAGGTAGTGGAAAAAAGTTAGAGGCAGAAGTATCAATGTCCAATATGTCACCCAAAGTTCCACCAATAGATGGTAGGTAAGAATCTACCCAAAATTGAATGGGAAGATATGGTAGCCCAACCCAGATGGACCTAGTGGAAAGGTTTTTGAGAAGAGGGTTAAAGGCAAGGTACCAAGGCTTTATAAAAAGGAGGTGATGATCCTAGCTCCAATATTTGGTCCAAATAACCTTATTACAATCTGAAAGACTATCAAAAATGATAATAATAATCCTCTAACATATGGATAAATTTTCAAGTTTTCCTCCATTAAAGTCCACCACAATTTAGAGACACACTAATAGAGAGTAGGGAATCTTGGCCAAAATATATTATATCTACACAAAAAAAACCCTATCCATGAACCACTCTTAATTATGGAGAACCTCCTTAATAGCCTCCTCCTCAATGGACACTACAAGAATGGCCTTTGAAGATCCCAAAAGATTAACTTCTAAATTCATTATCTTTTCCACCTAAGAAGACACTTCATTGAATGATTTACCCTTTATGACTAATTGGCATCACCATCTAATCTAATTGCATAAGGAGTGACCCTGATAGGGGTATGGATGAATACTAAAGTATCAAAGATACTACTAGAGGGAATTGATTGATCATTTAGAATAGGAGATTATGTGCTTGTGTGCCCTAAGGTAGACTTTAGACATAGAGTCACTAGAGGATATACTAACTATAACCATTGATGATTCACTAGAATACCAACTATAGTATGGCCATCTGTCACCTTGAACTTCCCAGTATTCTACCTAAAAACCACATTATTGGGAGGGAAAGACTCAGTAGATCATGAAATTATAGTTATATTCTCTATATGATTTTTTTAATCCACCATACTAGGTCATAAAATTAAGAGAGAGTATGTAAAACATGGAGGGAAATTGGACCCAACTCTACTAGACAACATAAAATAGGAAACACTTGTACTTCTAGTGATAGTTTTATCTCTCCTTCATTCAATAAATAAATATAAATGTTCACTAGTGTTATGAATATAATAATTATTTTTGGTGTCACTAAGAGATAAAATGAAAAAATACTATAAATATTTGTATCCATGTCCGTTGAGAAGTTTTGTCATTGATGTCAACGTTGATTTCATTGATCTCAAGGTTGATGTCATTGATTTCAAGGTTGATGTCATTGATGTCAAGTTTTATCTAGTGACGATGTATAATGAGTGGCATTTTAGAGAATTTGAGGGAAAATTAATGTCTCTCTATTGATAGATAATTTTAAGGAAACCTAATGATTCTTTTATTGGTTTATGTCAAGTTTTATGTCATGATTTAGGTCTACTTGATGATTTTTAGTATTGTCACAAAGAGGTTTGATGATCAAGTAAGCAGTGAAGCATGGTTATGAGGTCATAAGATTGCATGAGGTCATGAGATCATGTTGATTAGAAATTTATTTTTTACTGGTGTGATAATGTTTTTTGATGAGAATAAGGTAATCATGTTTGAGTGTTAATCCTTGAGTACAAGGTGTCTTAAGAAGCCTAGTTATAATAAACATACTCATATCATGAGCATGTGTATGGTAAGCATGAATAGGTATGTGCATAGGTATGACATAAATTGAGGATAATTTTAGGAATGTGATCAAGGTGTATAATCATAAATGATTATTTAAAAGTTAGTTTTTGAGTTTCAAGTTCCTGAGAAGCCTAGTCATGGCACTAGTCATGGTATGTAAACTCCTAGTGAGACAGTTTTAACATGGTGGCTTGGTGAGATGGATTCATAAAGGAATAAAAGGATGTACTATATTTATTGAACATGTATGTTATTTATTTTATCACTCATGAGATTCTCAGGGTGATCCTACATAGGTAGGACCTTTAGACCTAGTCTGCACCTAGACCACCTCTAGACCCTGCCTGACCTAATGAGGCATCATGAGATATTGTCAATACATATGAAGAATTTTTGGATAATTTTAAGAATTATAGAGGTTTAATTACATGTTATTTAGGCTTTAATGATGAAATTTATATATTGAGTGCATATAATAAGGCATGAAGGACAATTTAAGGCTTAATAAGGTATGATGACTATGGTGTAGAGAGAGAATGTAAACCTAAAGGGGTATATGTTTTTGTTTCAAAGTATATAATGGTTATGTGAGTTTTTTAAAATTAATAATATTTTTTCTTGAGAATTTTCACAAAGTTTTACGTCATGGTTTGTATCAAAAAACATGAAAAGTGGTTTTGATGTCTCTCGAGTACACAAAATGAAGGCATGCAACCCTGAGAAGAACTTTTAGGTATTCATTAGCATGCGTAAAATTTACATGGGAACCTAAAATTTTGAGGTTATATGGTTAAATTTAATATATAATATCTTTAGGAATTATTTTTTGAAATGAGGGGCAGTCCTTTATGAACAATTGTTAACACCAGAAATAATGTTAAATTTTTTTAAAACCCTAACAATGACCTGATTTGAAATATCTTATTAAAAAAAACCCATAATGGTATAAAATTAATATAGAAACTATTATTACATGTAATTAACTCTCCAAATAATCTCTATGTGTGATTGGTTTGTCAAGTGTGTGAGTAGACCCTACAAAAAAATATTAGTTTCTTAGAGATCTATTGTAGTAGTTAGAGTTGACCATGTCAAAGTATGTAAATCATTGGAGGGAGAATGATGAGAGTTTTATTTAATGTACATGGTGTTTTATGGATAGGTTAAAACCATAAAGTATGTTAAACCATTCATCCAACTTGATCTTTCACTAACAGGGCTAATGGTGAAAAAAATAAGAAACCCAGGGAGCAGTGAGGAGATGATTAGGGATGTGTTATCATGAAATAAGGATGAAACCAAGTGGATGAATTTTTTTTAAAGACCTTTAATAAATTTTAATTTTGGATATAAGTTTTTTTCGTTAATTAATATTATTAAAAATTTTCTCACAGTTTGACCTGTCTAGTTCAGATGAGATATTTAGATACAACGTCATGAGATTTGTTTTCAAAAGAAATATTACCATTTAATCATATTATTTTTATATTTTAGAATTATATAGTGATATCATAATATCATCCAAATGAATCATAATTCTCTATAAATGGTCATACAATGGATTGAAGGTCATTGTCACCATGACTATGCTTTAAGGTAAACTGGCAGTTTCAGGTAAGCAAGTTTTAGTGATAAGTTTCAGACTTTATGCCCTAGATTTAAGCATATAATGTACATGGTGTATCCATTTGTGAATTTTATGTCCTATTAATTCTTTTTATAAATTTTTTTATTTAGTGAAATTAGTGAAAATGTTTTAGCCAAAATGGCTTAACTGGCTGAGGTCTATGAGAGAGAAGGTCAACAAATTAGTCTACAAGACCAATAATTTCCATTAGAGATTATGATATTTTTATTTAAGTTTATTATTATTATTTTTTGGTATAATTTTAATTCATTTTATTTCCTTTAATATTTTCTTTCATTTGTCATAATTCAAGTTTTCATGACTATGTTTTGAGGCTAGTTGGCAGTTCAGAGTGACCATTTTGTAGAGACAAGTTTGAACCTGTATATCCTAAGTTGAAGTATATAATTAAGTTTGGTATGACCCTAAGTTTATTATATTTATGAACATGTTATTTATTTTCATGCTTTTTTATCCAATCAGTATTTTTTCTTTAGTAGTTTAAGACAAACTTTCTAGGTATACGAGGCCTAATTGTGAACAATATAAATGGTGTGCTTCAAGTGGTGATTGGACTTGAAATATGTTATGGAGAATAGATGATATTATTATATGTATATTTTAATTTTTTATTATGTATTTCTAATATGTGTGTATTTTGAAAGTGTTCCAAAGAAGTTAAAGTGTAATGTGTCCTAAAGTAGACCTAGTGGAATTAGGTTTCCATGAGACCTAAAGATAAAATGAGGCATAATTGAGGTATGACAGACCTAAAGTGACTCAAATAACATTTTATCCATATATATTCTATGTCTTAATATCTATTCCATAGCCAACCTAAGAGGGTAAGGGTGTTTGGCTGACCAAGATGGATATGGACAAGAGGCTTATATGAATACAATGTTGTTTTAGGCCTATTAGTGATTGAAGAATGTAATAAAATAAGATACAACTTCATTGAGTATAAAAAAATATTGAATACCATTATAGGATTGTATAGTATCAATTATTAATATTTTTTATAGGTTCTATGTATGAGGATCAAGGTCATATGACCTAATCAATCTTAAAGACACCTAATTAAGTGAAGAGAACTAGAAAGCAATTTGAGAGGGCCAAGAGTGTGAAGAGATGAAGAGATGATCATAATCAGTTGGTTGAGCAAAAATATGTCATAAAGGAGATCAAAAAAATAAGGTATTTAAGTTGGTTCTAAGTCATCTATGGGGTTGGTGCCTCTTTGAACGTTATTACTTGTTAAAGATTAGATGAGTTGGTGCTTAAATATTTAGGGTTGGTGCTCCTTGTGAAATAGGTGATTCACAAAATTTGGTGTTTGTATTATAATAATATAATACATTTAAATATATCAATGGGTTTTATTCCCCTTGAGCATTTCCCATATATATAATGTGTTATTGTGTTTCATGCTTATGTGGATAGGTGTTTATTCTTGCTAGATCTATATGCTTATTTGATTGGTTCATGATTGCTTAAGTGAAATTGATAAGAAAGTTTTTGAAGAATGATTCACCCCCTCCAACACCCCCGGCCCCCCCCCCCCCCCCCCCCCCCCCCCCAACAATAATTTTGATTTCAACATTTGGTATCAGATCAGATCCTTTGAAGTAGTCATAATATCCTAAAGGAGATACTAAAAGTAAGGATTACTAGACAACAATCTCAAGGTGGTTTTTCTAGAAGCACGGCTCTACTATTCAATGCAAACAATTATAAGTTTTAGATCATAAAAATGAGTAAATATCTAATTTCAATGGGATATGACATATTACAATCAGTTATGGATGGATATACTCCACCTCCTACACCACCAACTGATGGAACAAGCAAAAGGAAAGTGATATCAATTATATGTCAATGAATTCCATTCTTTATGTCCTATAAAAGATAGAGTTTTTGAAGGTGATGCACTGTAAATCAGCCAAGGTTATAAGTGATAAATTTAAAACTATCTATGAAATAGACACAAAGGTGAATATGGCTAAGTTATAAACCCATTAGGGATAGTTTAAAATTCCAAAGATAAATGAAGATGAAACCATTATATCTTACCTATTGAAGATTTATGAAGTTGTCAATGTCATTAGAGTATTAGGATAAGAAGTGAAAGAGTATACATTTGTTGAAAAGTATTGAGATCACTAACTCCTAAGTTTAGTTAAAAGGTGTCTTTATTCGAAGAGATGCAATATTTGGACAAGCTTGAAATGGATGGGATTCATGGCATCTTGACTACTTATGAGATGAGAATAAATGAAAGAGGACCTCCCAAAAAGGAATAAGCTTTAAATTTTTAAAAGAATTCAAAAGACAATAAGGTCAAGGATGAGGTATGTTTATATGTTGATGGTGATGAAATAATATCAATGTTTTCTAGGAAGTTGGGGTTGGATCTAGTAAGTAAAGGGTAAGTTATCTTTCAAATATTTCAACTATGGTAAGATTGGTCACTTTGCATCGAAGCTCCCTCACAAGGATAAAATTGAGCATGACAAAGAACATGATGAACATCATGGAGATGATAGGAGGGTCTATAAGCTTGACAAGAATAATAAAGAGTTTAGGAAGTATGAAGGTAGGAAAGGGTCATTAAAGACAGAGAAAAGTTTCTACACCGAAAAAGATAATAAATCATATGATATAAGTTCTAAAAGAACATCTAATAGTGATGATGGTAGTAATGAATCTAAACATAACAATGAAACCTTATTCATAAACATAGGAACATATAATGATAGTTGCTCAAATGTAAAAGGCCTTATGTTTGATGAAGAATCAAATGAGGAAGAGGTTAAAGTAAATCTTGAGGTAGAATTGGTGTGTGCTCTAAAAGATTTTAAGTTCAAAAGAAGAAATAATCACAAGATAAGATCTTTAGTTAAGGACTATGAAGAGCATATTAGTTTTTTTTGGGACATACTAAGTAACACATCAAAGGAGTATGATGAAATCATCAATCAAATTGAACCACAAATAGACATAGTCACTGCTAGATTAAAAGCTAAAGAGAAAGAATGCAATAGGAATAGAACTAAGATAGAATCTTTGAAATCTGAGTTGGACCAAGCATATGGCAATTTGAAGACCTTTGTGAAGTTTGAAAACATTATTGAGGCTCTTGTTGACATCCTAAATAGATAAAAGTCTGAAAGTGATAAGACAGGTCTTGGTTTAAAATAAGACCAAAAGAAAATAGTTCAAGTCAAGGAAGAAACTAATGAAGACAAAAAGGTCAAATGAAAAGACCTATCAGACAACCTAATTCTATGAGGAATGTTAATTCATTTAATGGTTACTTTTTTTACATGCAATAATTTTGGTCATAGAGCAAGAGAGTTTAAAAGACCCTTTAAAAATGAATATGCATGGGATTATGAAAGGAATCATTAGTCAAGAGGTATGTATAAGGATATTTTTATAGTTGTCATAGTGTGGGACACATTAAAAGATTCTACCCTAATATATTAAGAAGGTCTTAAATTCAAAACAAAATGTTTGAAGCTTGTAGAGTGAAAGAGAGAAGGCAAATGAATGTGTGGAAACTAAAGACAAAAAAGGTAAGTCATGATCAGTCTATAATCTCAAATGGATTGTTTGTTATGGTAGAACATACTTTAGATGGGAAATAAAGTCAGGAATGTTTATTGTTAGCTCATATTAATTATCAAATAGTTCATGAAAAGGTTGAGACTATAGTACTAATTAATCTTAAAAGGATACTGAAGGATATTTAGTATGATGAGAGAATGGAGATCTAGGAATCTCATGAAATTTTGTTGATTTAGTGATCTATGGAAAGGGGTGAATCCATTAGGCTTCATGAAGATACTATTTAGTTAATATAAGCATGATATATGTTTGGTTTAAGGGGGAAATATTCAGGTTTTTTACTGAGTTTGATCTATGTTGAAAAGTGGTCTTGTTATTTTAGTTCATTTAAAGGAGGTATGCATAGAGTAGGGTGAGCATGTTCCTATAATGTGTCATATTCTATGTGTTGATATCTAGGTGCAATAAGGTGTGGTTCTAGAAGTTGTAGAATGCATGACCCTTTGTCACTAATGTCAAAGAAGGAGAAAGTTCAAGAAGGGAGATTGACCAGATTGAGAGAAATTTGAAGAAAGTTTTTACATCAATGAAAAAGGTGGAGTTTGTTGAGAAATGTTGACATTGATATCAATGTTGATGTCATTGATGTCAATATTGATGTCATTGATGTCAAAGTGCAACTGGTGAAGATGTATGGTGAGTAGTATTTGAGAGAATTTAAAGTCAACCTAATGTATCTCTATTGATAGATAATTTTAAGGTAACCTAATGATTTTTATATTGGTTGATGTCAAGTTCAATGTCATGATTTAGGTCAGGTTGATGATTATCAGTATTGTCACAAAGAGGTTTGATGATCAAGTAAGTAGTGAAGCATGGCTATTAGGCTATAGGTCTACATGAGGTCATGAGAGCATGTTGATAAGAGATATATTTTTGTAATGGTGTGATAATGTTGTATGGTGAGTAAAAGTTAATCTTGTTTGAGTGTTAATCTTTGAGTATAAGGTGTTTTTGATAACTCCAGAACCAAAATAGGTTGAACCTTGTCCTCACTTAGTGCGAGTGCACAAGTATTTTATTAATTTCTAAAAATCAAGTACATAAGGGTGCCTTTACTCTGTTAACCTTTTTACAATGCAAACATGGATTTATATAGTTTTTACCAATGACCGATAAAAATAACTAATCCTATAACTAACTAAATACAAGAAAACAACCCGTAAAGTAATTCTAATTAATAAATATAAAACATTAAAACTACCTAATAATTAAACTAAGTTTATTTTATGGGGGTGTCTTTACTAAAAGATGCATGCCCCATTTACAATAATTATTTATTACCTACCAAAAATCTAACCCAACGTTAAGACTTTGGAACAAGTCCTAACAAACCCCCCTATGATCCAAAGTTAGGTCTTTGGACACATACCAAGCATTTTTCTGAATTTTTCAAATTTGATTTTGTCAAGGGGTTTTGTGAAGATATCAGTTGTCTGATTGGCAGTTGGGCAATATATTGGATCAAGAGTTTTTTTTGCCACCAACATTCATAGATAATGGTATTTGACATCCATATGTTTTGTTTTGGCATGAAACACTAGATTCGTGGACATCTTAATTGCACTCTGATTATCAATGTATAATTGTGTAGGAGAAAACTAAGAAACTTGAAGATCTCTTAGAATATGATGAAGGTAAATAATTTCTCTAGAAGCATCCCATGCTACAATATACTCTAATTTTGCTGATGAATTTTCCACTGTATCCTACTTCTTACAACACCAAGCAATGGTAGTTAAACCCATATGCATAGTGTATCATGTGGTTGACACTCTGTCATCCACACATCCACCAAAATTTGCATCACAATATCCAAAAAGTTTGAAGTTCTTGTTGCAGCGGTATTTAAGGCCATATGTTTTCATTCCCTGAAGGTAACGAAGTACTCATTTTGCTACATGCCAATGACTTTCTCTAGGCCCATGCATAAACCTAGATAAAATTCCAACTGAAAATGAAATATCAGGCCTGGTAGTCATCAAGTATATCAAACCTCCCACCAATTGTCTATATGTGGTTCCATCAAAAAAGGCACTGCTATCATCCTTAAACAATTTCAAGTTACTTTCCATGGGAGTGAGGGCAGGTTTGCAATCACTCATGCCAAACCTCTCTAATAACTCAAAAATATACTTAGTTTGTGAAATGAAAATACTATGCTCTTTTTGTGTTACCTCTATGCTTAGATAGTAGTGAAGAAGTCCAAGATCTATCATCTCAAACCCATCTTTTAATTCCCTCTTCATAGACTTGTTATGGTTTTCATCATTACCTGTAATAAACAAGTCATCAACATAGAGAACTAGTATCACCATTTTCTTACCCTACACTTGAAAATAGAGAGTATCATCTAATTCACTGCGATGAAAACCAATGGATTTCAAGTATGAATCCATTTTCTCATACCAAGACCTAGGTGCTTTTTTGAGCCCATACAAAGCTTTTGTCAATTTACACACTTTATGTTCAACACCCACCTGTTTAAAACCCTGAGGTTGTTTCATATAGACTTCTTCCTATAAATCACCATTTAAAAAAGAAATTTTAACATCCAATTGATGTACTTTCCTACCATTTTGTGATGATAAGGAAAGTACCATATGAATAGTGTGCCATTTGGCAGTTGGTGCAAATGTTTCCTCATAGTCAATACCTTCTTGTTGCGCATATCCTTTTGCAACAAGTCATGCCTTATGTTTATCAATGGAGCCATCTGATTTATACTTAGTCTTATAAACCCATTTACATATGATGGATTTAACATGTGGAGGAGGATCAACTAAAACCCATGTATTATTGTTAAGTATGGAATCATACTCTCATTTCATTGCATGTTGCCAAACATGTTTAGTAGATGCCTCCTCAAAAGTGAATGGCTTAGTGGAAGTAGTAACAACCATAGCGTAGTTCACCTATTTTCAAGAATTCCTGGGCCCTGTTAAACCAACTTCATCTACTGTCAAGTCAAAAAAAGTACTTTGAGCCCATTTTGGATACTTAGATAAATTATTCAAATCAGGGACACCAAAATTCTCATTAGGTGCATTATTCGATGGGGGACTTAGAGAATTTTCAACAATTTCTAAGTCATCAACCTATGAACTTGTAGATGAAGGAGAGGAAAGTAAAGGAATTTGAGTCTCATACCATAACTTCAAAGAGTTATCCCCATTACTCAAACCCTTATCTCTTTTTGCATTTTTCCTCTCTAATCTATCAAGTTGAGAATCAATCTCTGTAGTGTTCATAGTCCCAAACTCATCAAATATTACATCTCGACTTATTATGAATTTGCTTAAATCCTGTGCAAGTAAATGAAACCCCTTTTTATCTTCATAATAACCAAGAGAGATGCATTTTTGACTTCGTGGTTCCAACTTAGTTCTATGTTTAATAAGAACCAAAGCAAAACAAACACATCCAAACACTTTCAAGTGTTTAACTTTGGGTTTAAACACATACCATGCCTCATATGGAGTTTGTCCCAAAAGTGCAACTGTGGGGGACCTATTTCTCAAATACACTGTAGTACCAATAGCTTCGGCCCAAAATTTATCATCAAGTTATTTATAGTGAAACATGGCACGTGATGGGCCCTCTAAATTTATATTCATTTATTCAAATACTCCATTTTATTTTGGAGTATAAGCATTACAATATTGTCAATGAATTCCATGTTCTCGATAATAGTCAAAAAATTCATTAGAGGTATGCTCACCTCAATTATCTAAATGAAGAGTGGCCAAATGTGAACCTGTTTCTATTTTGACTAAGTGTAACCAATCAACAAACTTAGCAAAAACTTTAGATTTGTTTTTCATAAAGAATACCCAAGCCATCCTAGAAAAGTCATCAATAAACAAGACAAAGTATCTACACCCACCAATGGATGACTTTTTCATGTCACATACATCACTATGAACTAACTGTAAACATCTGTTAGCTTTCCAAGATGACTATTTAGGAAATTTTTCTCGATTTTGTTTGCCCAAAACACATGACTGACAAAGGATACTATCTTTGCGAAAAGTGGGCAACCCATTCACCATACCATATCTCTACAAATCCACTAAAGAGTGGATATTCAAATGTCCATAGTGGAAATGCCATAATCGCTGTGTAGACATAGTACCTGTACCTATGTCAACAACTGTTGCAAGTTCTATATTGGGAGGAAGCACCTTACAATGCAATCTAACCAAGTTTCCATATTCATATGCTGTATACATTGTTTTATAATTATCCTTCACTGAATTGATGTAAATGATCCCATTTTCAAGCACAATTTGATAACCTTTCTTTCGAATAGTTACTAAAGAAAGTAAGTGTTTCTTCAATGTGGGAACATACCAAACATCCTCCAAGTATTTTATAGACCCATTAGGAAGAAGAATCCAAATAGATCCAAGTCCTAGTGGTGTATGCATAGACTTATCTGCTAAGGCAACTGGAGAGAGAAGCTTCCTTATAAGACCAAAAGAAATCTCTCCTAAATTTCATGTGTTTGGTTGCTCTTGTGTCTAAAACCCATACATCTGTGAGCTCATCTCTAGCCTCATATTCAATATAATAAATGTGCCCCAAAGTAGTGAATGCAAATTCATGGGCAACATTACTAGATTCATCATAGTCATGATCAGCATACTGAGCAGAGTTAGTCTTAGTTGATTTTTGTGGCCTCTGAATTTTATCAAAAGGAATCCTTCATTGTGAGGCAATGTGACCAAATTTTCCACATCTATGACATTGAATGTTTGATCTACCTCGAACTCTGCCCATATATGAATTGTGACTATGTCCTCGATCACTTGTTTCATGTGAATGTGATTGATTAGATTGTTGATTATTTGAATGAACCCTACCTCTATTTGATATTTACCTCATCTGTAACCTCAACCCCCTCTATAACTATTTCCTTTATTGTTTTGATGCCTAGATGAAGATGAATTAGGCTTTGACTCTAAAACATGGGCTTCTTCAGTTTTCTTAGATTTCTTGGGTAGAGAGAGGTCATGTTGGATGAGAAACTCAACCAAATTATCAAAGGTGATGCCTGTGATCTTGTTAGAGACATGCAACATTTCAATAAAATTCCTATAGGACCCCGGTAGTCCTTTCAAAGCAGCAGTAACTATGAGGTCATCATCTAGTTTTCCAAAACTAGCCTTAGTGTACTAAGTAGTGATATTTTTCAACTTAGACATATATTCTCCCATATCCCCATTTTCATCTAATGACAAAGTAAACAACTACATATGAATATCTATCTTCTTATGCTTAGATTTCTTATCATACAAATCTGACAATATTTTCCATGCAGTGTAACTATGAGGAGAATTTTCAATATGAAAATAAATATCATGAGTAAAACAACATTTAATGAGAGATAAGCCCTTAGAATCGTGAAAATTGAAAATATCTAATTTATCCTGCTCTATTGGCAATGTGGGATTTTCATTCTTAACAATATCCCATAACACATTATAAACTAGTGAAGCCTCCATCAATTGTTTCCAATCTAAATAATTGGAATTGTTAATCTATCACCATTTGAAAGCAAATTCTAAATTTTTGGCATTTTGAAATGAAAGTAAGTGTAAAATTGAAACATGCGACAAAATTTAAAAAAAAATGAAACAAATATCACATTCACTACACAAGACACTGCTTCTACGGGGTTTTGCACTTAACCTCTGCGTAGAGTGTAAAAGAAAAAACAAGTATTTTTGATGGGTTTTACACTTAACCACACCAAAAATAAATGATTACACCCTTATTTCACCAAATTAAAACCTTATTTCACCAATTACACCCTTATCTCACCACAACAATGTAAAAGAAATATGATTGATTTCTACCCCTTTTTTGGAAAATTAAATAACACAATACAATAAGTATGTGTTTTACAATATTCAAATTTTAAAAAAAGGGAATATTCATTTTTTCAAAAAAAGCATATTCCAAGGCAAAAATAACTTTCTCCAAAAGGAAGGGATTTGAACCCTTGACCTCCTCCTTTGCAAGATTCTAACAAAATAAGCTTAGCCAATTGCTCTAAGAGCATTTGCAGAACATTACACTCATAAATTTTTACTTATTCTAGATTTTGTGTATGAAGAAAAATAAAAAAAATTACAGATGAGTAAATAAATTCAAAATTTTCCCTTTGTTCACACCCTGTCTTTCAATCTTCTCCCATGGGACCCAGTCACAACAAATATTTGATAAAAAACTTTAGAAATAGCAAAAAAATAATTCCCTGAATTATTCCTGCGCCATGCTTGCCTGGGACGCCATGGCTGCTACTGGAGATTTTTCGTTCACCTATTTTCTCTCTCATAGGCTGTAAAAATCTGTACAAGCATGCTAAAACATATTTTAACTAAGTTCTAGCAGATTTTTAAAGTATTTTTTTGCAGGGAATGAGTTGAAAATAAGCATGGGTATTGAAAGGCCGTACAAATTCAAAAAAAAATCTAGATTTTGAATTTGAATGCAAACACAAGGGTTTAATACCATTTGTGGATGTTTTAGCTATTAAGAGGCTTGAGAATGAATGGAAATACCAAAGGCAACCATGAATAAACATTACAGAGGTTTTTCTCAAATAATAAGGCCGTACAAATCTAGTTTTGGTAAAAAAAATGAATTTAACAACATTAAATGCTAAAAATTCATTTTTAATGCCAAATGAGGAGGTTTAAGACAAGAAAATTGAGTATGAATGATCAAGAAAGACCAGACTATGGTATATGGAAAATACAGGTTTAAATGTGAATAATATTTGAAGAATTAAAATAATTTAATAATTTTTCAAACATTTAAACCAATAAAAAAATTTCATTTTATATGGCATACCTTATTTCATACCAAAAGATATCACGTGAATTTATTTTTCACCTTGATTCTTCAAATTCACCGTGCTCCCAAAATAACCATGCTCTGATACCACTGATAACTCGAGAACCAAAATAGGTTGAACCTTGTCCCCGCTTAGTGCGAGTGCACAAGTATTTTATTAATTTCAAAAAATCAAGTACATAAGGGTGCTTTTAATCCATTAACCCTTTTACAATACAAACATGGATTTATATATTTTTTACCAATGACTGGTAAAAACAACTAATCCTATAACCAACTAAATATGGGAAAACAATCCGTAAAGTAATTCTAATTAAAAAATATAAAACATTAAAACTACCTAATAATTAAACTAATTATGTTTATTTTATGGGGGTGTCTTTACTAAAAGATGCATGCCCCATTTACAATAATTATTTATTATCTACCAAAAATCTAACCTAACGTTAAGACTTTGGAACAAGTCCTAACAGTTTTGAGAAGCCTAGTCATAACAAGCATAGTCATATTGTGAGCATGTACATGGTGAGAATGAAGAGTTATGTGCATAGATATGACATAATTTGAGCATACTTTAAGGCTTGTGATAAATGTGTATAATCATCAATGAGTATTTCAATGTTAGTTGTCAAGTTTGAAGTGCTTGAGAAGCCTAGTCATGACACTAGTCATGGCATGTAATGTCCTAGTGAGTCAGTTTGAGCATGGTGCCTTGGTGACATGAATGTATAGAGGAATAAGAGGATGGATGAGGTTTATTAAAAATTTATTTTAGGAATTTTATCACTCATGAGAGTCTCAAGGTGAGCCTATAGAGGTAGGACCTTCAAACCTAGTCAGCACCTAGACCACCTTTAGACCCTGTCTGACCTAATGAGGCATCATGAACTGTTATTAATACATATGAAGGATTTTTATATATTTTTAATCATGATATAGGTTTTATGGCATAATATTGAGGTTTCTATCATGACATAATGTTATTGAGGGCATGGAAGAAGGAATGAAGGATAGTTTAAGGCCAAGTAAGGTATGAAGGCTACAATGTATATATAAAATGTAAACCTAATGCGGTATGAGGTTATATTTACAAGGAAATAATGGAATATTGAGTGATTATATATGTATTATATTTTTTATCAATCATGATCACAAATTTTTAGGTCATGGTTTGTAAGAGAAATCATGAAAAGTGGTTTTGAGGTATCTCGAGTACATAGAATAAGGGAATGCAAACTAGAAAAGGACTTTCAAGTGTTTATTAGAGTTTTTTAACCCTTCCATGGTAAATATATATGTTAAAGAGAGATGGGTAATATTCATATCTAATATCTCCAATCATTATTTTTTTAAATGAGGGACAATCCTTTATAAATAATCGTTAACACCAGAAACATTGTCAACTCTATCTAAAACCCTAACAGTGACTTGATGTGAAAGATATTGTTAAAAAAATCATATAATGGTATAAATTTACTATAATTAAATAATTTATTCAACTCTATAAGGCATCTCCAATTGTGATTTGTTTGTCAGGGGTCTGACTAGACCCTTCATGGAAGTGTTAATTTTGTAAAGATTTGCTATAGTAGTCAGAGTTGACAAAGTCAATGTATGAAAATGATTCAATGGAAAAGGTTGATACTTTTACTTGATGTCCATGGTGTTTTATAGATAGGTTAAAACCCTCAAGTTTCCTAAATAGGTCATCCAAGGGTAAAAGTTGCTAACAAGCCTAATGGTGAAAACAGTGAGAAACCTAGGCAACAGTGACAAGATGATTAGGGATGTGTTGTCATGGAATAGGGATGAAAAAAAGAGAATGGATATGTTTTTAAATAATTTTAATACATTTCAATGTTTGATATAATTTTTTTGTTTTAGTTTATATGATGAAAAAGTTGTTGACAAGTTGACATGTCTGGTTCCGATGAGATAATGAGATACAAGGTCATGTGATTGGTCTGCAACACCTATATTTCCATTTGGCCATACTATATTTATATTTTATAATGGTATAATTATCTCATAATATCATCCACATGCATTATGATTCTCTGTAAATGGTCATATAGGTAACTGAAGGTCATTATCACCATGATTGTGCTTTAAGATAAACTGGTAGTTTTGGGTAAGCAAGTTCTAGTGATGAGTTTGAGACTTTAAGCCCTGAGTTGAATCATATAATGTATAATTTTTTTATATTTTTGACTTTTATGTATTATTTATTCTTTTTATAAGGTTTATTAATCATTGAAATTAGTGAAAATGTTGAATTCAAAATGTCTTAACTCACTGAGTGAGGTCTATGAAACAGAAGGTCAACAAATTGGTTTGTAAGACCAATAATTTATAGTAGAGATTATGATATTTTTGTTGTATGTTGTTATAATTATGTTTTAAGATCATTTTCATGTATTTAAAGTCCTTTATTATGTTTTTTAGGTGTCAAAATTTCAAGTTTACATGCCCATGTTTTGAGGCTAGTTGGAAGTTGAAAGTGAGCATTTTGCAAACAAAATATTGACTTAAGAGGGTAAGGGTGTTTTTCCAA
>JARHVA010004956.1:520000-580000 GCA_037957365.1 Torreya grandis | reverse complement strand
AGGTGTAATCACCCTATTCCACTTTGAATAAAATATAAATTAGTGTGATTAAGGTAATGTAGGTTTTATTGGTGACCTGTACACACCCAACCACCCCTTTATGTTAGTTTTAATTATGATTAGATCCCTTATAGGCCAAAATCAACACAAAAGCACCATATTCACTTGAGACCAAGGAAAGTCAGAATAATTTGGGAAACATTTTTACATGATCACCGCAATTAACTTTGAATTTAGGGTAAAGTGTTATCTATTTCATAATTAGGTTGTATTAATGAAATGTTCACACTCAATCACCCATTTATGTCTTTTTTAGTTGTGATTATAGGGATTATAGACCAAGAAAAACATAAACACTTCATATTCAGTTATGTCTAGGGTAATTGTTGATAATGTAGGGTACATTCATGCTTGGTCATCCCAATTCATTAGGAATTAGGCCAAAGTGGTGTGACTAGGGAAATGTAAGTTAAGATTGTCATTAATTCACACTCAACCACCCATTTATATTGATTTTACTTGTGATTAGCTCTATTATAGGCTGAAAGTGACACAAAAATACAATGTCCACTACAAACTAGGGAAAATGCAAATAATTTTTAGCATATTTAGCATAATCACTCCAATCTATTTTGAATTTAATACAAACTTGTGTGATTGGATATTGTGGTTTTGTGTCAATTTTTTCCTATAAGTGACCTAATAATAAGTAAAAATGACATAAACGCATGGTTGGCTATGCACAAATCATGAATTCAAATTAGGTTCTCTAATCCAAACACTTTGGCCTAAATTAAAAGTGAATTGGGGTGATCACACATAAATGTACCATTAATTAATTATATTTTTCATGATCATAAGAGGACATGGTGTTTTTGGGTCACTTTTGGCTTGTAAGGAACCTAACCAAAAGTAAAGCTATTTTCGGGTATACATGAAGCATTACTAAATTGACCCAATCACACCACTTTACTTAAATTCAAAGATAATTAGGTTTATTTTTCATAAACATGTAAAACTATTTATGTATTTTCCTCAGTCACAAGTGAATATGGTGTTTATGTTACTTTTGGTCAATAAAAGACCTAATCGTAAGTAAAATCAACATAAAATGTAGGATGTGTTGGTCAGTAATAAGAATTAATTTTAAATAATAACACCACTTTGGCTTGAATTACAATTATTAAATTAGGTTCATCGAACATGAATGTGCCCAAAATTATTGTGATTTTACATGAGTCAAAAATGAATGTATGATGTTGTGGGTTTTTTAATCTTATAATGCCCATAATGACAAGTAGAAATGGCATAAATAAAAGGTTTTATGTGTATGCATCACCAATGAAACCTATGTTACCCTAATGACACCACTTTCACCTAAATTCAATGTTAATTGAGTTGATCATACATAAATGTGCCCAAAATGATCTCCGTTTATCTAGGTCACATGTGGATATAGTGTTTATGTGTCATTTTGACCTATAAGGGACCTAATCATGAGTGAAATTGACATAAAGGAGTGTGTTTTAAATTTTAAAGTCACCAATGTGACTTAATTTTACCTAGTCAAACTACTTTTGTATGATTTAAAGTGATTAATATGATCCACATCTACACTAGTCGCAAGTGTATATGATATTTTGTATTATTTCTAGACTATAAGGGACATAATCACAAGTAAAATAAGTAGAAATGGGTGTTCTATGGTGAATTGGTTAGTGTTTAAACCTTTTTTGGTATTTTACGATGAGAATATCCTAATCAAATAAATGGTTAATCTATTTTAAAATCAAGCTAATGAAGTAATTTAGATTCACATTGTTCTTATATACTACTATATTATGAATGTATGCTCAGTATAAAAAGTAAAATGCTAGTAAGTAATTTGACTACAGAAACATGAAGAAGAAATAATACTCAACTTATTTATTAGTGTGTAGGTTTATTTGGTATATTTAGGTATAGGATAAGATAAGATGACGATTCATAGTGATTCTTTAGATTTTAAATATTTTCTCTCTGTCAGTTTGCACATTATTGTTGGGATATAGACACTACCATTGACATTTTTATCCTAAATATAACACTTATATCTATTAAAAAATATAGGTCATTTTTAACTTAAATAAATACATATTTTATGGTTCATTTATTCATTGTATATTGTCAACTCAGAGTGTGCACATAGGGTTTGGATATTATCCTTTTGATTTAAACCCCAAATCCTCCAACTTGGGAATGTCACCTTGAATAATAGGGGTTAGTGGAGTAAAGTGAATTATAGGAGACCTAAAAGACCTATTTGTTAATTAATTCTAATTATATAGTCATATAATCTAAATATAGCCTCAAAATGATGTAGTTCTCCCCCTTATGTGGAATTTTGTGTGAACAATTTGTGCAATATTCTATGTGTGAGTGCATGTAGTCATCTAGTTTGTAACTTGATAGATAATGATCATGAGATGATATTTTAATTATTAAAGTCTAAAATAATATTTCTTATATACCTAATTTTGAAATAGGGAACAACAAAGTATTATAACTTAGTTGTGCAAATGATTAAGTACAAGCTTGATAGGTGTTTTCATGGTAATTGCTAGATGTTGCTTAATGGATAATGAATAAACTTTGATTTTTATTTATATCCTACAATTTGAAATGTTGTCATGGGAGGGTTATTTAATACAAATGGTCTAGCCCATACATGTTGAAATATTTTCAAGTTTAAGTATTTAAAAATATTGCACGCTAGTATTAGATTTAGTACATTAGTGTCGATGCTAGTGTTCTAGTCTAGATGGTAGTGTCTAAGAGGATATAAAGTTGTTGAAGATATTTAAATAATATATTAGGATATAAATCAAATTTTATGAAAAAAATTAAGCTATAGGTGGTTTAAATAACATAATATCAGTTTTGAACTATAATATAATAATTTAGGCATAGTGAGCTGGTGAGTGTGAGCCTTTTTATAGCAAAAAGGTCATGAAATGAAAGGTTGAGCCATGAGTGATATTTTTCAAGTGTACAAGACTAGTTTATCATATATAATGAAATTTTAGTATCTACTCCCTTGAACCCCTTTATTCCAGTAATGTATAAAGATGAATTTACTAATATAAAGGAAAGAAATGTATTTTGTGGTGTGTATAACACACCTTGTCTTTATTTGATCCATGTTTGAATTTGTTGTTTATGTATTGCCTACAACCAAAAACATGTTACAATTTAATTAGTGCATATAATATTAAATTGAATAATTAAAATACTTGAAATAAGAGAGAAAGGAATAAGTATACATGTGTGCTGATGAAACCATGTGTTCCCATGGTATTTTGCTTTGGTAATGATGCTTCTTTACGAAATCATTGGATAATGAGGTTCATAATTGAGCCTTGGATATGTGAAGAAGATAATTTGAGGGTCATCATGTCCATAATATGTTACAAGTGTGAGTTGGATTAAGAGTGTCAAGATCATTGAATCTCAATCATACAACTCAAGTGTATACATAATCTAGCCAATCTATCCATTCTTGTCAACTTCATATGGTGTAACCGTCTCAACCTATAAAATGAAATAATTACCAAGGATATCATGGGTGATTATTTCTAATCACATCTCTCAAGGGAACCAACTCAACATATAAAGTTCAATTAATGCATCTTGGTAAGGTTGGTGCATAAATGTGTATATTATATAAATATGTATACATGATTTGGTGCATTTACATGGCATATGCATAAGTTTAATGTGTCTCAAGATGAAATATCTTTCAAAATATAATCTATACTCTATAAATTAATTATACTATTAGTCACAAGTTTAAAAAACCTATCCCAAATCTATAAAATTGATGTCAAATATATAAGATTTTGACCCAAGTGTACATCTGAATAATGTAAACTATATCAAAAAATTTCAATTTTGTCAATTGTGCATATGTGGACTCATGTCTTTGTGACATAACTTGACTAATATTATCCCATTTTGAGGTATGTGTAATGAAACATGATAGACACCTTATTTGTATCAATCATGTAGTAAGGAAATATATAGTGGTATCATGTCTAATTATATGTATTAATGAAGTTCATAGTATCCAATCAAAACAAGCCCTCATATGCATGATATAGATCATGAAAATGTCTATAAGTAACAATCATAATCTTAGAAAAGAATCAAACACACACATAATATCACTTGATGTCATGTAAAAAGGGGATTAAGGGGACCTCAAAAAAGGGACATATTCAAATATTACACACTCAAGGGGAAGACATGTCCAAATATCTGAACACCAAAAAAAGAACACTCAGGACACTGTAGCCAACAAACAAAGAACATGTTCAAATTTTCCACAATAAATACAAGGTATAAAATAAGAAGTGTATTCATGTAATCCATGTGATAAGATCAATAGGTGAGATTTAAGCAACCATCGTAAGCATATTATACTAGTTACTGTAAACATGTGTTAGTAAGATATCTTATAGCATAACATATCTAACACATTATGTAATATGTTAACATGAGTATAGAAATGTGTAAGTGTTAGTATATAAGATCAACATGGTAATGTAAAGTGATCATAAAATGATAGAACATGTACAAAAAATGATCAATACAAGAATACCCCCCCAATGTAGGGTGTCATACAAGTAGAGGAAAATTGAAACATTTATAGACTCATGTATCATAGATATCGTGTATGCATTGTATCACAATAAAGTAATCATCAAACATATATGTTTATATAAAGGAAATGATATTCTATCTACAAACATAAAATAAACAACAAATGCAAAAGCTAGTAAACATGTAAATGTTAAGTATTTTTATATTTTTGATTTATTTGAATGTTTATGCATACATACATAAACATATACATGTGTGTGTGTGTGTGTGTGTGTGTGTGTGTGTGTGTGTGTGTGTGTGTGTGTGTGTGTGTGTGTGTGTGTGTGTGTGTGTGTGTGTGTGTGTGTGTGTGTGTGTGTGTGTGTGTGTGTGCGTGCGTGCATGCGCATGTGTGTGCATGCGTGCATGAATTTTTTATATTTTTAATTTTTAGGGAAGAAAGGGATAGTTGATGATCCCATATAAATGATGTTTATAGGGTGCTCTAGGCTCAGGATGGGGTGCAACACGTTAGTCATACTACCAATGATCATGTATATGTATAAAATATGGATTTGAAGAATTTTTTATAATTATAATATACCTCATAGGACTCCATGGATTTGAATCAATAGTAGAAGTTGTAGTGGGTCATGGAACAAATTTATTATTATTGTATGACTTCTTTAATGAAATTCATATTTTGGGTGTTTTTAACTTCTTTCAAACATGTTGATCTGATCTTAGCAACTGCTTAATTTATGTAGGTGTATATGAGGTATTTGTGGAGTTGATTAAATATCTCTATTATAATTACCTCTCTATTATCAATCGCCTAAGAACAGAGATTGAATTTTAATTTCCCTTTCACTTGTGATTAACATTAATAAGTTTTATAATTAATTTCCTTGGAACAAACTTATTTTTTTTGTAATGGATGCCCATATTGAACCCTTGAAATAATAAATACCTTTTTGGCATGAAAATACTTAAGACATATATGAATTTTGCTAGGTATTGTACATAAATAATGAATCCAAGGTCATCCCAATAACATATCAAATGTGCATGAATATATGTGATATAACTAAAAATGTTTTAGTCACATGTGTTTGACCAACATATAAAGGTGAATCAATCTCACTAAAAACATTTTGTACTTCTTCATCAAATTATTTAACTATCTTGATCAATGAGTATAAACCATCATGTGAATTTCCCAAATGTTTGAGTAATGTGATGGAACATATACATTCTCCTTAGAACTATTATCTATCATAACATTTCATATAGGTTTATTATCAATATGTTCTTTAATTAACAATGAGTGAATATATGAATCATCATCCTAAATTTCACTACTATCAAATGTAATAGAAAGCCTCTGATCTATAGGAGATATCTCATGTGTAAGTATGCTAATGACCCCATCTAATATATGCCCATAATGTGATGGAAGAAGATGTGAATTATATTCCATTTCAACTTTTTATGCTTCAATATAATGATCTTGTAATGGATTTGTGAATATATTATGCTTTTGATGGTCACCATGTTATGATCTTGAATGCTTTGTCTAATCATCAAATGTGATATTATTTTATCAATGAGGTCTTGCATTTTATGCTTCAACTTATAAAATCTATGAATATAATGCTAAACACATTGGTGATAGTCGCAAAAAGCACTAACATCACATCCTTTTGGTATAGGTCAACTCATATCAACCTCTAAGGGAGGAGGGATATATATGAGATAACACTCAACTAGTTTCTTAAGAATCCAAGTTGGATACTCAGGTAAATGTGTAAATTACCTCTTAGGTGCATTAGATAAGATAAGGAGATAAGGTTATTATAATAATGTATTCACCTTTATTGTTTCTTCCTTCTTAGCCTTTGGAGGTTTTGCCTTATATATTGGTTTGATATGAAACTTGGTATTTGATTTAGTTGGTGTGTTGGCTACATGCTCAAGCTTCTTCAATGTAATGAGTTTCATTGATCAATCTTAGATGATATGTCATAAGTCATAATAAAATTTAAACTTATTAAAGACAATAGACTCATGTAATGGGAAAAGCACAATTTGCTTAAAAATATATTGAATCTCTTTATCTACCATTAGAATTTGTCATTTTGGCTAATATTGTCTTGCACCTCAAAATATATTAATTTATGGGCTCATTGGTTCCTTGCTTGATATTTTCAATTTGTGCATGACATCTTTTCACTCATATTAATTGAGAAATGTTTTAGGAATTGATTTGATATAGGTTTTAATGATTTCATTGATCATAGTAGTAAATCATAAAACCATCTTAAAGCATAGTCCTTTAAGCTTATTGTAAATAATTTTATCAATAATTTATCATTAGAACAATAATAAAGGCATGTGACATATAAAAAATGGATATTTTACTCTAGACCAGAATTTTCATCACAAAGTGTGAACTTTGGTGTTGAAAAAATGGTTAGAAAAGGTTGGAAAGTTATCTTAGGTAAAACAGGGTTATGTAATATATCTTGTCAATCAAAATCATGAGTTGATTTTATAGCATTTTTCTCAATATTTGTAACCTTAGTTTAGAAATTTTGAATAACTTGGAGAAGATTTTTCATACTAGACCCATTCTGATTGATATTTTATAGATGATAAGTTATAAAGGTGATGAAAACACTATTTGTATTGATGTACGCATTGAAACTGGTAATGGAGTTGAAACATTGATTGTTCCTATAGAGGTTGCAAAAATATTTGTTTTGTCTTCAAGGAAAAATAGATTGAAGACATATATTGTTCCCCCACTATATTTATGAATCAGTGGTGTAGCGAGAGGAGAGATAATCTAAGTGTATCTATAGTGATACCACTTAAGCATTTACCATCACTAGGTGTGGATGCATTACCCTTAGCATATTTACTGATTTCATCTCTTGTAACATGAAAAAATGGATCAATTCATTCTTGGTTTGTATTTAGATAATTAATAAATGCATCCTTATCTTCAATTCAAAAATTATATTTATGATTTACATTTTCCTTTTAGTATAAATGAAAAATATAGATGCCAATAATTATGGAAAAAATTAGTTCTGAAAAATAATCGCAATAATCTAGAATTTTGGAAGGTTGAAATCCCTAGAGTAAGCTTGGTTGCACAAGAAGACTCAAAGGTCAAGTTCAAAAAAAATTTAACCCTTTTTGGATGGGTTATGGTGAGAAAATCCTAATCCAACAAAGGTCTAAGATATTATAAAAATAGGTCGATTAAATAATTCATATTCATAATATTTTGATATAGTGTTGAATTATGAAAGTATGTTATTTATAAAAAGTGAAATTCCAAGTAGTAGTTTGAATGTATCAAAATGAAGAATAAAAAATAATAATCTTATTTACTAATATGCATGTGGATATACAATATTTAGTTACATGAGAAGATAAGATGATGATCTGCAGTGATTCATCAAATTCTAAATATTTTCTCTATGTCAATTTGGACACTACCATATAGATTTGGACACTAACATCAATTATTTTGTCCTAAATTTGAAGCTTCTATTTAACAATTTTTTTTTTTTTTTTGTGAGTAATTAACTACACATATTAGGTTTCATTATCACCTTACATATTATCAACTTGGATCATGTACACAGGTTTTGGATATTAGTCTTTTGATTAAAACCCCATATCCTTCAACTTAGGCACATCGCCTTTAAAAATGAGTTTTAGTGGGATAAAGTGAAGTAGAGATGACATAAAAGACTCATAATTATATGGAAACTTCCTACAGAGATATATAATCTAAATATATCCTTATACCATAGTATTTCTCCCCTTATGTGGGCTTGTGTGACAACAATTTGTGTACTATGTTAAATGTGAGTGCATGCAGTGATCTAGCTTGAAACATGGTAAATATTGCTCATGACCTAATTTTTTAATTATCCATGCCTTAAGAAGACTAATATAATTATTAAATTTTAAATAAGGAATAATTGGGCAAAAGAACTCAGTTTTGCAAATGATTAAGTGTAATCTTGATAGGTATTTGCTTGGAAATTGATATATGTTCCTTTATGGATAATGAATGAAATTTGATTTTTATTTATACCAAATTTTTGAAATGATATCATGGAAATATTAATTAATATAAATGGGTCAGCCCATTGTAAAGATCATACACTAGCATCAAATCTGGGACACTAGCATCGATGCGAATGTCCTAGATTGAAAAATAGTGTCCAATAGGATAGAATGTTTTTGAGGATATATAACTTCTAGATTAGGGATATAAATCATGTTTTGTGCATATTTTGGCTACAAGTGATTTGGGTAATCATAATATCAGGGTTAGAATATAAGATATGCATCTAGGCACAATGAGATGGAAAATGCGAGCCTTTTGGAGTGGAAAGGTCATGAAATAAAAGGTTGAGATGTGAGTGATATTTTTCAAGTGTAAAAGAATAATTTATCATATATAATTATATTTTATTATCAACAGTCTGTAATGCAAATTAATTTACCTTAAACACACCACTTTGACTTCAATTCCAAGTGAATTAGGTGATTGTGCATGAGTGTGCCCTTAATTATGCACATTCTCACTAGTCACAAATGGATATGGTGTTTCCATGTTTATTTTGGACTATAAATACTATAATCACAAGTTAAAATGACATAAAGGTGTAATTGGGTGTGTGTGATTCATGAATGCAACTAATGTTGCCCCAACCACATGACTTTGGCTAGAATTCAATGTGAATTTAGGTTATTGCACATAAATGTGTGCCACATCATTCAATTTTTTCATGGACACAAGTGGATATGATGTTGTTATGTCAATTTTATCCTATAATGGACTTATTGACAAATGAAATCAAAATGAAGGGGTGTTTGGGTGAGTGTGGGCCACCAATAATACTTATGTTAATCCAATCACACCACTTTAACTTGAATTTGAAGGGAATTGGGGTGATTCATAAAATTGTGCCTAGAATATGTTGTATTTACTTGTTTGTAAATGGATACATTCTTGTTGTATCAATTTTTTCCTATAATGGATCTAATTACAATTTTAAAAAGCATAAATGGGTAGTTGCATGTGCATGGGTCATCATGCCACTAACATTGACATAATCACACCACTTTATCTTTAAATTGAGGCGAAATGGGGTGATTTTGGAAAAATATGCATAAAATTACTTTCACTTACCTTGGTCATAAGCGGATATGATGTTTTTGTGGTTTTTTGGATTATAAGAGACTTAATCACAAGTAAAATCAGCATAAAGGGGTGGTTGGGTGTGTACAAAGAACTAATGTGACCTATGTTTCCCCATTTAAACCACTTTGTCATGAATTCAAATTGAATTGGGGTGGCTTGACATAAATGTTACCTAAATTATCCTCATTTACCTTGATTTCAAATTAATATGGTGTTTTTGTGACACTTTTGGCTATCAAAGATCTAATCGCAAGTAAAATTAGAATAAAGGGGTGTTTGGGTGTGTGTTGGTTTGTAAAATTTAACTTTTGCACACCTATATCTCTTAAAAATGTAAACAACCAATCTAGATGGCACTAAAACTTTAAAATGACTATATATTTCCCCCAAATGGAAATCAATTACAAAAGTTAGACCCTAAAATCCTTATATTCAATACTGAAATCCTAAAAATGACTAAGTACTGACTAGATTAGATTTTGAAAAACTATCTTTTAAATCATAACTCATGGAGTTATGAGATCAATTATATAATATGCATTGTAGACCTAATTTATTATATTTACTACTTATATTTTTTTAACTAAACATACAACATGCCTTTTGGTTTTCCAACTTACCTTCTTTCAAAACCCTTGTATATTACAAAAAAGTAGTAGGTCATGTATGTGTTATAGAACGTATGTGATATATCACATGTGCTCGATAGAATGTATGAAATATAGTGTGTATGCATTATAACATGTATGTGATTTATCTTATATGTCGTATATCATGTTTTTGAATACCTTGGGTGTTATAAGAACATAACCATGACAATTTTTTAAGGTCATGGATGACACATGGTTAGAAAATTTAATTGTTTAGTGGTTTTTAAAGGAATGAGGTTATTCATGCTACCAATATCAATAATAATGTCTATTGTTTTCCCTTTCACCCATGTCTATGAATGGAATAGTGATTTTACTTCAATGTCAGACACATAGGGGTTAGTTATGTGGTTTTGAATAGAATATTTGATGATTTCATTTGATGCCTTGACTCCATTATTTATTTGTATCCATATTGTAAAAGTATTTTGAGCATGGAACTCTAGGTTGGAGTGAGTGTTTCATTGTTTCTATTGCACCATTTACACGGATTAGACATTTTGGACTTGTTTGAAGTGGGTACCTGCTTTGGTGCAAAGTTTATTTCTTTCCTTCCTTTACACTTTAACTCTACAAAGTTTTTCACATAGTTATAGGATTTGTACATTTTATTGAATTTAAAAATATTAAATAAGGACTAAATAGATGATTTTATGCCATTGTAGTACTTGAGGACTCAATGTCACTTTGACTCAAAAGACCCCAATTTTTCATAAATAATATGGAAAGCATCAGTGTAGGCTTGGATTGACTGGTCATGTCCTTGCCATAGTTGTGACCAATGCATATAATAATCATCATAGACATTTTAAATATAGTATTCACCCTTAAAGGATTATGGGAATTTATCCTAGGTTGATTTAGCGTCATCTTCTATCTTGCCTTTCCCAAAAAAAATGGTTTTCCACAACTTCTTAAAGGGTGAAGATAATTTCAAAAGATCAATATTAGTATTCTATTTATCATAAAAGTCATTTAGGGATAAATAATATTACAACTAATCTAACTAGTTACATATGAAATTAGTATTAATATTTTCCTCCAATACAAGGACATCCAAGTTTACTTGAGACATAGTGGGGCTCGATAACCAAAAGCTTTCTCTAATGATGAAGTGAATAAAGCCACTTATTCAAGGACTTATACAAACTGGTTGAACATAAATTTTATTAATTCATGGGTGTTTTTTGTGATTTTTTTTACCATCATGTGAATCTCCTTTTGCATATTTTTGAAAATGGCTTGGCAGATAGTCTAATGGAACTCAAGGTTTGATGTTGAGACTCAAATACTCTTATCACATTAAATATGTTATAAAATAATGAGATAAACCAATCTGATACCATTGATATAAGGCCTAGGAGGTGACTTGGTGGATAACTCTCTTGATGAGGATCTAAATGAAACTATGTGTTTGTGCAAAAGATTAATGAGAAATATAGTGTAAATAGAGGAAGAGATGTAAAACTAAATTAATAAATGCATTTTTTTTAATCTTATACATGATATACTCTTGATAAATATGTAATACTACTAGCTTCTAGTATAATTAATCTTTTTTATTTATCTACTAATGTTACATATATGTATTTTTGAAATGCATGTCGAGATTCTAAGAGATATTATAGAAGTTGAATTGTTCCCATGACTTGTCATCTATAATGGTTATGTTGTGACACCACCAACTATCATTACTAATGAGTTATGGCCTACAATGCTAACATTATAGGGAATATATGGTAATGCAAAAGCCAATTTGGATCTCGTGTGTTGACACATAAGTGATGAAAAAAATGAAGATGTTTTCTTATCACGTGGAGATGGATGTGAAACTTAAAAAACTATGATAGGATTTAGTGATACAGATCTTCCTAGTATAACATAGACTAGAGAGGTATCTTCGCAATTACCATAGGCCATGATAATGGTCTAGGTGTTATTGCAAGAGCCAATGTTGGTATATCCAATTGGATCATTACATTTTAATAAAAAATATTGTTGAGTATTATGTCAATATGGGAATTTGATTATCAATTCTAAGGCATATATTATCTCTTGTTTGTCCTCTAGTTGGATATTGTTTTTGCTCTAGTTGGATCTATTATTTGTCCTCTAGTTGGATCCCTTTTAATATCTTCTGGGATATTTTTTTAGGCCTTTGTTTGGGCCAATCAAATCTTCCTATATGGGATGAATTCATTATCCCACTTGGGACACTTTGCGTTTATATTATTGGGATTCACTATCGTACACATGTGTGTGCACATTATTAGTGGGGTTTACTATTGACAATTTTTGTTAGAGGTACAATTAGTGAGAGGGGGGTGTGACTAAGTGATGCTAGATAATCCAATTCAATTATCAACTCTTAAACATTCAGCACATACAATCATGATGCATACAAATTAACCATTGGAATGAACAAGGAGGATATAACAAGATCAAGCACATAACACATAATATCTATGGGAAACCATCTTTGGGGATAAAACCCATTGAACCCTGAAAGATGGACTATAGTATTATAAAGAAAAGATTCAATATTTTGACTAACACCAACTAATCAAGGAACACCTTTCCCTTAATTTAGTGAAATGCCCATCCCACAAGGAGGAACCAACCCCCTAGGCAACCAAACACCAACCCAACTACCTTGATATCATCCTCACCTCTGATCTAATGTATTCTACACCTGATGTTGGAATTATCTTACTTTCTCTCTTTCTCCTTTATACTATCACAAACTTCTACACAAAAGTAATCCGTTTAGAACACCATTTTGGATCACTCTTAACTTCTTATAACATACATAGTAAAAAAACCTACAACAAATCTATCACAACATCAAAAACATGACCTATAGATCATGTACATAATCCTCAACCTACTCTAATCTTTAATTCAACCACTAAGAATACTCATTCAATCAGTCTCTAGGGCTTACTCACTCAATTTGCCTCTTCTAAGCTCATTAGGTCCAATGACCTATGTTTTCACCTTCATCACCTTGATTAGAAAAACATAACTAATCGTATTTACTTTTTTTTTGGTCGTAAATGATTTTTAACTTCTCTTTCAACGGTTCTCTCCTTCGCTTGGATCCACACATTCACATAACTAGCACAATTAATCTAATTATGCCTTATACCACTCTCTTATTTTAACCCATATTGTTCAAACAATATGATTTACATATTTAAAACACACTTAACATAGGTATATACACACATTAAATGTGATAACCCTGCTCTTCATATTTTGGTCATTACCTCATTATCCCTAAATCACCATTATGTCTTAGTGAGACCTAGAACAATTAGGCCTTCATACTCACATGTTACATGTGAGACTACTTAGACCACATTCATCATTTTCCAATGATCTAAACACTTAAAAATTATCTCTAATATCCCATTTTTCACTCTCATATGGTTCTATGCCACTTTAAACACCAACTTAACACTTGAACATACCAATTAGGTCTCCTTGCTCTCCAGGTCTTCATAAATAGAAAACATAATCTCAAATTTCTAAATAAAAGAATCAATTATTTCATAAATCCATATGATTAGATCACATGTATAAACCATTTATGATCTATTTAACACCTCCATGTGATTTATACACTTCAACACAATCTCTAGGCACTCAAAACAAATCTCTCAAAATGACCACTTAGACTGGTCATATCCAATCAAAATAAAGTCAATTTATTTTGACTCACCATATCTGATCAGGGACATATCATGAACTTTAATAATTTATCATAATAATTAGAGACTTATAAAACATCTTAAAAATAATTTCCTTCTTCACTTCTACTCAAAACACCTTCAACTCACTCCTGCAACATGGTCACTTAATCTGCCAATGCATTCAATAAACATAGTCAACTTCTAAGCAATTGTTCACACTAAATATTTATTTTTCAAACCACCAAAATCCACATACATGGTAATAATGCAGTCTATAATACTATTCAATAGTTATCTCATCTTTAAACATCAAAATACCATCAATAAATCTTCAATTATCCTTTCCTGGATACTTGCATAACATGGTCAAACACATAGTCAACTTTGGAGATCAATATATATATATATATATATATATATATATATATATATATATATATATATATATAAACTTGTATGGATGTGCCTTAAATTCTTTGACAAATTTTATTTTTACTTCATCATCAATTTTTTTATATATCAAAAGTTATGTATCAAACACTATAGAATAGTTTTTCCTTTGTTAATTTGAAAATTCAAATTCCAATGGTCACTATGTAAATACTAAACATCAGATAGTTTTTCATAATCTAATGATCATTAGAAACTTTTATTAAATATGTGCCATTGATTACCTCAAAATTATCCTAAATTTAACTTGAAATTTCTCACCATTGACCTTAGATATGTACTTCTATGATCATGCCACTTTGCAACTCTGTGTGCCTTCCATGTACCCTACACCATTCAGTTAATGTACTTGTGCCACTTGGTAGTTATGTGTGCCTTACAATCATCCTTTAATTTATTAAATTAATTTTCATTATTGTATCTAATTTCATGATCATAAACTTACCATTGATCTCTATCTAATAGGCTTCATGCTTGTCATAGATCTTCATCATCCAATTAAATGCTCATCATTAGATCTACCTTGACTATTTGACCCTAGACTTAAATGTAGTTAAACTTGATGGTCTCTAGTCCATCACAATATACTAGAGAAATTTTTAAGGTTTATATCTTGAACTAGAAAACACTTCAAGAGTCCAAATCTTCAAGGTACCTTCCTATCACTATAGACAACATCTCCATGAAAAACATTTACCAATGTTGACTTTCTTATTACCTACATAAAATGCATGAACTTGCTGGATCACTCATATTTACATGATGTGCATTGATGATATGGATTTTATTAAGCTATGATATGCAAGTTACTCTTTTAAAATTATCAAATGACACACCAAAACTTCACCAAAACATCTATCGATGCCTCACAAACTCTTTGTTCTTACAAAATTTCATATGTGCCATATCTTCAATATCATCCATCAATTGCCTCACTAAGTCAAACACTAAAGAACCATGTAGGAAAACTGAAGCTCATTAAAGGACACTTTTTCATTATCATTATAGTACACATGACACCTCATCAACATCCTTGGTCACCTTGGAGACATTATTGACAAATCTCCAACAATCTCCCCCTTCATCATTGATGTCAAAAACTAATACAAAGCTTATGCTTAGACTTTGGTTCTCCCTTCAAGCACTTTCTCCCCCTTTGACATAGTAATAAAGTGGGTTTAACTCCTAATATTTCATACATAAAAATACTTCAAGGACCAATAATAGGAAAGGACCACCTCAAAGAAATCATACAGACTCCCCTTAACATTGTGTATACCTGTTCTTACCTTGAGTTTCTCAATCATGCTCTATGACTACACTCTTCTTTGATCATACATAACTTCTATGAAGATAAAATATACATGAACATTGTAAACTACATGAAATTACCTAGAAAACATTAATAGGGACTCCCCCAAAGTCACTTGAGCTTAGGCACCCTTTTGAGCTCCTTCAGACCACCATAAACCATGATGACACAACATAATTGCCTTCATACCTTCTCTCTCAATCCAACCCCATGATCGCCAACATATTTTTCAATCCATACTAAAAACATGAAATATGTTCAAAAACAACCAAAAAACTTGTATAGGAATAATTGTACCTTTGACATTTGGATAAAATGACCAAAACATATTTTCTTCTCACTAGCCTTGTTTAGAGGCTTAGTAGCCCTACCTAAACATTGTAACACCCATAAATATATATGTAGATACCCTCATGAATTTAAATTCCATATATGAATCATTATCATATTCCCCATTATTCATTCCAAAAATAAACACTCATCTCTTCCTTTACTACATACTTCCTTCATAAACCCACTACCCAATTAGCCCTCCATTTGTACAAATAATCCTCCATGAAACCAATCATGAAATTTAAAAAGACCATGAAGTAATTTTTGATCACCCATAAATCTATTAAAACTGATTAATCAATCATAGATCTAAACTCATTATGCAAACCATTTTTTCAACAAAGGCCAAAACACTAGGTTTGTAAAACGAAAATGTTGAACATACTATCTTCTAGTCAAAGCCATCACTTGAAAATTATTCCATATATTTATGTCCCTAAGGCACACTTATATACAAAATTTTAATCTTAGAAACATTTTTTCATACATGCTTCCTATACCATAGTTTTTGACCTGCATACACTTAAGCACAAACTAGGAAACTTGAAAGTAAACAAAATTCTCCAATTACACACAAAAGACATTAAAGGATTTAAACCAACTAGATAATGTATGAATAAATTCATTTCACATTTATATTCTATGAAAACACCTTGACAACTTACAATTATTTAAATGACACCTAGAAATCTCCATACCCAGCCTACACACCTTGCACATACAACAATCGGCATGCCAAAACACCATAAACTTATCATGACATCATTATGACATCACCAAGACACTTCTTCCACTTTTAAAAAACAAACTCAACTTATCTCAACTTTTTAAAAATCTTCCAAGACCTAAAAACCATCAAATTTGTAATATTGGCACTCACTAGATATTGAGCACTAACCAAAATGGTCAAACTAAATAAATGACCATAAATAACTCTTTTGACCAAAAAAACATGTAAAACCTCATGGATTAAACTTGTTCCAATATTACTCACTTATATAACAACCTTGCCTTCATTTTTCAACATTTGACCAACTAATCCAAGCAAAAAAGATGACAAGAACTCACCTTTAGGACGAAAGTCCTTCAATATTCCTGGAACACACAATTCACCATTTCTCTTCTCGACACAAATTGACCTTATAGGTTAATTGAACAATTATCGTAGGACCCCAACAAGCTTCCACCATGTTTATTTTATTGATAAGTGTCTCTTTGAAGCCTAGAGAGCGACAACCCTTTGATATAGTGAGACTAAAAGTCCCAAATCTCAGGAGACTCCCATATCTCCATACTCTCATTTGACTTACAATCCTATCTCTTCATCGAACTGAATTTGAATGGATTATTGACTTCATTCTTTACCTCAGACTTGTTAATAAATGTAGACAATAGAAACTCTTGACTTTCCTCCATGTCTATCATGGAAAACAAACCATCCTTGGTATCAAACTGATATCTCTTAATAGATTTAGGTCTCCAAATCCATGTTTGACATCTTTCTTGCATTCTAAGAGCTCCATACAACTTATTTTGATTTGTGAACCCATTCAACCTATTATTACAATACCTAGCAATGTTGATAAATCTATGATATCTGAAACAAAGACGATCATTCATACCTTTTACTTGATGATAATTATGATCTTCCTTTGACTGATTTCTTTTGCTCTTATACTCTATAGTTGGTCTTATTTTTTCAGTCTAGGAGCTTGACTGAACTTATCTTGACTAAATGGTATTTTCTTCCAGAACCAAGTAATATGACCAACTCTTTGAAAACTATAGTAAACAATGTCTTCCATACCTTTTTCTTGAATACGGTAGTGATCTCAGTTTGACTAATTGCTTCTTATTACAAAATCCTTTGCTCTATGACCAACAATATGACAAAACAAAATGGCCCATAAAAGATTTGACATACCTTGAATCTTTTGGCAATCTGATTGGATTCTTCATTTTAATATTGACCTAATCTAACTTTTTGTCTTTCATGCTACCATCCCTTTTGTTGTGTTCTAATCTCTTTTGATCTTCTTCAAGCTTGTCTATCTTGACTATGACCTTTTCATGCTCATCCTTTAGGGAAATGAGACTAGTCTTAGATTGAACACATTCATCTTCTTTAGCTCTCATGTTTTAGATTTCAGCCTCTAATTAAACTCTAAGATCTTTGATGGTCTCCTTATCCTCATATTCTTTATCCATGTTATTATTCAATCTACATGCTTTCTCTTCTATGGACTTGATCAGTTCTTGATTCTTCTTTTACACTCTCATGGACTTTCCTAAAAAAATCTCCTTAAGAGATGCAACTTGGGATTTAAGATCATTTATTACATACCACATCTTATTATTCCTCTTCTTTTTCTTCTTTAGATCCCCAATGTCACTCATGAGCTTAGCTTTTATATCCACATCAACTTATTCTTCTTCATTATCATAGACAATTTATTCATAACACATGATGTCTTCTTCCTTTGAACAAAATTTTCCTTCATTTTCTTTTAAATGAGTGCATTAATCACTATTTCCAAATAACCTTTTATACTGAGCTTTTTCCATTCCTTCTTTTCCACTATTTTCATACTCGAATGAACAACTCTTATTTCTACCACATTATTTAATTCAAGACCTAAAATTTGAATAGATATAAGTATTAGTTGTCCTCCATCATTTCAAAAAATTCCCCCTACACTAATTGGTCCTAGATTACATTTAGAAACTCCATCAAAATCCATTTTTATTTCATGCTTGTTTGGTGGCCTCCATCTCTATATCTTATCCTTTTTCTTTCCTATTATCATCTCAGCCCTATTATCAAAAAACTAATCTTCAATCCAATTCTTCATTTAATATTATTCACTTTGATCTTTTAATACAACATTTTCACCCCATGTTTCTATAATTTTAATAAATGGTTTTTAAAACTTTATCACACCCATATCTTTGAATGATATATCTCTATAAAGATTCATTAGTTTTTTTCAATACAAAAATTCTAACTAATCACTATTGGGGTTGCTTCCTAAATTAAGGCTAAAAGAGGGGATTTTATTTTCATCTTATATTAGTAAAAACTAAATTTAAGGGACTTATGGAAGGTAATTTTTAGGTTGAAGCTCACCTAAAACCATCCCCAAATTCTACTAGCAAAGGCACAATGTAAAACTAGGTGATCACTAAACTCCTCTTCTTCACAACACAAAGGGCACCTTGATGGAACCTAAAAATATTCTATTTTAAGATGATTAAAAGTTAAAATATTATTAATGGTATCCTACCAAAGAAATAAATTATCCTTCCAAATCTCTTTATGAATCCATATCTTCTCTATAACATATACAAATGCATCAATTAATTATTGATTTATATTTAGATAATTAATCAATGCATCCTTATCTTTAATTTCAAAATTGTATTTATGATCTACATTTTCCATTTATTATAAATTAAAAACAAAGATGAAAATAATAATGGAAAAAAATAGATCTAAAAATTAATCTCAACAATATGTAATTTTGGAAGGTTAAAAACCCTAGAGTAAGCTATGGTTGCACAAGAAGATTGAAAGGTCAGTTTCACAAAATATTTATGCCTTTTTAGATGGGTTATAGGGATAAATAAATAATTAAAAAAATTTATAATATATTATAAAAATAGGCCAATTAAATAATTCATATTCATAATATTTTGATATAATGTTGAATTATGAATGTATGTTAAATATAAAAAGTACAATTCCAAGCAGTAATTTGAATGTATCAATGTAAAGGATAAACAATAATTATCTAATGATAGATATTAGCCAATAAAAATGAAAAAATAATAATTAGGGCTCCATAAATATGGAATGAAGTAGGAAGTGGTGGTGATGATTGAGGGATTACCAAAGGGGAATGGGTATGGTGATTTGGGGGATAGTAGTTCTATAAGGAAGAGAATGTCAATGGGACATATGGTTTCATTCTTCAAGAGATAGAGGATGTGCCAAGGTAGATCTTTGGAAAATCATTTGGTGAAAAGATTCATATTAGAGTGGTAGGATCCAAGGTCGTAGTAGTGGATGAGTTTTCCTTGGATATGAATAAAGATGCTTGATTGGGGTTTAAATCTACTATATTAAAAACCCCTATTTTCATGGATATTATAATTAAGGACCTAATGTTGAATTAATCCAATCTAGAGTAGAGAATATCCTAGGAGAATATCAAAACCTTCTTGGGTGGATTTAATATGTATGGAAACCTATAATGAAAGGAAATATATAGATATATCCTTATGCAAAGGGTTTTTTTATAGTTGTTTCCAATTAAAAGGAAGATACGGATAAGATTTTGTGTCAGTAGAATTAGTTTATGGATCATCGTATCCTAGTGATGAAGCTATGGTATCCTGACTTCAACCTAATTACAAATTTTTTTAATACTAGGCTAGTGTGGATTCACCTTCCTTACCTTCCTTTGTAGTTTTGGTCTAAGGCAAGTCTTAAGGTCATAGGGGATATCCTAGGAGAATTTTTAGTCATAGATGAATACATAGATTATTATCTTCATACTATATATGTAAGGATTTTGGTTAACATTTATGTGAGCACCCAACCTCTGAAATATTTAGAGTTGAATGTTGATGACCAGATTAAGGTGAAAACCATTGATTATGAAATTATCTTTCAAATATAGGAATTATTTTAGAATAGGTAATTTTGTTGATTCATTCTTATTAGGTCAGAGAAACAAATTTGTAATTTCTTGTGGGAAAAGTTTTCACAAGCATCTATTGTTAGTTGATGTCGAAGACACTTAGATAATAGAAGCATAGGCCTGAGATATGGAAGAAAGCATAAGCAATTTGAATGAAAAGGAAGAGAACTAGGTGATTGGTGATTCTTAACAAAATAATTATTAATACAACCCATAAAATGGTGTTTGAAACTCCATTTTTTTTAAGGGAGGAGTAATCAACCAGAATTCCATTTTGAATCATCCGAGATTCTAAAGTTGAAGAGGGAAGGTTGATAAATAGTTTTATTCTAATTTATTATCTGGTAGTGTCTATTCATATTCAATGTGACATTGTGGGAGGAGGGAATTGGAATGTGGTAAGATAAAAAATAGATAATGTAAGGAGAAGGTACCCCCTTTTAATGTGACCCTTAGAACTCAAAAATAAAATGTATAGCTCGATGTTTAGGATTTCAATGTTTGTTTAAAATTTTGGCTTCTTGGCCTTCAGTATTGGTTTCATGTTCAGTGTTGAGCCATTGCTTCAAAAATCCCTCTTTATTAACATTGTTAGAAATTTAAAACGAGCTTGGTTTCATCATCTTTGACCCTTAGATCTCAAATGTTTAGTGTTTTGGATGGGTTTTTAATAACTCTTTCCAGTTATTTTTTGTAGTTGTTTTTGATGTTATAGTACCACTATGAATATAATAATATTTGGATTTTTTGGCCTTGGTTGTATGTTTACTTTCTAGGGTTAGGGTCCCTAGTTAAAAAAACCCACCCTTACCCTTAATAAAAAAAATAATTATCTTATTTACTAATCTGCATGTGGATCTAAAAGTTGCAAGTACATGAGAAGATAGGATGATGATCCATAGTGATTCATCAAATTCTAAATATTTTTTCTATGTTAGTTTGGACACTACCATCTATATCTAGACATTACCATCAATGATTTTATCCTAAATTTGATTATCTATTTGGTACCCAATATAAGTCTTTTTTTAAGGAACCAACTATGCTTGTTAGGGTTCATTATCACCTTACATATTGTCCACTTGGATAATGTGCATATGTTTTGGATATTAGTATTTTGATTAAACCTAAATATTTCAACTTTGGCATATCACCTTGAAAAAATAGGGTTAGTGGGCCAAAGTGAAGTTGAGTTGACCTAAGAGACCCCTCACTCAACGAAACACCATAGCCACTTGTGACTAGGGAAAATACATAAATATTTTTTCACATTTATGAAAAATCACCCTAATTCACTTGGAATTTAAGACAAAATGTGTGATTGGGCTATTGTGATTCAATATTGTGGTTTTGTGTCAATTTTTTTCCTATAAGGGACCTAATCACAAGTAAAAATGACATAAATGCATGGTTGGATGTGCACAAGTCACAAATGCAACTTAGATTACCCCAATACAACCACTTTGGCCTAAATTCAAAGTGAATTAGGGTGATCACACATAAATTTACTTTAAATTATCTATATTTTTCATGGTCACAAGAGGACATGGTGTTATTGCATCATTTTTGGTCTACAAGGAACCAAACCAAAACTAAAGGTGTGGTTGGGTGTGTGTGGATATTTAATGTGAATAACATTGCCTCAATCTCAATATTGTGGCTTAAATTGAAAATTTATTAGGGTGATCATTCATAAATGTGCAAAAATATTTATGTATTTTACCTAGTCACTAGTGGATATGGTGAACTTCATGTTACTTTTGGTTAATAAAAGATCTAATTGTAAGTAAAATCGACATAAAGAGGTAGTTTGGTATGTGTTGGTCACAAATAAGAATTAATTTAGCCTAATAAAACCTCTTTGGATTGAATTGAAATTCTTAAATTAGGTTCATTGAACATGAATGTGCCCCAAATTATTGTGATTTTCTTGAGTCACAAATGAATATATGATGTTGTGGTTTTTTTTCCTATAATGCCCATAATGACAAGTAGAAATGGCATAAATAAATGGTTTTATGTGCATGATTCACCAATGTAACCTAAATTAACCCAATCACACCACTTTATCCTAAATTCAAAGTGAATTGGGCTAATCACACATAAATATACCCAAAATGATCTTCATTTATCTAGGTTGCATGTGGATATGATGCTTATGTGTCATTTTTGGCCTATAAGGGACCAAATCATGAGCGAAATTGACACAAAGGAGTGGTTGGGTTTTTCTTGTTAAACAATATGACATAATTTTCGCCAGTCACAATACTTTTTTATTATTCATATTTATAAGATGATAATACACAAATATGCCCAAATTTCACACATTTGCACTAGTTGCAAGTGGATATGGTATTTTGTGTTATTGTTGGATTATAAGGGACATAATAACAATTAAAATAAGTAGAAAGGGATGTTTTGGGGTATGTTTGTTAGTTTTTAACCCTTTTGTGATAGGTTATGGGTAGAATAGCCTAATCAAACAAATGGTTAAGCTTTTCTAAAAGAAATTTAATTAAATAATTTAGATTCACAATGTTCTGATATAGTGTTGAATTATGAAAGTATGATCAATATAAAAATGCAATGATAATAATTAATTTAAATGTATTAAAATGAATAAGAAATAATACTTATCCTATTCATTAGTGTGTAGGTTGATTTGGTAGATGTAGGTATGGGATAAGATAGGATGATGCTTTGCAGTGATTCCTTAAATTTTAAATATTTGCTCTTTGTCATTTTGGACACTATTATTAGGATCTCCCCAATACCATCAAATTTATTGTCTTAAATATTACACACACACACACACACACACACACACACAGATATAGTAAAAAATATAGGTCATTTTATAGAGTGATTAGCTATGTACATTAGGTTTCAATGTCACCTTGTAGATTGTCAACTCAAATCATGTACATAGCTTTTGGATATTAACATTTTGATCAAAACCCTCGATCCTCTAACTTGGGCATGTCACCATGAAAAATATGGGTTAGTGGGATAAATTGAAGTTGAGGTGACATCAAATACCCTTTTAATAATGAAATATACATAAATAGACATATACTCTTAAGAGGGCCTCAAAATGATGTAGTTCCCCCCTTTATGTGGGCTTTTGCATGAAAAAATTGTGTAATATTCTATATGTAATTTCATGTACTAATCTATCTTATACATTGAAAAATAATTATCATGGGATTCTATTTGGATGCTTCAATTTTTTAAGAATACTACATCTATGCTTGATTTGGAAATAAGGAAGAATAGGGTAGTGTAACTTAGTTATGCAAATGATTAAGTGTGAGCTTGATAAGTGTTTTCTTGTTAATTCCTAGATGTTGCTTGATGGATAATGAATGAACTTTGAATTTTATTTATAACACACATTTTGAAACGATCTCATGGGAGAGTTATTTAATACAAATATGTTGGCCCATACATGTTGAAATATTTTCAAATTTAACCATTTCTAAAAAAAAGACACTAGTGTTAGATTTAGGACACTAGTGTCAATGCTAGTGTCCTATTATAAATGGGAGTGTCTAAGAGAATATAAAGTTGTTGAATATTTTTAACTAGACTAAAGGTGATCTATGTAATTATAATATCAGGGTTGAAATATAAGATAATAATTTAGGCATAGTGAGATGGTGTGTATGAGCCTTTTGGTAGAGAAAAGGTCATGAACTGAAAGGTTAAGCCATGAGTGATATTTTTTAGGTGTGAAAGACTAGTTTATCATATATAATCATATTTTAATATATAATCCCACCACCCCTTTAATATAATAATGTATAAAGATGAAATTCCTAGTATAAAGGAAAAAAAATTATATTGTGGTGTGTATAACACACCTTTTCTTTGTTTGAGCCATTTTTGAATTTGTTGTTTGTGGATTACCTATAACCAAGAACATGTTATAATATAATTGGTGCATATAATACTAAATTTAATAATTAAAATACTTTTAAGATTAGATAAAATAAGGAGTATACATGTGTGTTGATGCAAATATGTTCCCCCCTGGTAGTTTTCTTTGGTAATGATACTTCTTTTCTAAAGCATTGGAGAATGAGATTCACAATTGAACCTCAAATATTTCATGAGGATAATTGGATGGTGATCATGTCCCCAAAATGGTACAAGGGTGTGTTGTGTCAAGACTTTCAAGATCATCTAATCTCATTCATACAACTCAAGTGTATACATAATCTATCCAATCTCGACAAGGTCAAAATGGTGTAACCATATAAACTTGTAAAATGAAATTAATACCAAGGCTATCATGGGTGTTGAGTCTCAACGAAGCTACTCAAGGGAGCCAACTATTGTAGACATATAAATATCAATTGATACATCTTGGTAAAGTTTATGCATAAATGTCTATATTATCTAAATATATATATGAAATTTGGTACATTTTCATGGAATATGCACAAGTTTAATGTGTCTCAAGATGAATTATCTATCAAAATGTAACCTATGCTCTATAAACTATGTATAATATTTTTCATAATTCTAGAAACTATACACTAAATATATAAAATTAGTGTAAAATATATAAGATTCTGACCCAAGTGTATATCTTAATCATGTAAATTGTATCAATTTTTATAGTTATGCCAATTATGTTTATGTGGAATAATGTCTCTATGACATAACATGACTAGTATTACCTCTTTTAAGGTCAGGGTAATGAAACATGATAGCCACCTTATTTCAAAAGGATAAGATAACCATCCCATATTTATATCAATGATGTAGTAAAGAAGCATATATTGGTATCATGTCTAAGTAGATGTATAAATTAAGCTCATAATATCCAATCATAACAAGCCCCCAAATGCATGATATAGATCATGGCAATGTCAAAAGGTAACAATCACAAGTTTAAGAAAGAATAAAACACACACACAAGAACACTCAATGTCATGTAAAATGGGGTCTAGGTAGACCTCAAATAAGGGGAATGTTGAAATGTCTAACACTTAAGGGGAAGACGTGTTCAAATGTTTCACACTAAAGGGGATGACATGTTCAAATGTACAAACACCAAAGATATAAAACTCAAGGGATTGTGGATAATAAACAAGGAATATGTTCAAATTTTACATAATCGATAAAATTTAAAAAACAATAAGTGAATTCAAGTAACCCATGTGATAAGTTTAATAGATGAAATATAAGCAACCAACATAAGCATATAATACTAGTTATTGCATGTGTGTGTTAACAAAATGTCTTATAACATAGCATATCTAAAATAATGTGTAAGATGTTAGAATGAGTATAGACATGTGTAAGTTTTAATATATAATCCTAACATGATAATCTAAAGTGATCATAAAATGATATAGCATGTATCAATCATGATCAATAGAAGAAGATGCCCCTAATGTTGGGTGCCACATAGGTAGAGGAAAATTTCAACATGTATAGGCTCAAGTATCATGGATATAGTATATGCATGTATCACACTTAGGTAATCATGAAACATGTGTATATAAATGAAATTATATTCTATATACTCACATAAAATAAACAACATATGCAAAATCTAGTAAAAATGTAAATGGTAAGTATTTTTTGTACTTTTGATTTATTTGAATGTTTTTATATTTGTTTCTTTCCTTTTTGAATTTTTTGTATTTTTAAATTTTAAGGAAGAAATGGATAGCTAATGATCCCATGTAAGGTAGGATTATAGGGTGCTCTAGGCTCAGGGTGCAATGAAACACATTGGTTATACTACCAAGGATCATGTATATGTGTAAAATATGGATTTAAAGAATTTATAATACTGAAATTATGCCTCATATGACTCTGTGGTTTTGAATAAGTAGTATAAGTTGTAGTGGCTTGTGTAACCCATTAATTATTTCTATTTGAATTATTTAGTTAAACTATAATTATTACCCACTTTGAAACATGTTGATCTACTCTTAGCATCTAGCTAAGTTGTGTAGGTGTAGATAAGGGCTCCATGGAGTCCATTATATATCTCTATTGCAATGACATATCTAGTATCTATCACTTAGGAAAGAGGATTATTTTTTACTTACCCTTTCACTCATGATTAACCTTAATTGGTTTTATAATTATTTTCCTTGGAATAAAATTCTCTTATTATAATGGATTCTCATATTGAACCTTTGAAACTATGACTACGCCATTGGCATGAATATACTTGAGAAATTTATGCAAGATGAGTGGTATTATGCAAAGCTTATGAATATAAAGTCATCCCATTAACATATCAAATACTCATGAATGTATGTGGTATAACTTAAAATGTTGTGGTCACATGTGTTTGGCCAATCTATAAAGGTAAATCAATCTCACCAAAAACTTGTTGTACTTTCCCATAGAATTATTTGAACATCTTAGTCAAAACTTTTAAATCATCATGTGTAGTTCCCAAATGTGTGATTAATGTAATATACATATACATTCTACTTAGAACCATTATCAACCACAACACTATGTATAGGCTAATTATCAATATGTTATTGAATCAACAATGAGTGAATATCTGAGTCATCATCCATAATTTTACTACTATTAAATGTAATATAAAGTCTCTAAACCATTAGAAATGTCTCACCTATAATTATTCCAATAATTACATCTAATAGTTTCCCATAATCTGATGGAAGAGGATATGCATTATCTTTCATTTTCACTTTTGATGGTTCCTTAGAATGATGTTGTAATGGATTTTTAAATATATTCAAATTTTGATAGTCACCATGATGTTATCTTGAATGATTTGGCCAATAATCAAATGGGATATTTTTATTATCAATGAGGTTCTTGTATCTTATGCTTCAACATATAACATCTATTCATAGAATTCCAAATGCATTGGTGATAGTCACAATAAGCATTGACATCATATCTTTTTGGTATAGGTCAACTCATATCAACCTCTAAGGGAGGACGGAGAGAAATGAGATGACACTCCACTATATTTATATGAATCCAAGTTAGATACTTAGGTAATTGTGTAAATTTAAAATTAGGTGCATTACATATGATAAACTGATAAGGTTATTCTAACATTGTATTCACATTTTTTGTTTATTCCTCTTTATCCTCAAGAGATTTTGCCTTACAGCTTTGTTTGATATGAAACTTGATATTTGATGTAGTTAGTGTGTTTGATAAATACATAAGATTTTTCAGTATAATAATTTTCATTTCTTAATATAAAATGATATTTCATAAGTCATAAAAAAAATTAAACTTCTTAACAACAATAGACTCATGTAGTGGAGCAAACACAATTTGCTTTAAAAAATCTTGAAACTCATTATCTGCCATTAAATTTTGATATTTTAGCCAATGTTGTCTTATAACTTAAAACATATTCATTTATGGGATCATTATTTCCTTGTTTGATCTTTTCAATTTGTGCATGACATATTTTCACTAATGTTACTTGAGAAATGTTCTAAGAATTGATTTGATAGAGATTTAAACAATTACACTAATCATACTAGTAGATCATAAAGCCATATTAAAATATAGTCATTTATGATTATTGGAAAAAAAATTATCAACAATTTATCATTGGAATCATAATAAAGGCATGCGACATTGAAATATCGAAGATGTTACTCAAGATCACGCTTTCCACCATAAAGTGTGAACTTGGGTGCTAAAACATGGCTGAAAAAGGTGAAAATATATCTCGAGTGCAAGAGGGTTATGTAATACATCTTGTGAATAAATACCTAAAGAGGGCACAATGAGGGGCCCAGTCCTTGAAAAAGGAAAAATACCTAAAGAGATAAGGACAATAAATGAAAACCACCTCATTTTTATCATGTAACGAAGGAAAGCACTCCTATAACATGTCATTAAACATAATAACTTTAATGTTTAATAATAAAAGACAAAACAAAAATCATAATAGAAGTTGTGATCCTTTCACCAAATCTCAACAATCCTCAATAAAAGAGACATGATCATCCAATGGTGAGAGCCAAATTATTCTCCTATCGAGATAGGAGGTAATTCATATTCTACTATGAGTAATTATGAACCAAGTATTTCATCTCCATCTGAAGTATTTCTACCTTAGATATTATGCCTTTCATCTTGGCTATGGATCCAACATCATCTTTGAGCCTCCTGGTCCTCACAAGGGAAGAGGGTACATCAAAGATAGGGGAGGAGAGAGGGGAAAAAAACTGAAAAGGGGAGGATTCCTAATGTCAGTTTCCTAAAAGTAGACACATTAAGATTGATAGTTTATATATGATAAATTACAAAGGTTATGCAAACATTGCTTATGTTGATGTAGGCATTGAAACTGGTAATGGAGTTGAAACATTGATTATTTCTATGGAGGATGTAAAAATATTTGCTTTGTCTTCATGGAACAATGGATTGAAGACATATATTGTGCCCCAAATAGATGTATTAATCAATGGTTTTCCTAGAGGATGGATAATGTAAGTAAATCTATAGTAATACCACTTAAGGATTCACCATCACTAGATTTGGACGTATTAGACTTAGCATGTTTACTGATTTCATCTCATATAACATATAAAAATGCGTCAATTAGTTACTAATTTTAAATTAGATAATTAATCAATACATGATTCACATTTTCAATTTATTATAAATGAAAAATAAAGATGCCAATAATAATGGAAAAAATAGATCTAAAAATAATCACAATAATCTAGAATTTTGGAAGGTTGAAAACCCTAGAGAAATCTATGGTTGCACAAGAAGACTCAAAGGTCAAGTTCACAAAATTCTTAATTTTTTTTGGATTGGCTATGGGGATAAAATCCTAATCAAACAAATGTCTAAGACATTATAAAAATAGTCCAATCAAATATTTAATATTCATAATATTTTAATATAGTGTTGAATTATGATAGTATGTTAAATATAAAATGTAAAATTCTAAGTAGTAATTTGAATTTATCAATATGAATGATAAAAAATAACTATCTTATGATAGATGTTAGCCTTGAAAAATGACACTATCATCGTTAGGGTTCTATAGTGATAGCATGGAGTATGTAGTGGTGATGGCAGCTGAAGGATTGCCAAAGGGGAATGGGTATGGTAGTTTGGGGGAGAACAATATTTAGGGAAGAAAATTTTTAGGGGGAAAAAGTGGTTTCATTCTTTAGTAGGTAGAAGATGTAGTGAGGCATATCCTTGGAAAAACATTTAGTGGGTATATTTGTCTTGTTGGAGTGGTAGGATCCAAGGTGGCAGTAGTGGATGATTTTCCATTTACTATGAATAGAGATGTTATATTGGGGTTTAAATACACCATATTTAAGACCCCTATTTTAAAGGATATTATAATTAATGACCCAATGTTGACTGAAGCCAATATAGAGTAGAGACTGGAGCACATGTCTTATGCTACAACTGTTTCAAGAAGGGTAACTAGAATATTAACCCATAATAAGTATAATAAATCTATTTGCTTTAAGGGATATGCTCTTGAAGGGGTTCTATAAGGGAAAGTTTGGTATTTTGCTAAAGGCCTAATTTGTAAATTTATTCAATTTTGGCAAAATCTTCAAACCTTTCATGGGTGGATTTTAGAGGTTTGGAAACATATAGTGATAGGAAATATGGAGATATATAATTATGCAAAGGGGTTTTTTATAGTTTCATTTTATAAAATATAATATAAGGCTAGGATTTTTAATTAGTAGATTTGGTTTATGGAATATCATATCCTCATTATCAAGCGATGGTATCCTGACTTTAACCTAGTTACTAGATTTTTCAATACTAGGTCAGTATGGATTCACCTTTCTTACCTTCCTTTATAGTTTTAGTCTAAGGCAACTCTTAAGGTCATAGGTGATGCCCTAGGTGAATTTTTAGCCATAGATGAAACCATAGAAGATTATGTTCAAACTAAAAATGGAAGGATTATTTTTAACATTGATGTGAGCCCCCAACTACCAATAAATTTAGAGTTAAATGTTGAAGACCGTATTTGGGTGTAAACCATTGATTAAGAAGGATTATCTTTTAGATGTCAAAATTGTTTTAAAATAGGACATTTAGTTAATCCATGCTTATTATGTCAAAGAAAGAAATAAGGAATTTTTTGGGGGGAAATGTTCACAGGGACCTCTTATCAATTAAAGTCAAGGACACTGAGATAATAGAAGAATAGGCCCCATAGGTGGAAGAAAGCATAGCCAATTTGAATGAAAAGGAAGAGAACCATGTGTTTGGTGATTATGGAAATTTCATTATTAATAAAACCCCTAAAGTGGTTTTGTGAAATAAAATTATTTTAAGGGAGGATCAATCGGCCATAATTCCAATGTAAATCATCCAAGCTTCTAAAATTGAAGAGAGAAAGTTGACAGATAGTTTTGTTCCAATTGATGATTTGGTAGTGTCTTTTCCCATTTAGCATGCCATTAGGGAAGGAGGAAATTCAAAGATGGTAAGCTCAAAAAAAAAAAATGTAAGGAGAAGGTACCCCTATTAATGTCACCCTTAGATCTCAAAAATTAAATTTATAGATTCATGTTTAGGATTGAAATGTTTGTTGAAAATATACACTTCTTGGCCTTTGTTATTGGTTTCATGTCTAGGGTTGAGCCCTTGCTTATAAAATCACCCCTTTTTACCATTATTAGAAAGCTAAAAGGAGGTCAATTTCATCATCTTTGACCCTTGGATCTCAAAATGTTCATTTTTTAGGATGGGTTGTTAGAAATTATTTTTTATCTAATTTTTGTAGTTGTTTTTGAAGTTATAGTGCCATCATGCATACTATAATATTTAGATTTTATGGCCTTGGTTGTATGTTTATTTTCTAGGATCAGGGTCCTTAGTTAAATGAAACACACCCTTTACCCTTAATCAAAATAATAATGATCTTATTTACTAATCTACATGTGGATGTAGAAGATGTCAGTATATGAGAAGATAGGAAGATGATCTACAGTGATTCATCAAATTCTAAATATTTTATCTATGTCAGTTTGGACATTACTATCTAGATCTAGATAGAACCATCAATGATTTGGTTATTAATTTCATGCTTTTATCTAGTAAAAAATATAAGTCCTTTCTGTGAGTAACCAACTGTGCCTATTATGATTTATTTTAACCTTACATATTTTCAACTTGGATCATGTGCCCAAGTTTTGTATATTAGTCTTTTGATCAAAACCTAGATCCTTCAACTTGAACATGTCACCATGTTCAACATGGATTAGTGGGCTCAAGTGAAGTCAATATGACCTCAAATACCTCTCATTCAATTAACACTTCCTACATATCCATATGATTTGAATAGGACCTTAGACTAATGTATTTCTCCCCTTATGTGGGCTTGTGTGAAAATAATTTGTGCAGTATGTTATATGTTAGTACATGTAGTGACATAGCTTGTAATTTGACAAATATTTCTCATGATATAATTTTTAATGCTTAATTCCTTTAAGAAGACTATTCCAATTCCTAAATTTTAAATAGGGACGAATAGGGCATTATAACTCAGTTGTGTAAAGGATTAAGTGTTAGTTTGATAGGTATTTTCTTAGAAATTGTTACATGTTGCTTGATGAATAATGAATGACCTTTGATTTGTATTTATAGCACACCTTTTGAAATGATCTCATGGGAGGATTAATTAATATAAATAGTTCAGACCATACATGTTGAAATATTTTCAAATTTAACCATTTGTAAGGCTCAACACTAGCATCAGATCTAAAAACATTAGCATCGATGCTAATGTCCTAGTTTGAATGATGGTATCAAAGAGGATAGAATGTTATTGAGGATATGTAACTTCTAGTGAAGGTATATAAATCATGTTTTATGTATACTTTGGAATACATGTGATGTTGGTAATCATAATATCAAGGTTAGAATATAGGATATGCATTTAAGCACAATGAGATGGAGAACGTGAGCCTTTTGGTAGTGGAAAGGATGTGAACTAAAAGGTTGAGCCATGACTGATATTATCAACTGTACATAACTAGTTTATTAGATATAATTTAATTTTATCATCTATAATAAAAAATACAAATTAATCTACCCTAATTACAATACTTTGTCTTGAATTCAAAGTGAATTAGGTGATCATGCATGAATGTGCCCTAAATTATTTGCATTGTCCCTGGGCACAAATGGATATGGTGTTGTTATGTTGAATTTGGCCTATAAATCCCATAATCAAAAGTAAAAATGTAAATAAGGGGTAATTGGGTGTGTGTGGGTCACCAATGCAACCAATGTTGCCCCAGTGACACCATTTTGGTTTGAATTCAAAGTTAATTTGGGTGATTGCACTCAAATGTTACCCAAATCATCTACACATGTCATAGTCCCAAGTGGATATGATTTTATTGTGTCACTTTTAACTTATAAGGAACTTATTCACAAATGAAATAAAAATTAATGGGTGTTTCGGTGTGTGTGGTTCATCAATACTACTTATGTTACTCCATTGACACCACTTTGGCTTGAATTTAAAGTGAATTTGGGTAATCATACATAGATGTGCCCAGAATTCGTTACATTTACCTATTCATAAGTGGATAAAATGTTATTTTATTGAATTTGGTCTATAATGGAGCTAATTACAAGTAAAATAAGCATAAATGGGTGGTCTCATGTGTAGGGTTCATCACTTACATTGACACAATCACACCACTTTATCTTGAAATTGAGGATAAATGGGGTGACCATGAACAAATGTGCTTATAATTATTTTCACTTACTTTGGTCATAAGTGGATATGATGTTTTTGTAAATTTTGGCCTATAAAAGACTTAATCACTAGTAAAATTGGCATAAAGGGGTGGTTGGGTGTACATAGAACACTAATGCGACTTGCATTTCTCCATTTACACCACTTTATCATGAATTCAAATTGAATTGGGGTGACAATACATAAATGTGAACCAAATTATCCCATTTACCTTGGTTTCAAATTAATATGGTGTTTTGGTGACACTTTTAGCTATAAGGGACCTAATTACAAGTGAAATTCACATAAAAGGGTGTTTTGGTGTGTGTTGCTTTGTAAAATTTAAATTTTTTATGACCATAATTCTTAGAAATATCAAAAACAAATATGTAAGGCCCTAAAAGCTTAAAAAATCTATATGTTTTCCCCAAATGGAAATCAATTTCAAAAGTTACACCCTGAAAGCCTTAGGTTCAATATTAAAATCCTAAAAATGACTAAGTATTGACCAGATTGGAATTTGAAAAACTATTTTCTAAATCATGTATCATGGAGCTATTACACCAATTATAGAATATGAAAATTGGCCCTAAAATATTATGTTTAATACTTGTAATTTACTTTATTAAACACATAACATGCCTTTTACTTGTTCAACTGACCTTGTTTCAAAACCCTTGCATATTACAAAAATGCAGTACAATGTATATGTTATAGCATGTACATTTTACAGTGCATGTGTTCTATATCATGTATGTGTTATAGCATGTACACATTATAACATGTTCATGATTTAGCTTATAAGTTGTACAACATTTACATGAATACCTTGTATGTTACAGGCACTGAACCATCCCAAATTTTTAAGGTCATGGATGACAAATGGTTAGGAAATTTTATAATAAAATATATTGGTTATTCATGTTATCATCATCGATAAGTTATTTATTTCCCTTGAACCCATGTCTATAAATAGAATAGTCATTTTGATTCAATGTAGATGCTATGGGGGTTGCTTATGTGTTGACTAGAATGTGAGCATGTGTGTCAATGATTTCATTTGAGGTACTAACTTTAGCATCCTTTATTTATATCTGGGTAAGAAAAGTAATTTGATCATGAAAATTTGTGTTGGAGTGAGTTTTTCTTTATTATATATTACACCATTTACACAACTTAGATGTTTTGGACATGTTTGAAGTAGGTTCCTGTTTTGGTGCAAATATTATTTATTTCTTTCCCTTATACTTTAACTCCTCAATTTTTTTCACATAGTTATAATAATCATACATTCTATTAACTTTAACCATTATAAAAATGGATTTAATAGATTATTTTAGGCCATTGTGGTACTTGAGGATTCATTGCCACTTTGAATCAAAAGATCCAAATTTTGCATATAGATAGTATGGAAAACATTGGTGTAGGCTTGAATTGACTGGTCATGTCATTTCCATAGTTGTGACCACTACATATTGCAATAATCATAGACATTTTAAATATAGTATTCACCCATAAAGGATTCTATGAATTTATCTTAGGTCGATTTAGGTTTATCTTATTTCTAGCCTTTCTCAGACAAAAAATGGCTTTCCACCACTTCTTAATAGGTGAATATAATTTAAGAAGATCAATATTAATATTATATTCTTCAAAAAAATCAATCGTTGATAAATAAGATTCTAACTAATTTGACTAGTGATATATGACATTTTTGGTAAAATTTCCCTCAAAGATAAGGATCTCTAAGTTTACTTGAGACCTAGAGGGAATTAACCACCAAAATCTTTCCGTGATGATAAATTCAATGATACTACTTGTTCAAGGACTTATACAAACTGGTTGAACATAAATTTTTACTGATTCATGGGTGTTTTATGATTTTATTTTTATTCATTATGTGAATCTCCTCTTGCATTGATTTGGCCATTTTTAAAAATGGCTTGGAAAATAGTCTAATTGATCTAAAGGTTTGATTTTGAGAGTTAGATACTCTAATCACATTCAATATGTCATACATGAATGAGACAAACCACTCTGACACCATTGATCCAAGGCCTAGGACGTATCTGATGGATAACTCTCTAGATGAGTATCTAGATGAAGCTGTGTTTATGTAAAAGATTTATGATAAATTTAGTGTAAACAGAGGAATATGTGTATAACTAAAATAATAAATGCATTTATTTAATTTATTTGTCTTATACATGGCATAATCTTCATAAATATTTACGACTACTATCTTATAGTCTAATTTCTATTTTCCATTTATCTAATAATGTTATAGATATAAGTATTTGTAAACTACATTTCAAGAGTCTTAGAGCTATTATATAAGTTGAGATTTTATCATGACTCATCATCTCTTCTAGTCATGTTGTTACACCACTAATTGTCATTACTAACAAGTTATGGCCTACAGTGTTAACATTACAAGGACTATATGGTAATGTATAAGCCAATTTGGATCTTGTGTGTTGGCACATAAGTGCTAAAAACAATGAATATATTTTTATTGCTCACATGGAATAAGATCTAAAAAGTAAAAAAGTATGATAGGATTTGGTGATACAGATCCTTATAGTGTAGCGTAGACTAGATAAGTAACTTCATAGTTACCACATACCACGATAATAGTCTAGGTGTTACTATCAGAGCCAATGTTGGTAGATTCAAATGGATCATTCAATTTTAGGAAAAAATATTTATGAGTATGATGCCAATATGGAAATTGGATTATTAATTCTAATACACATATTATCTCTTATTTTTCCTTTGGTTGGATATTGTTTATACTCTTGTTGGATCTCTTGTTTATCCTCTAGTTGAATTTAGCTTGTCCACTGATTGGATATCTTTTAATATCTTGTGGCATCTCTTTTTGTAATTTTTTTGTAACTTTATTAGGTTAAATCTATGCTTCCCTTATGAAATGAATTCATTTCCCTACTTGGGACCCTTTGTGTTACATTTAGTGGGATTCATTATTGTACACATTTATGAGCCCATTCTTAGTGGGGTTTAATATTGAAAACTTTTTGCTAGTGAACCTTACTATATTTACAACCCTCTCTACTATTATTTTGTCCTAGAGTAAGTGGAATATTAGGTGTTCATTAGGTTGGGGACAAAATATGTTAGTAGTAGATAAAATAAGTTAGTGTGATTATTGTCTCACATGTTAGGATTCTTTAAGTTGTGAAGACTTTCTATATATTTGTAATGATAATATTTTGTGAATATAAAAATAAATGGTGCATGGAGAAAATATTTGAATTGAGGAGCTTACTATATTTTTCAAATCTTATATTTTTTTTAGGTATATAGTTTTCTAGACCAGCAAACAAATATTTTCTATTTTGAAGCTATGTAGGACAATTTTTGATCAATGATTCTATTCAAAAATTAACTAGTTCAACAACTAGTAATTATGATATTGTTTTGTTGACAAATAGTTTCAAGTTTAGAGTGAAGAAAAGTTGATTTCCACTCCACGCATTCATTCAAAACCTTCAAATAAACTACATAGTTTAGAATTGTATTGTTTTTATTGTGGCAATATGATTTCACCCAAATAATTATGGATTGTGTGAAATAATTGTTTTTATTTAAACAAATGAGCTAAAAATACATTTTTACATGTGTGAATTATCGATAGTATTTTTTTAGATGTGACACTATAGAGGGAAAAAATATTGAAAAAACAAATGATATTTATTTTATATGTTAAAGTTGGTGGAGACACAGTAATACTACACATCATGAAATGTAGTGTTGATAAAGCCAAATCAAATATACCAACAACTTGAAAACTGATAATATATTCATGATTCTATTGTCTATTTTAAAATCTTAGTTCATGATTAGACGGATTGTATTCTCTTAATTTATATTCATATAACCATTAAATTTAATTTTTATATTTATCTGAGTTTTTAATGTAAGTAAAATATATATAAATTTTATTATTAGTTTTTTCAATAATAATAATAATAATAATAATAATAATAATAATAATAATAATAATAATAATAATAATAATAATAATGATAATAATAATAATAATAATAATAATAATAATAATTATTATTATTATTATTATGGTAAATTAATATAAAAATTTGAAATATATATTATTTTAACAATTATAAAATTTAGTATTAAAATATTGAAATATTTTTGAAGTCTTATTTAAACATATCAATGTTTAGCATTTAAAATTAGTAGTGAGACAATTTGAAAGTTGACACATCGACCTTAATTATTGCTTACTCTACAAACCCACTTACTTCCACTAATATTTTAGCCACTCTTGACAACCCATATAGCTATAAGCTTAGATCTATTAAATTGGCCAAGCACTTTCTCAAAATTTTAGGTCACAAATAATGCCCTTCTTAATATTTTAGCAAGAAAAAGCGTTTATATAGATATAAACAATGCCCTAAACTAGACAAAATGCCTTTATCTAAAATCCCTAATCAAATTCTACTTGTTAGGCTTAAGGTGTATTTCAAAACATTTTGAAAAGCCCTATGCCTATTCATAAGTACAAAACCACCATTTTAGAATGTAGTTTTACGTTTTATAACTTGATCTGCTTTCTCATTATTTCAGGTTGTCCCATTAAAAGCTTGAGAACACTTTCATGAATTTCTTTTGTAACAGAGTTTGATATGCCATCATTTGTCTTATCTTTCCATTTCTCAAGGGGTGTGGCTTGCATGTGAGTGAAGAGTTTATGATGCTAATTTATGCATAGGTATAGTTAACTAAGAGTGGTCATAAAATGAACACTTCCATTAAAATTACGGTACTTCAATGTAATAATATAAATTACTATTATTGTGATTGTTTAGCAGTTAACAACATCCTTCAACTTGACACATCGAGCATACATGAACTAAGAAATAATAGATTTGGAACCTAGATCACTTTTATTAATTATACGTATTTCTCCTTGGAGTCCATTGTAATTTAGAATTTAAAATTTACAACTTACAGGGTATGGCTAAATATTACAAATGTTAAACAATTACACCATATGGTTTGGCTAAGATAATTATCACAGTTCATTTGTAGGTTATGAATAAATATTATCAGTATTGGAAAACTTACATCATCTACCTAAAATAGCTATAACTATTACATAGTCCATTTAATCAATGCAATTATTTCTAAAAATTATTCTAATTTTATTGACTACAAAAACTTAAATTCTTTAATTTGAATTTAATTAATTCAATTTTTTACAATTCAATAGAAAATTGTTAATGATTAGATAAATGCCTCTTATTATTTAGGCCACACAATATAGTTACAAATAACCTTCATCTATTTTGATTCCCTAATAATAATTTAAATGTAGGAACTAGTCACAACATAGTTCTTATTTTGTCTAGATACTTTATTTTAAGTCTCAATCATCCTTTTATTTTATTTTTTATTTTTAAAAGTGACACTTGAAGGGGATAAAAGAGTGAAAAAAGAGAAGGTGTCTATTTTGTATATGGGTCTGTGGAGACAAATAATACCACACATCAAATTTAAAAATTAATAATCTCATGATATTATTTGAAAACATTAAATTAAATTAAATTAAATTAAATTATTTTTAGTTAAAATTCATAATATAAATATAAATTAAAAAAATAAATAAATATTTAAGAAACATAATGATGCAATACTTATATCAAAAAACTTTTTTCACTCATAACACCATTATTGTAACTTTTGGTTCCATAGAGTGTTTGGTCCTATGGACATTCTTAAAATCTGACATTCATCCAATTTTGAAGTAAGATGATTCTACTATCCATTTTAAAATCACAACTCATGATTTGACGGAATGTATTATCCCAATTTATATACCATTAAGGTACTTATTAAAATAGCTAATACACATATTACCCATAATTGGTAAAAAAATTTGTACAAGCAAATCATTGTATAGAAAAAAATACCTATGAAAGAAACTACAAAATTAAAATATAATATTTATTTATGGATTTATGTTGTTATTTGGTGTTAGATTTAGTTAATAGTTTTTATTAATACGTATTTTAGTAGTTTAACTTTTATATTCCTTTTTTTGTTACAATGGGAATCAGTTACAATCCATAATTATCTCCACCTAGGTCTAGATTTATACTCTACTAACTAAGTATCCACCTTCATTTTTCATCCTACAATGATCTCACCACTTCTAGGCTTTGAATTCAAATTTTCATCAACTATAACATACCATAATCTCAATAAAGTCCAATCAAAGTGAGTGAGACCCTTGGGGCATAGATTTTGATTTGTTGAATTCAAAATAGCAAAGACTCGATCATATGCCAAGCATACTACCATCCATGCCATTATATATTCTATTTAATTACAACTGTTCTATTTTATTCATGATTTAAACATCTACTCCAAAAATTTCTTCAATTATATATACTAGAAGATGCCATAAAAGTGTAAGTTATGTTGAAAAGAAGGGCGTAATTTTTGCTTTTGATAAAGTGGTATTTTGTAAATTTAAATAATATAAATTGGTATTCATACTCAGTTGGAACCTATAGACACTTATTGTTATTGTTATTGTTATTGTTATTGTTATTGTTGTTATTATTATTATTATTATTATTATTATTATTATTATTATTATTATTATTATTATTATTATTATTATTATTATTATTATTATTATTATTATTTTTATTCATTTCAATGAATTACAATTTATATTTCACACATGCCTAAAGTTCAATTTTAGAACTACATTTTTCTTATTTTGGGAGGTCATTCTTAAGGCTAGAATAGGTGGTGGGTCTCTCCACTGAGCATTATAATAGTAAAATAACATGTTAATAGACATTATAAACCACATCACAAATTTTTTTAGTGCCAATTATGATTGATGAAGCACTGTAGGTGGAGTTATCCAACTATAGCTTCAACATTGACAACATTTATTGTCAATGTTTCCATGCTCTTGAATAGTAGTGAAAACACACATAAATGTGGATTTATATTTCTTGGCCATGGTAACATGTGTTATTATCCTATATATATATATGTCTTTTAAGTAATATACTTACACTGTGAGGTCTAGGAGGCATAAATGCTAGTTGGAGGTCAAGCACTTGTCTCTTCATTAATAAAATATTACATTTTAGGACCCATTACTATAACTTGTACCATGGAAGGGTGTTGTAATTTACCTTTAAATTATCTAGGATGAAATTATATGGATTAGACATGCATGTGAGGGTTATTATAGTTCATTCCAATGACTTCTAGTTTTTATTTTATGCACATCTAAATTTAGGCTAAAAAATGCATTTTTCTTATTTTGGGATGGTCATTCTTGAGGCTAGAATGGGTGGTGGTTCTCTCCATTGTTCATGATATAAGACCAAAAACATGTTCTTGGACATTATCAAACATCCTATATGTGTTTAAAGTTTTGATTTCGAGTCATGAAGCACTAAAGGTGCAGTTTTTTATTGCAGCTTCAACTTTGACAACATTTACTGTAAGTGTTTCCACGCACTTGAACAATACTAAAAACATGAATTAAAATGGATTTGGACATAGAGGTCATGGAATAACATGTTATTTGAGTTTATAAATTTTATCGGGTCTCTCCATCAGGTGTGATCGAAGCCAATGATGCTGAAAGTGAAAACATGTCATATGAAGCAAAGGCAAACACATACATAGTTGTTGTGAGTGATGATGAATCTAGTAACTATAGGTATATACATGACATGAATTGCCTCATAAATGTATCAAACACCACATATAATTATTAAATTAATTTTGGTGAATAAATATATATTTAAGTATAACTAAAGTGTTTTTTGATGCCCCAAAATTCTATTGTACCTACACTAGTTTATATGTTATATATGATTATAATTGTTCTCTTGTTTTTTATTGGAGGGTCAGAAATATAAATTATTTAATTCATGTTATCCATATCTATACAAAATGTGTATATACATATGACTCTTATATCTTAAGCATATCTAAATTTGAAACCTAATCCAAACTGAATTAGCTCTTATTTTTTCCATAATATTTTGAATCATATGACGAAAGATAATCCTCTATATTATTATTTTCTTCCAAATGCTTAATGATACTAACCCAAATTATATTATTTTTTACAACATTAAAATTCCAAAGGATGTTTGAACCCATTGTATTAATCTTCATATAAGGAACCTGCCATGAAAGTAGTAGCCTCTACAAGAGGCAACAAAAAGAATCCAAATGTACTGGACGATAATAAAACATAAAATATAATATTTGAGGTGATTTTGAATAAAAATGACATGTTCTAATCTGATTCATAGGATCCAAATTTTGAACTCGAAATGCAACCATGCAAATATGAGCATGGAGATTTATCAAATGGTGAAGAAATAGTTGTCACAAGTGACATAGAAACATGAAATGGCCAAGCTAAGTGGAGTGGAGAGAGAGAAATATAAAATATATATAACCACCAAAACATTCCAAGGACTTGGGATACATGAGAATTACAATTTTTCACTACAAAGGGCCAAAGAAGAGTTTCTAAACAAGAATACAAAGCTTCTCCAAAGAGACAACATTCCAAAGGAAGAGGTAGAATATAACTACTTCATCAAGCATGCATAAATAAAATGTATAAGGGCATCTAAAGAAGGTATGAAAGATATGATTATTTCATTATTTTGTTAAATCAAGTATTTATAATATAAATGTGGTAGGTTTATAAATTCAATAAATTTACAAAATGAGAATATCAAGTCCAAAATGATGTTAAACTAGTGTATAAAGGGAATCTACATTAAAATAGTGATAAATTGTGCAACCCAATCATTAGAGGAACTTAATAGTAATATATAACTTTATCTCAAAAAATATACTCTTTTTTCATATAGTTCTAATTTCAATATAGATTGAAATATTGTAATTTAGTATTAATAAAATACACAGGAAATGTTAAATACAATCATATCTAAATATGGCCATACAACCATAAAATTTAGTTTTGTAATAATGATGTGAGAATTGTGTGTGTGTGTGGTGTAAAATCCATAAAGGCATACAAAATAATAACATAATAGAATGTTGGATGAATGACATATAGGTATACAATGCCAATAAAGCATACATTTCTATAAAGGCGTATAAAAAATTACATCATCTAATAACATAATAGAATGTTGGGTGAATGTCTTATCTACATAAAATTGCAAAAATAGCTACATATTCATATATGAATACAAACAAGCACATAATCTAAGTCATCATGCTCATCAAATTGTCTCCCTCGCTTTGCCTTCCTAAAGTAAGACTCTCCACAGGATTCCCTGCTCATAAATGGAGAGCCCTCAAATGCCTTGGATTCCTCCAAGGTCTGACTGTAGGTCCTTCTAGGCACATAGCTCCCCTATATATGAACCTTTTCTAGGAAAAATATCATTATAAAATTTAAATAATATACATGTAACCAAGTTCAAAAATTAATTTTAAAATAAAATACAAAAATAATTTAAACATGCACTTACTAAAATATCATGGCCATGCTCAATATGTGCCTGACACTTAATAGGGTCAGTGATAAGTTGAGGTGCATGAATAGGCATGTGAAATGGGGAATAAACATGATAAGTTATCCTACTAATCATTTCAATGGGACTATCAAATTTCATACAAAAACCATGCATACACAATACATTCACATAATTTGTATTTACCAAAGTATGTAGTAAAATTATTAAAATAAATATATTTTTACATTTTAAAATTACAACTTAACATGTACCTTGGTGAGTGCTTGTGCAAATGACATTACAACAATAATACCTATGTATGTCTCTACTCATATAGATAGAAGAGTGTCTATTGTTATAATATGATGAATAAATAAGCTCACTTAGTTTTGTAGAGCATATATGGTTGTTAGTCAAGAACACATATCTATACAAATAAAAAAATGTACATATAGTATAATATTAACTCAAATTTTTACCTTTACATATGTAAATGGTGGCCTAGTGATATCAATAAATAAAGTATTAGATGAGACACAAGATGACTTTGCATATGTAGACATTAGCTAGCTAAGTTCCAAAAATGTAGTTGTGGACCATGAAGATTGAGGCACCATCTCCTCCTTTGACATAAAAATTTCATATATCATATTCAATTTCTATGTAAATTTACTGTTAGGTTTTAAATACAAATATAACTAAAATTTAACATGAAATTTATATAAAATATACAAACACGTATGTAGTGATGGATGTGTTCACATAAAATGTACATGCCAAAAACTCATCACTCATAAGTATATAATTTAAGCCCTCAAAAGCACTATCATCATCATCATCATCTGAAGGTCCAGTGCATATATCACCACAACATCTATAATAGTGAGGTTAGGTACATAGATTAAGTGGATTATCTCTAGCATCGGTCTCATAATGTCTACTCATATGCCAAATGAGTATATAAGTAGGCACACTAAGCACATATAAAATGCCAATGTCCATGACCGCATTCTCCATAGAGGGGATATCAGGTGTAAGAGACTTTTGGGTAGCAATCCTTGTAGGATAATTAGTTTCATAATGTGTACCTAATTCATCCTACATAGAGCCTTTCCCTTGGCCCAAAAACTACCCATAGTAAAAATAGTTAGGAATATCATTGAGGACAAAATCCCAGTAGAGTTTCCTCAAATAATATATTGGGACCTTGTGGTTGGGACATGGTAGGTAATCAAACACCATACACCATCAGTCCCAAAATATATTTCTAATTAAATTATGTTGGCATGAGTGGATTAGGAAATGTTTATTGGTTATTGGAAAATTAGCATGGGTTTTTGGGTCAATGAATAAGGCAAAAAATAGATCTTTTGATAATTTTGTCTCCTTCACCTCACATGTTGATAATTTTTTAGCATAGTTACCCCTACATCTATCCCTATATGATCCCCATATATCAATTTAACTCATTATCAAGTCAAATTGACCTAATACTGACTCTAAGGTATTGGACAAATAGGTTTGATGGGTGTTGGTCAATGTGGGGTCCCTCTTTATCCTAATTATTTGTTTAATTTTTATTTTATTTCCATTGTGTGCAAATATATCCTCCTGAATACCTTAGGGAAATTATAGATCTATACAAGGGCTATGAGAGTCAGGAGGGTTAGGCATAAGTTTAAGAGCATGGCTAACATGCTAGTCTCTCGTAGTGGAATGAGATTTTAAAAAAGAATAAGATTTAGCAATTAAACAATGCAAATTAAAAAATTATCAAAATTTAGTGTTTATATGTATTGGTTTTTATTACTTACCTCCCTTCTATAATGGCATTGGTTATTTGGTGAGGTATCGAGAGATCCAACTATGTTTTCATTCTCCACCAAGCAAAATTCAATCACAATATATCAAAGATAAGCACATAACAAGTAGAAGAATGAAAATAAGATAAGTATGACTATGCCTTGGGCCTTTTTTTTGTTTATTTTTGGTTTCAATAATATGTATGCATTATTTAAACATAACACATGTGGTTTATTAGCACTAATTTTAGTGCCAATAACACATACATGTTATGTTTTCATAACATGTGTGTGTTATGGCCCGAGAATCCCAATCTTAAATTCAAATAATTGTTATACCTTATGACCATTTCACGTATGCATTATGTTCATAATGTGTATGTGTTAGGGGAAATGACCATGTAATTATCTAAACTCTTTGTACATACCCATTGAATAAAATAAATTTAAAGTATAAGGAATTTATACTTTAAAAAAATAGTAAGCACACAACATGCCTTTTGGTTGCTCAACTTACCTTGTTTAAAAACCCATGTATATTACAAAAAATTAGTTCCATGTATGTGTTATAGCATGTAAATGTTAATTTTCATGTGCGATATAACATTTATGTGTAGTATAATGTTTGAATTATAACATGTACATGATTTATCTTGTAAACTATATAGTGTGTGCATGGATACCTTGGGTGTTGCAGGAACTAAAGCATCCCATTTTAAGGACGTGGATGGTTATAAATTTTAACTATTTAATGGTTTATATATAAATGAGGTTCTTAATGCTCCCAAAATTGATCAAAAACTATATTTTTTATCTTCCATGCATGTTAATGAATGAAATATTCACTCTACTTGAACATCTGGCACTATGGGGGTTACATTTGTGGTGTTGACTATAATGTGAGCATGTGTGCCAATGGTTTTATTTGAGGTGTGATCAAGATTATCTAGAGCATTTTGAAAAATAATTTGAAAAGGTTTAAAATCTCTCCCAAGAATTCCACTAGGATTAGTTATATTTTTTTCTTTCAAATTCTAAATCTTTTATTCATCTTCTTCTTCTAGATTGTGATGTTGACTCTTTTTCTAAATCATTATTTTCCATTTGTTTCCTTCTGATAAGTTGAGATGTTATCTGCACTTATATATCATTATTTTTTGCATTATATGCAATATCAACATCCATTGCATCTTGAGATGCATTCTCTAGTGTTTCAATCACATGATGTAGTGATATTGAATTTACTTCTTTAGAATTAATGTCAGTGCTATAAATTGATTGTTGATAGTACCTTTGAGATGTTTCATGATGAAGTTAATATTTTTCTTGTATTTCTTCCTTAATCAATTGATCTAGATCAATTTATATGTATAATCTTATTCTTAATACACATTATTCATCTTGACATGTTTTTTAAGCATTTTTCAACTTATCTGCATGTTATTGCTTTTATTCTTCCAATTTTTCAACTCTCAATTTGTCCCTATGTTATTGAAATATATGTCCATCATTATCATTTCAAATTTTTATTTATCCCTCTCTTTATGCATCTATGATTTATTGTTGTCTTTTTCTATGATAATGTATTAGATATTGTCTTTGTTTTTATCTTTAATATTCTATTCATTATTTTTCACTTTCAAAATTCAATCTAGGTCGACCCATTTATACGCATTTTTAAAAAATAATGTATAAATAGTTTAATAATATTTATTTCATATAGAAAATAATATAAATATAGAAAATTTTCTTAAAATTATTATAACATAATATAAAAATATAAAACTCATCCTGAATAATATATATTTATACTTAAACTTACATTACTTAATAAAACATAATGTTGACCCAATAGGTTTTAACTTGCTTGAAAAATATCATTTCATTTTATCATTGTGGGATTTAAAATTGGATCAATTCACTTGTAAATTTAATTCCACACCAAAACACTAAACAGTCTGCCTGAACCATATGACTTAGATTTAAAAAGTTATAAAAAAAAGTTATTTTACTATATTGTTAGATTTTAGATGTGTAAAATAAATTAAGAAATAATATTTAAAATAACATAAAACAACTATATTATAAGAAAATAATATCAAATAATGTTGGCCCAATAAGATTTAAACTTGCATCAGTTGACTTGTAAATATAAGTGTGCAATTGGTCCTACTAGTTCTAATGCATGCTCACCACAGAATAACAAAAATAATATAATGTCTTTGTATTTTTTTAAAAAAATATAGAACTAAAATATTGAATGACATGAATATTATTTTAGTTTAAAATAGAAAAATTGAAATAAAAAATCTATAGATTCATGAAAAATATTAAATACAATCAACCAAATGTTTTAAATACATAAAATTATTTTGGCTTTAATAATATCTGTCTAAAAGTATACCTCAGAATTATAAAGGGATTATAAGTGTAAATTATTTGATATTTTAGTCATAAAAATAAATTATATGCCAACCTATAAAATTTAAAAAAAAAAACATTTATAATTCCAACTACAATGGCTTCTCTTTCCTTGAAATTAATTTCATTTCTAGTCTATGCAAATCAATTTTTAGCCAACAATAATTCATAGAGGATTGAAATTAAATTTAATGTGCTAAAAGGTCTTCTAGGTGAATATTTCTATGAAAAAAATGGATGAGTTCAATTGTAAGAATACTAGCATAATTTTTCTAGCCATAAACTTCTTACTAACTTTTTGTGTCTGTTGGTGCCTAGCCAAGTGAAAATGTCATTTAATAAGTGAAGTTGTCCTACAATTTATTTTATTTATGGAAATATATATATATATATATATATATATATGTATCTTATGATGCTTGAACATCAACTATGGGGGAAAGAATAATTAAAACAATTATCACATGAATATGTGTTTTCACCTTATAGGGTTTAGCTAATGTAAATCTTATGTTTGAATAAAGGGTTGAGTAAACTAAATCAAGGAGATAATATGCATAAAATATATCCACTAATTTGTTATAGAACTGACTAGCTTTGGATTTTCTAAAAATAGATATAAATAGTGAAAATAAATATTTATCTAGAGAACACCTGATATAGACAACCTAAGTGCTAGAAATTGAGATGGAAGCTAGTCTTAGTGTCATCAATGGGGTCCATATGTTAGAACCAGTCCTAGATAATAGTGCCATAATTAGATAGTAATACCATGTGTCTCTAATGTCCTAATATTTCCATTAATGTCCTCTTTTTAGGATTGTCTCAAACTTCTAGCTGCACCTACTTGTAGATTTTTAGGGTCTATTCTTGCATGATCAAAATTTATAACTCTACATTATGACTATAATGACTAATTTATGATGAAAAAATTAATCCTAATTTCAATTAAGGTATGAGATGAAGCGTGCTCATTAGTAGGATAGGATAGACATTCTCAATACACCACTATGAAGGGAGTTGCTACTCTTAAGAGGGATCAAGCTCGATGTAGTTATCCTCACCTAAGTACCAGTTTAAGTGCAACTGATGCTAGTAGGATATTGGAATTGAGTTCCTTGAGTGTGCTTGATATTTTAAATATATAAAAAAATATCTTAGAGTTGTTATAGATGGTAGTATACAAAAGCAGGGCATAATAGGGATTGATAACCTTAATTTTGCTCAAATTGTTTCATATTTAAATAAATATTTTACATCAATTTTATATCTAATGGATAAAGTTGTAGCCAAATATTTCACCCTATGAAAGGGTGTTCAATCCTCTCCCATATTGAGACAACATGGGATTACCTCTAGGCCTATGGTTTTCCTATAGTAGTGGTAAACCTCAAGGTTAAAGGGCTATCTCCCTTGATTTATCTCTTGATATCACACACTACACTATATTAATCCCTTAGGGGTGAAAAATGAAGAATATATTAGAATATAAAGCTATAATAATGAGGTGATACACTAGAATATTAGTTGACAAACACACTTGCATATACACTAAGAATGAAGACTACCAAAACTTACTTCAACTTTATGGCATTCTAGAATTAGTGTTTCTCATAGAGGGAGATTGTTATCTAGATCTAGAGGTGGGTGAAAATAAGTTCTATTACTAGACACTATTAGTCCCTCTCATACATTGAGATACACTCAATAACCATAAAAACTTTATTAGACATATTATAAGAGATATCCATCACACAAAACATGCAAGGGCAACATGAAAATAAGGATAATATATTCATCACTTAACCTCTAAAGTACACCACTTAACATGCTTAGGTAAGGTATTGTTGAGATCAAATAAAATTTAAATGTCTTTTTCAAAAGAAAAACAAGGTGTCAAACTAGTAGGTATTCATCATACTAGATGTGTACTAGATACAAGTGCCAAAATAGCTTGTATTTATAGATCATAGGAGAAGAGAGAGAAGAAGAGATGTGGAAGGGTCACAATTCCATGCCTCAATATATAAAAACTAGTCAAAATTAGAGAGAATGAAATGTAAAATAACTCAAGAAGTGGTCCTGGACAAATCTCCATTTTAATTGCATCATTGTCCTTTGAGTTGGCATAGGGGCTCTTTACCTTCATATTTGAAACTATAACTAGGTTATTTGACCCATTTAAAATATCATGAAAATGTGGAAACAAGATTTTAATAGACGTCATATGCCCCTAAACTGATATCCTTTCATACACCACTTGTTGTCCATTGTCTAACAACCACTTACTAGCCTTCTAGGCCTCACTCTTCACACTTATCATCAAAATTAATTACTATTATCCAAGAGAATTGTTTCAGAGGTGTTAAGACACCTATTGAATACATTTTTATCTTATGGTATATCATATATAGCTTTATGAAACTTAAAACATGATTCTCATTTCCCATCTTGGATAATCACCTTGCCTTCTCACTATCTCACATAGATTACCTATGACGAATGAGATAATAGAAATACTTTATTTCTCAACCAAGGTGAGAAATGAGTATGAGAAGTTGGAACAAGTATATAAAGAAGTTTTTCAATGGTTTGCATTCAACAATTCTCCCCTGTACCTATTGAACTAGTCTAATCTTATAAGAAACCCCATATTAGGTTTGTCTATATAGAAGACAATACAAACCAAATGAGAGTTAAGGATCCTATGAGTGTTATAAACATATCTAGATCACTTTAATGATAATTTTACCACATTTGAATTCAAATGTATTTATTTCTTCACCATCAAGTCTAAACAAGGGTATTTGGATGGTGTTTGGTAGTTTTTGTTCTTATTGATAGCTTATAAAATCCTAATGTCTAACATCCAAAAAAATTACACTAAGTTTTTTATATATACCCCATTCAACTAGTCCCAATGCCTTGGGTCACCATGAAATCTCTGTGTGTGGGTATGAGTAGATGAAAGTGACCTTCAAACTCTTTCTCTATATTTCGATTGGGCCTAAGAAGGAAATAGCCTAAATAACCAACCATGTGTTGTTTATTACAAAATTATAGGTCTAATATATCCTCAAACCTCATATAAAGGTTATAAAATTTGTTAGTAATTTCATATAGTCCTTTGCAACAAGATAAATCCCATGAGGGTTTAGGCCTATTCTGTGTCTAACTATGTGTTTTGACCCTCTATAAGTTTCAAATGATTGTAAGGCCTCCTCCATGGTTGTTTACATGTAAATAAAACCATGACACAATCTTAGATTTATTAAAATAATCAATCCTTCATCTATTTACTCCTCACATACTAGCCTACATACTATGTTATTGCTATAGTACTCTTTGTCTATGACAGAATAAAAAGTATCTCCACTATTGGTATGACCAAGGTGAGGCCATGAGGAGATATTATAGGTAATGGTGACTAGATTCACAAGGATTATAAGTTTGATAAAATTAAGATAGCTTTCAGTATTTTAAAATCTCCATAATAGCTTTTAGGATGGTGACTGTGTGCAAGATGACTGGGCATGAGATTAAATCCCTATTTGATCAACTTTCTTTATTTCTACATATATGATAAGTACATGAAATTGATGTTACCAATATGAGATTGGTTTTAACATGTAATCATTCACAACCTTATATCATTTTTCATCAACTAGGCATATGTCTCACATGGGCATGGCCTATCCCATAGTCTATGTTGGTTGTGTAACCTGTATGTGTTCAAATCTTGGAAGTGGAACTAAGGATATCTTGTATGCCCACAAGGATGAATATTTTTTAAGTTATATTAAAAGGTGAATTTTGAGTACATGAATGCCATTAATGAATTTGAGGCACTCTTTCTTGGTACTCACTCGATTGTAATTGAGAAACAAGTTTACTTACATCTGTTAAAAAGGTACCAAGATCTTTTAGCTTGGTCTTATCTAGATTCGAGATTGGATATTAAGTATTTATTTTAACTTATAATCTTATTATAGCCTAGCATCAATACCTTCAAAAAAGTATAGAGATTATTTTACTTCATTTTGGTCACTAATCTACTAGAAAAGTTCAAGAAATTAAGGGATGATGAAATTTTATAGCCTCTAATTAATCACACATGTCTAAAATATTTACTTGACTCATCCCATGACTATGTACATAATTGTAAAGTGTATATTCTTGATACTTTGTTATTTTAATAGCTCCTTTTCTTTGAGTCTTATTTTTCTAGTTCCTTTCAAGTTTTTTTGTCACGTGTTCATTTTTGGATCTTCTTGATCTAATTTTTGTTAGTCTACCTTATTTTATTGAGCCTTCATGAGTATTTTTTGATGTTTTGACTCCATGAACCAATGGATTGGCACTTGGTCTATTTTTCTAGGGTTCTTTGCAAACCCATAAGGGGTGTACATCCCCAGGTGAAAGTTAATGTTAGTGCCCAAAATTGTGATAATAATTGTTGGGATTTTGATCAAATTATTATAAGTCATGAAGGTTTGAAATCAATAAATTTATATAAGAATAACCCAATGCCATGCTTCCCATGCCACATGGAGGGCCACATGGATATCAGATGAATCATCAAACTTACCATGTAGCCATAGAATGAAGAAAATTTTGAATAATGAATTGAACTCAAAAGAACATGTGGTTGAAAGGAAATTTGATGGGGATTCTAACATTAACTGATGTTTGAAAATTTCAAATAGCACCATGGAGTTCTATCAAAGGACCAGGGATTGAAATGCAATTAAAAAATAACACACCAAGTTCTTTGGGAGAAACACATGTGAAAATCAAAATTCAAAAAGACACTTTGTAATTTGCTTATCCACCTTAAGATCTCATGGAATACAAGATCGTGTTGGTGGTAGAAGTGGGAAGTGTAGATGCACTTTACAATTTGATAATATGAAAATTGTTGATTGGGTTATGCACCCATAGAAGGAAAAGAAATGAAATTGGCATAAAACATGATTTTTTACTATAATTTGACCATGTATAATGAAGGAAAAATGTGGATGGATAAAATGGGAGGTTAATGTGCAATTTATGTTCCCACTTATGGATCTTGCAAAACATGGTAATAGAAATAGGTGAGAAAGCTAAATGAAAGAAAGGTATGATTTTTTAACTAGATCACATAAGGGGCATGTACAAGTTTTAGATCATCTCAACGATAGCCATTTCCTCATTAAATAATATAGAGAAGATTCCTAAAGCATATTCACATAAGAGGAAAAGAACGTGAGGATTCATTTATTGTTAATCTTTTCCTTGAATTGGATTTTTGTTGGATAGCTCATACAACAAAGGAAGCAAGTGCCTTTGAATCAAGAATTAATAGGTTTTTTTCACCCTTATAAGTGAATTATCTCAACTTGAGATTGTCTTATTGATCTCATAGCAAAGGGTACAAAAAATCATAGGAAAACATAAGTGGTGTACAAGGTAACATATGATGATACTAGAACAATGGGTAGATTTCCACATGCTGAATAGCTTCTTGTATGTGTTTGTAGTGATATGGACTGCATTAAATAATGTGAAATTCAAGAATGATTATTAATATATCCAATGAGATGAAAAACTTTGGCAACTAGTTTTTTTACTAGGAGAGTCTTATCTAGCTCTTGGATAGGCATACAAAGATGATGGGAAACTACACTATGCATTAAAGGTTGGAGAATTGGGATGATTATTATATGGGTCCATGCCTCCATGTTTAGAATAAGCTGAGTATGTTTCAAGTGGGAATAAAAGTGGTTTAGAATTGTGAAATCAAGACCAGGTCAAACTAAAAAAATAATTGAGCCACTTTGTTATGGTGGTCAAGAGATGTATAAAGAGTGAAGATAATACTAAATATGTTTTATTTTCTAGGAAAGGTTTATTTTTTTCTAAGCATGGATCCTCTTTGGTGACATCTATGTGGAATACTAGATAATGCAAGGTGAAAACTCAGTAGATTATCATCAAGGTAAAAGATTTAGTGGATTGAGTCAGAAAATGTACATTATAGTTGCCCTATAAAAATCCCCATTCATGTGTTGATGTTCTCTCACTTGATCTAGATAGCAATGAATCACCCTACCTAGGTGTTATTTTAGGTCTATCACAACATGTGTCAAGCCCAACATCTGGATCACTTTATGGTAGCAATTATTATTAAGGGTTAACACATGTTTGCATATCCAACTACCACACAATTTAGGTTCACATATGGAGGATATTCATTCATTTCATTTTTTCCTTTGACTACTAAGTAAATAAAATGAAGGTTAGATTCATATGCTAATTCATCTATAATAGCATATTTCCTTGCATTTTATTCTCATTTAGTTGATGCAGGGACAATTCCATCTTTTTGTGTAAGGCTCTATGTGGGTATATTGTTGAACCAAGATAAAATGGAGTTAAATTTGAAAAATTACAAAATTTTGAAATTGTGGAAATAAAAAATGAGACCTCAAACTCCCTAGGAGATTGAGTGACAAATACAATTTGTAAAAAGCTGGGTCTCAAAATGCATCTTGCAAATTGTGTTCAACTCTCCCAATCCTACTAGTCAAAGTAATAAGGAGAAAAGTCAACTCAAGAAGAATTTTAAGGAAAATTTGAGGCAAAATGAAATTTTACAATTTTTCACTTGTATAAATTATAAATTACACTAGGATCCCCCATTTATACCTACCAACACTAGTCAATACGATGCCTTAGTGTAAGAGGGAGATTCCACAGACAATTTATAGTTTTGCAATTTTGTTAAATTACAAACTAGAGTTGGAGTTTTGGATTCCCTAAATGAAAATTTTGAGGGAAATGGGAACCCTATATACAATTTGAAAATTTCCAAAATTTCAAATTATAGTTGGATTTATAGATTTCCTAAAAGGAACTTTTAAGGGAAATGGAAACCCCAACTCCAATTTGCAATTTTACAAAATTGCAAATTGTAGCTAGATTTCCAAATTCCCTAAGGGAACTACAATTTCAATTTGAAATCCTAAAATTTGTAGTTTTACAAATTACAATTCTAAAATTATAATTTACAATTTGAAAATTATAGTTCTATGAATTATAATTCTACAAATTACAATTTGTAAATTTACAAATTTGATATTTTCCAATTATAAAATTGCAAATGACACATAGATTTCACCAAAACAAGAAATTTTCAAAATTTCAAAAGTAGCCATAATTTTCCCAAAATTTAAAAATAGAAAATTAATTCATTTATGCATTAAAAAATGTAGAGGAAACCCTAAAATGCAAATTTGCAAAAAATTGTGAAAATTGCAAAGTCTGAACAATCAAATTTGCAAAAGGTAAAATTGAAAATAATAAAAGTGCAAGATACAAAGTGTTGAGAAATAAGTTAAGAGCCAAAAAAAATGGTGAAATGACATAAGTTTTTGTATTTTCATTTGATTTAATTATTTAAGCACCCCCGTAGAAGAATATTATAGGTCTATAAATCCAAGGTGGGCCACTATAAAAAAGATCTCTCGAGTAACCATGAATATAAAATATTTCATTGCCATCATTGGAAGAGTAGGTTGTTCTATGGCATGCATATGAGGAAGGAAATTTGTCCACGAAGGTTCCAGTTATGGAAGCAAGTGGTCAAATAGCATCTCCAGGAATTTTCACATGAGGAAAAAGTTTGGTTGGTCTCCACCATGAATTTTCACCTTCCAACTCATGTAAAAGGTATCTCTAACCAAGAAATGAAATGATGTGCTCTAAATCTTCATCATTCCTTGTAGAGGAAATTAGAGCAATGATTTTTCATGTAAATAGATGAATATTCTAAGTGTGATAAAGGATTTTTTCTCTTTAAGAGCATCTTGGAAAGATGTTGGAGTGTTGACTACAATTTTGAAAATTTCAAGATGCAACCCCCATTCTCAAATTATAAAATAAGGGTAAAAAATATAAAAATAGAGGGTTTCTCCTCTATTCTAGGTTATTTTCTTGTATTTTTTTCTTATGTATAGTATCTTCAACATTTTGGGATCACTGTAGTGTGTATATTTTGCCTCTCTTTCTAAGGTGGTTGTAGTTTTACAACCATTAGCAAGCTCTAAGAACATGTTTATACGTCTCCCCTATATAACATGGAGCAAATATAACATGCTTGTCTCCATTGTAGCATTTTGGAACAATGATGTCTATAAAATTTTATTTCAAAGTTAATGGAAAATATTTGTGCTTATTAAAATTTGCTTTTGATGAAGTGTAGTGATGCGCTTTTCAAATGTTGTCGATTGGACATCTTCTTCTATGCTCATTACTAGTTGTCATCTTAGGATTAGATCTAGGTTATAAATCCCTCTTTGCATTATGTTTACAAATATGTTGTTGAATAACTTTTTAGGGCACCCTAGGTTTATAGATTCAATGGGTAAAAATTATATGATATTTTAGTTTTAGTATATGTTCTAGTGTTTCAGGATCATTTGGGTGTTTGCATTTCATCGGCATCAATAGATGCAAATTATTCATGATAGATACCACTATATTGCATTTGAGTCTTTTGAATTTTTCCAAATAAATGATGTCATGAATATTGCAAGAATCCCTACTATTTGAAAACCACTTGCACACAACCCCTTTTTATAAATAATTTCATTGTCTTACTATGTCCTACCTTGCAAATAATACACACTTTACATACCATCAGTGTTATTTGCTTTGAAAATGTATAAAACATTTCATATACAACATTTTTTGTATTTTGTGCTTTAAATACCATGCACTACAATTTTACATTCAACCCATGTTGTTGAACATTATATAGAATTAAAGTTGTAGTCATATACCCATCTACCTTTAGTAGTTTATATGTGACTTAGTGCATTTGTTCATTCCATGTGACAACCCATCCTAGGTAGAGTGAACAATTTTTGTTGTGTCCTACACATATTTGTTATTATTTATGCCACAAATCCCCATGTATGTTGAATTTTAGAATCTCTCCATGTCAGAAAGCTATCCCATATGTCCTCTTAGCTTGTTTTAGGTAGAGCCAGAAGTAGTAGGGATCTAACCATACCCTCTTTCAGTACCTCTTAGTCATTTTCATTGTTTGGTCCATTCTTGATGCCAAACCCTACCCTGGATATAATTAAATACCAATGGGTGTTTCATCTTTATTTACTATTTTTCCTTAAGTATTCAAGGCCAAATGAAAGAGGTGCACAACATGGAACCACCACACTCATTATCCTTCACCATCCCTAATTAATTTTTCCTCACACCTAAACACTCTTTTTAATACTCTTATAGGGGGTGTAGTGTTTTTATTCTTGTACCTAAGCATCCATAGTCACTCCTTTATCTATATAGGTTATTCTTCCATCCCTCATTTAAATATATGGTTTGCTCAATGGCACCTCATTTGAAGCATGTGATTCAATTCCCATTCAAAAGGAAAGAATGGAATGAATCAGTCTTGCACACATTGGGTAAAGATCGTTAACTAGATAATAAATATTACCTCCTATATAGATACAACATAATACTTTTTCATCACCACTCATCATCCTTAACCAATCCCTTATCAACCCTAATTATTTCGAATCAATCTATCATTGACCCTAATCATTCCCTCCTCTTCCCTTACCATCACTAATCACTCACTCATTGACCCTCAATGTACCTCATCATCCCTAATCACTCTTTCCTCATCCATCCTTATCCATAATCACTCACTCTGATACCCTTATGGTGGGTGTTATGACTTTCTACTTATTGACGATCATACGTAGTCAATCATTTCTTATATAGGTTAGAATATACCTTATCCTTTCAATAAATGGCTTGATTATTCAATATTTTATTTAATTAGGTATCGAGTATTAAATACATGGTCATGTAACATATATGTTTATGACTATACACTAGTATTCAATATCAATATATGGCTTGGGTGTTTTATTGAGTAGGGCATACTCAAATATGTAGGGTAATAAGGAGATGTAGGTAGGGACTAATCAAGTATAAATAGGTAGGGAAATAATTATAGGTATTTAGGTCATAACTTAATTAAAATAAGGTAAGTAGGGCATAGTCAAAATCAAGATATAGCTTAGGTATTTAGGTAGTGCATACTTAAGATTAAGATATGGGTCAGATACTCATTTAAGTAGGGAATACTCAAGCAGGTATGGAATAATAAATCAGGTATATTAGGTAGGGAATAATAAATGGTATAGATATATTTATTACATAACATTATTCCAAACTTTACTTCTCATTATATCTATCAGGAATAAATCTTTCCTTGCTAACAAAAAAAGATAAATAGGTAGGGAATACTATTGTAATTAGGGAAAAAATATATTCATGCTATAGATATCAAAAGAAAGCATCCCTTGAGGGATTAAAATATATTATATATAGGTCAATTAGTTAGGACAATAACTAAACTATATATTTAGAATCAAGAGACCCTTACCTTATATATGAAGATAATACACCCTCCATCAAGTTATTAGAAGGAGTGGTTAAGGATGAGAATCTTGGAAAAGGAGGGAATGAGTAGAGGTGATGATGTATTAATTAGGTATGGTGAGGGTCAATGAGAGAATGATTAGGGATAATGGAGGATGAGGAATGAGTGATTAAGGATGATGATGGATGGTGTATTAGTGATTAAGGATGAGGTATGGTGAGGATTATTGAGAGAATGATTAGGGATTTTGAAGGGTGGTGAGGTTCAATAAGTGAGTGATTAGAGAAAATGAGGGATGAGGAGGGATTGATTAGGGATGATGAAGTAATGACTAAGGATGATAAGGGATGGTAAGGGTCAGTGAAGGAGTGATTAGGGATGATTAAGGAGTGATTATAGATGATGAGGGATTGTGAGGGTCAATGAGGGAGTGATTAGGGTTAATGAGGGATGATGAGGGAGTGTTTATGGATGATATATAATTACTAAAAGTAATTAGGTATGATGAGGGATGGTGAGGGTCAATGAGGTAGTGATTAGGGATAGTGAGTGTCAATTAGGGATTGATTAAGAATGATAGAAGATGAGGGAAAAGTGATTAGGGATGAGGGAGGAATGACGAGAAAGTGGTAGTTTGATGTGAATAGGTCATCAATGTGATTTATGTTTCCTTGATCACCCCACTTTGTATTAAATTTAAAGTGACTAGTGTTCAAAATTTAATTTTGATAAACCTTTGACTCTTATAAATTCTAACAAGTAATCTAGTAGGCACAAAAACCTAAAAAATGACTACATGTACATCAATTGTAAAAGGTATGCCCTAAAATCCCTATGTTTAATATTGAAACCATAAAAATGCATAATTATCGATTAGATTAGATTTTTAAAAACTATCTCCCACATTTTAAGGTGTAAAACTATGAGGCAAACTCTATCAGATGCATAGTGACCCTAATTTTTATATTTACTAAAATAAATACAAACTATAAGGAATATAAATGTAATAATATAAATGTCAGCTTATACTTGAAATTTATTATAGTAAATATCATGTGCCCCCTATAGTGATCTATAATATGTACATATTATATCATGAATGTACTTTATTTTAATAATTAAAACTCCCACACTTTTATCATTTCAAATTTTTGTAGGAAAAAAAGTGTACACCCAATAATACATATGCATTATAGTGTATATGCATTATAGTGTTGGTGTTTACTGATCTAAAAATGTATACATTTTATGTAATTCCACATAAAAAATATTATAAAATTTGAAAAAATTATCTCCCAAATTCATGCACTTACAATTTGTAGACATCAATATTATAAGGAAAATCGTAAAAAAATTCATAGATGAAGCAAATAGATATATGTTCATTAAATTAAACTATAAAATATAGAGACCATTAATATTCCATCAATGTAGTTATATTATCATGAGATCAAATGCTTATCATTGAATAGGTGCATCGTCTAGGTCTGCAATTGAATGAACTTAAATGAGAAATTTTAATGCTATACAAATAGGGTTGGAGAGGATTATTGCCTCTAATTCATTATAGTTGAAAGTCCTCCAATTCACCCACATTTAGTAATAACTAATGGGAAGATGTTTGATGAAAATATGGTCTATCAAGCTCATTGGCAAGAAATGTTCATACAATAATATGAAAAGAAAAAAATGAACATGGATTGATGTTCTACCCTATGTGCTCATTTGCGATTAGAATGAATGAAATAGTGGAGATACACCAACATTAGGTATCAAGTATGAAGATATTCAAATTAAGAGAATTTGAATGATGTATAAATGAATCTGTAAGGCCACATCATGGGGTCATCTATAATTGATTGTTCTCTTTTTTCATATTGGAGGGTCATTAATCTAACTTATTTAATTCATGTTGTCCATATCTATAAAAAGTACAAATGTCTGTGTATATACATATGACTATTATACTTAAACATATCTAAATTTGAAACCTGATGTAAACTAAATTAGCTCTTATTTTTTCCATATATTTTTGAATCATCTAATGAAATATAATCATCTA
>JARHVA010004956.1:492500-515000 GCA_037957365.1 Torreya grandis | reverse complement strand
ATTAAAACATAACACATGTGGATTATTATCACTAAGTTTAGTCCCAATAACACATAGTGTTATGTTTTCATAAAGTTCATTTGTTATGGCCTGAGAATACCAAGATTAAATTAAAATAATGCATATATCTTATGACCTTTTCACATATGCATTATGTTCATAATGTGTATGTGTTAGGGGATATTCCCATGTAATTATCCCAACTGCATGCACATACCCATTTATTAAAATAAATTTAAAGTATAAGGAACTTATACTTTAAAAAAATAGTAAACACACAACATGTCATTTGGTTGTTCAACTTACCTTGTTTAACAACCTATGCATATTAAAATAATTAATAACATGTGTGTTATATCACATACATGTTAATTTTCATGTGTGATATAGCATTTATATATACTATGATGTATGCATTATAACATCTACATGATTTATATTGTATGTTGTATAGTGCGTACATGAATACCTTGGGTGTTGTAGGAACTAAACCATCCCATTTTTTTAAAGATGTGGATGGTTAGAAAATTTAAATATTTAATGGTTTATATATAAATGAGGTTCTTCATTCTCCCACCATTGATAAAAAACTATAGTTGTTTCTCTTCCACCCATATCAATGAACTGAATAGTCACTCTACTTCAACATTTGACACTATGGGGGTTTCTTATGTGTGTTGACTATAATTTAAGCATGTGCATCAATGATTTAATTTGAGGTCCTGACTCCATGATCTTCTATTTATATTCATGTAAGTAAAGTCTTTTGAGCATACCATTTTGTGTTGGAGCGGTTTATGTTTTATTGTTTATTACACCATTTACCTGGATTAGATGTTTTGTACTTATTTGATGTAGGTTTATACTTTAGTTTGAAGGGTTTTTTATTTCTTTCCATTATAATTTAACTTCTTAATGATTTTTTCATAGTGATAGGCTCCATACATCATCTTAACTTTAACCATCTTTGACATGGATTGAATAGATGGTTGTAGGCCATTCTGGTACTCGAGAGGACTCAATGTCACTCTAAGTTGAAAGATCCCTATTTTTTAGGGATAATATCCAAAAAATTAATATATGTTTTGTTTGACTAATCATGTCCTTGCCATATTTTTGACCACTACATATAGTGATCATCGTAGACATTTTGAAGATAGTTTTCACCATTAAAGGCTTCCAAGGATTTATTCTATGTTGATTCAAGCTCATATTTTATCTAGCCTTTCTCCCACAAAAATGTCTTTCCACTACTTCTTGGTAGGTGAAGAGACTTGGAAGAAAGCAATGTTAAAATTCAATTCATCATAAAAGTCATTCATGGATAAATAAGGTTCAAATTAATCTATCTAGTTGTCTACTACATCTACATTAATATTTCCCTCATTAACAAGGGCCTTTAAGGTTACTTTAAACCTAGGGGGACTCGACCACCAATATCTTTCCTTAATCATGAATTCAATGAAACCACCTCTTCAAATACTTCTAAAAACTAGTTAAATATATATTTTTACTTATTCATGGGTACATTTATGATTTTGTTTTTTTTTTAATCATTGTGTGAATATCTTATTGCAATTGTTTGTCCATTTTTCAAAATGACTTGGAAGATAATTTGATGGATCTAAAGGTTTATAAATAAGACTTAGATACTTTGGTCACATTTTATAGGTCATTCAAGAATGAGATAAACCACCACTAATTTGAGTCCTAGGAGGTTACCTACTGGATAACTCTTAATATGAGGATCTAGATGAAGATATGTGTATATCCAAAATATTTGTGAGAAAGATAGTGTAAATAGAGGTAGAGATGTATAATTATAATAGTAAATGTATTTTATTTATCTTTTTATCTTCTACATAACATAATATTGATAAATATATAAGACTCTTATCTTATAGTCTAATTTTTATTATCTATTTATTTACTAATGTGATAAATATGTATATGTAAATTAGATGTCAAGGGTCTCAAAGATATTATCAAAGTTGAATTTTTTTCATGATTCATCATCTCTTGAATATCATGTTCTGATATCACAAACTATAATTACTAATGAGATATGGTCTACAATGCTAACATTATAGGGACTGTATGGTAACATAAAATCAAATTTGGAACTTATGAGTTGGCACATAAGTACTAAAACCAATGAAGATTTTTTTTGTTTTTCACATGAATCCATATGATAAAATATAAAAAAAATGATAGGATATAGTGATACATATCCTCCTTGAGTAGTGTAGACTAGATAAGTATCTACATAATTAACACATGACATGAGAATGGTCTAGGTGTTATCATGGGAGCCACTATTGATAGATCAAAATGGATCAATTAGATGATAGGATAGAAATAATATTGATGGAATGAAAATGAAATTTTATTTCATAATTTAAGAATAATAATCTATCAAAATTTACAATAAATAAGCCAAAGTGGTTTTTCACATCACATTCCCAAAATGACATTTTCTATTCCTACAAGAATGGAGTAATTATTGAATGAGACAAAATTATGAAACTAATATTAATAATAACTATGTACCATATTTTTACATCCCCCTTAATCTTTGGGAATCTTTTTTAGATCAAGAATTCTTCTAAACTTTTAAATTTTTTCTCATCTAAGCACTTTTGTAGGATGTCTACTACTTGTTATGTTATAGCAAAATGTTACAATTTGACACTGCCATCTTTCCCATAATTCTAAATCAAATTAAATTCGGTATTGATATGCTTGGTTCAGTCATGAAAGACTGAATTTTTTTCCATCTAAATTGGAGAGGTATTGCAAAATCTTGTTGCTCCTATAAATCTCAAATTACCCTTTTGAACAACAAGATCTCTTCAGTTACCTCTGAAGTGGATATATATTCTACTTCTACTTCTAGTTGCTCAAAATAGGATTCAAACATCTTTGAAGTGTATTCACCACCATTATCTATCCTAAGTGTTTCATTGTGGGCTTGAGATTCATTTTCAATCATGGTTTGAAAATTTTGAAAAGTCTAGAATGCTTCTAATTTTTATTCAAAAAGTATATCCAATCCATCTTGTTGTAGTGATCAATGAACAACATGAATTACTTATGACCACTACTAAAGAGGATTAGAAGAGAAAATAATTTTGAGTGAAACAATTTAAATTTTTTGTTAGCTTTCCATTATGACTTTGAAAATGGTTCACTTACATGTTTAGAAAAGATGCAGGGTTCACGCTTTTCATCTAATTTTTGTGTAATGTAGGTATGTCAAAAACACCATTATTTTATAATACATGAATGTTGTTATGAGTGTGCCTAAATATATAATTAAATAACATATTTAGATACATTCCATCTTTCCAAAAATTACCATAATTCTTTGAATTTGATGACTCATCCCTAATTTTAAGTAGCTTCCCTTCTTCATATCTAGTCAAGATGACTGCATTGTCACTTTTTCTTTTGATAGTGACATCAGCATTATACAAAAAAATTGAATGAACTTGTTGCCTTATGAGCACTAGGGATAAAAAGTATTGTTTCAATTGATGAAGGTACAAAACATTTTTAAGTTTGAAATCTAAAAGCCCTGGACACTTGAGTCATATTGTACCTCCTCCCTATGGTTACAGACTTGATCTATATGTGAGGTAGACTAAGCCATAATGATTTTCATTTTAATCATAAAATATGTTTTTTCATAAATTCATATGTTGAGTCACACTATTATCAAAATCCCAAACCATCAAACCATGAAGAACTGATTGAGACACCATTTTTTTCATCATATATACTATGAAACACACATTCACTAGTGAATTGAGTTGAGTTTGACTTTTTTGATTATTTCATTGAATTTCCATCCTTATTATGATATGATTTAATTTTATCCCATAGATTTAAGCAATAATGAGTCTCATGCATCCTTTTCTATCACACTATTCACAATAAAGGTTTTGTTTATCATCTTGTTTTTTATTTTAACCACCATGATTTTCATTTTTTCCACCTTTTCACTTGTAATTGTTTTTCTACTAGTTTTTCATTCATTTTTGGAAGATTTGGACTTGTTAGATGTTTTGGAAGAATTTTATTTGGCATAGAACACACACTCTTTTACTTGTTTTGGACTTGATTTTTCTTCTAACAGTCGTTTCTCTTTCTACCATATTTTTGACCAACTAGTCAAATGTGAGAGTCTTCAAGTGATTACTTACTTGTAGAGACTCAAAAAAGGTTGAATAATTTGAAAAAGGTTTTTATGAATGTGGTCATATATATGTATATTTTTATACCAATGGAATCTACATCATTCTTGATGGCACTTATGTTTGATTCCAATCTCATCACGTCACCATCTTTCAACTCAAGGTTAAACAACATCAACTACAAGTGAATGAATTCACACTCTGAGTGGGAATCATATAGCTCCTTCACTTTGTGAAAAGTTTCCCATAATATGATTAAACACATCTTTGTTAATGGAGGTCATCATTAAGGCCAATGCTTTCTAGTTTTTATTCTTCCCTATTTAAATATCTTTTGTATCCCCTGTTGGCTTAATTGGTTTTTTCTCGCCATCATAAATATTGAAACATAGATAATTTAATATGAGTGTGTTATCCATTTTTGACACTATTCTAACTATTTGTCTTTATTATTCAATGTTATGCCAATAATAAATTTTATGGAATGCATGGTTTTTGTTGATTTCTTCAATTTTTGAGTTTTGGAGGTTTTGATTTTCTAGTTTGAGTTTGGAGTTTGGAGTTTGGAGTTTTGACTTTAACCATAATTGGCTCTTTATCACTCCAAAATGGTCCCATTTTCTATATACCATCATACCTATATACCAAACCTCTATATATACTTGCCCTTCCTATATACTTATTAATATAAAAAATAAGCTAGCCCTTTCTATATACTTGATATTACATGAAAATGGATTTAAGGTATATGATAGTAGAGTGGTACAGGGTACCTAGGTCATACATGAAAATTATTCACCTTATCATTAGCATAAAATTGAGAAGAAAACCTCATACATCAATATACCCAATTTTTCAGGGTTTTTGGATTTGCACCAATCGATAGTGAAAAATAAGTAAAAGAGTAGATCTCCTTATTTCTCCTTGAATTTGAAAATTTTGGTTATTTTTTGTCAAATTTGATTATATTAACTTGTTCAAGGCAAGTTCAATAAAATATTCAATACAAATTTAAATGTTCTTCACAATTAAATGATTTCAACATTTGAAATAAAGCACTTAAAACTGACAATTAATTTTTTTATTATTAAATGAAAATTCATAAAATTTTTACCTATTTCCTCCATTTTTTATGTGGAATAATTTACAATATTGGAAAAAGAGGATTAATATGACCTCTTTGGTTTGAAATCTCAAAATTCTTATTTCTGTGCACCTTTATAAAATAATGCTACCATATAAAAACCACTATGAATTTTTTTGAGCAAACAATACCCAAATTAGATGTGATGTAGTCATAAAAAAATTATATACGGTCTCAATAGATATACACATCCACCATAGATTGCGTACAATAAGTTAAATTGTAAAAATCCACTCTCAATTTATTCAAAGAATAAATTCAAAATGATAAACATTTGTCAAAAATTTGTAGTCCTCCAAGCACCATGCATACATCTAAGTTATGTCAGAAGAGAATCAAGACACTATAATAACATATGATTATCATATTTAATATTGAAATATTTCAAAATATTAATATGTAGTCCTGAATAAGTAGAAAATTGCCTTGCTTTAGGAAAAATTCATGTTTATTTGTTCGTTATAAATGTATAGTGAATAAAGAACAAGCTATTGAAAGATAATAATTTTATGTAGGATTTAAAACTAAGAAAGAGGAGAAAAGGGTGAAAGGTAAGTAAATGAAATTTTGGGCTCTGATACCAATGACATGATAGAAATAATATTGATGGAATTATAATGAAATTATATTTCATGATTCAAGAATAACAACAGTAAACATTACAATAAATAAGCCAAAGTGACTATTCACATCACATTCCCAAAATGACTTTTCCTATTCCTATGGGAATGGAGAAATTATTGAATGACACAAATTCATGACATCTAAGTTAGACATCTAGGAATAATAGCAATCTACAATATTTTTACATTAATTTTAGGAAAAAATATGCTACATAGTTTAAAATTATAATATTTTCATCATGGAAAAATTATTCCACCTAAACAATTAGGGGTTGTGTGAAACAATTTTTTTATATATATAAATGATCTAATAAAACATTTATACATGTGTGCATTATCAGTTGTACTTGACACCCATACAAGTTTTTTTACATATTGGGAGAAGTAAATGAAAAAAATAAACACAATGCCAAAAATGTTGAGTATCATGATCTATCTAGTTAATTGGTCTAAATTTATAGGAGGCTATAGGACATGGAGGAATGGCATCAATTATGATCTCAATTTTATCAACGGTTGTAGTCCATTTAGTGGAAAAACCAATATGCCCAAAAGACTACTTAGCCTAAAGAATTGTTATTCATCAGTAATAGTGATGATGTATTACAATTGATTATGATTAAAAAATGTGTAACATAAATAGTAAGGTCAAGAAAGGTGACCAATGGTACTGATAGTCATTAATTAATCCATAATCAATTGGGAAGGATCAAGTTTATAAGCTATAAATGAGATGTTTTTTGAGGTGGCCAACACCCAATGGAGAAATGTTAAGAACCCAATCCCACTATCTGATTTGTACCTATTCAGTTAGGCTCAACCAACTAGTGGAATAAATTTGAAATGGAAATGAAGGCTCATCCACATTTGAGTTGAATAGGGAGGATGCTCCTATTAATATTATTAAGGTAAATATGACATAGTCCAAATAATTAATTTGTGAATCATGTATGCCCACACAGTTCTAGATAGTATATTTGTCCCTATCCACATTTATTTGATCAATTGCATGTTAGCGTACACATATCAAAGCTATTATTATTCTTTTTTTTAATTCATTTTTAGTTTTATGGAAAAAGATAATAGAACATAGGCCCCTAAATGTACTCTTTTTTCTCTAATGTCTTCAGATATATAAGTAATTAGAGCCACTCTAGAACAGTAAATAATTTGGGTGTTGCAGATGTATAGGTGTTGCCTCATGTAGATTAGATTAGCAAAATAAAAGATCAAAAGAAATCAAACCCTTTATCTGTAAATTTATTTTATATTTCTTTGTCATCTACATAAACTTGCCTCATGTATAGGTGTTGCGTCATGTAGATTAGAGTAACAAAATAAAAGATCAAAATAAAGTGCTTGATATTCTTGACACTTTTTGAAGTGCCCCTAATGCCTTCAATAATAGATCATGATCATTTATAAACAATTCTACTAAAAATACTAAAGGTGAGTTCTTACATTTAGATTAATTAATTATTTAAGATATACTTGTAAATCCTATAAATTTTTATTTACACATATCTATAATTTTTAATTTAAGGTCATTCATTTATTACATCAGAAGTGTTATTATTAGGGTGGCATCCCCAAAAATTCATCTTGTGGTATTGGAGATGTGAATCTTTAGGCATAGATGGGTTTATAGGGCGGTATATGGTAAAATCAATTTCAGAGTCAATAATCAGTTTCCAGTAGGAAGTAATACATAGTAATGATTGGAATACTAGCCATTTCATGTAGTAAAAGTGCACATAGGAAAATTTTGATGGCAATACAACCATTGTATTCAAAGTAGGTCAAAGAGGAGAAACATGATTCACTGGATTGAGACTATTTCAAGAAATTAAGTAGTGAGTGGTAGGAAGGATTATGGGAGGGGGGTTTGAAATCGAAGGCTGAAAGGTAAAATGAAAATCAAACCAAAACCAAACAAGAAAATAATTTTTTTTGGGTAATCCACTACTGTAGAAAAACCACATACTAAAATATATTAAAAAATGTATACTATATAATCTAATATGTAAATATATATATTATATGATCTAATATAATATTAATATATATTATATTATCAAATATAACAATAAAATATATAGTATATAATATGATGTGGCATTAAACTATATATTATATAATATGATTTATAAAATATAATATTCATATAAAAAAATAAATTAAAATATATATTATATAATCAAATATAATAGTTAGATATATATATATATATATATATATATATATATATATATATATATATATATATATATATATCATATATTATGCAAATAATATTTTATGTATAAAATATGATCTAATATTTATATGTAATATATAATATGTATATTTTTTATATTGGTAAGATGGGTTTTGTAAAGTGAATTAAATTGATGGTATAATATGGTATAAGGCATAGCTTGTAACCTTTTGAAATTCAGTATGCTCATTCACAGCTTAAATTCAAAAGCACATATTCAAAATGTAGATTTACATTTTATAATATTAAAATAATATTTTCAAGGGTTCATCAATATACTCTCTCATTTTATTGAATGCATCCCATTAAAATTTTGAGAACACTTTCACGAATTTTCTTTCTAGCAAAGTTTAACATACCACATTTGCCCTACCTTCCATTCTTCAAGGGATGTGTCTTGGATGTGAGTGAAGAGTTTATGATGTTAATTGGCATAAGCATTTAGTCAATTAAGTGTGATAGAGAATGTATGCTTCCATGGACATTAGGGCACCTTGCAGTCATAATAATAGTAGCAATTACTATTATTGTTTAGTAGTTTAAAATGTCCTTTAATTTTATAAAACTGTCAAACATGAAGTAAGAATTATAAGTGTTGGAATTTTGATCACATTTATTAATTAAATGCATTTCCACTTGGAGGCCATTATAATTTACAAATTATGGATTATGAATAAATATTACCAATAGTAAGGAACTAAACCACATGGTGAAGAAACTTACTCACATGGTATAAACTAACATAACTAATGTAATTGTTTCCAAAAAAATATTCTAATTTTATGAACTCTAAAATATTGAATTATTTAATTTAAATTTAATTAATTCAGTTCTCTACAATTTATTAGAAAATATTTAATGGCAAGATTAATAGTTCTCATTATTTAAGCCACACAATGTGTTTGTCGCAAATGACTATCGTCTACGGTCATTTTTATATTTTCATTGAATATCTTGGTGCTTACATGAATCTTGCCCTATGTAAGTATTTCATTTAAATCTCAACTATCCTTTTATTTTTATTTTTTTAAATGTGACATCATAGGGACAAAATAACGAACTAAGAAAAGGTATATATTTTGAATGTTAGGGTTGGTGGAGACAAAATAATACTTACATCATGGAGTGTGGTGTTGAAAGAGCAAAATCAGATATGCCAACAATTTGAAAATTGATTATTTAAAACTATTACTTGAAAATATTAAAATACATCTTGTTGGTCTTCTCTACATTATGGTCATCCGAGTGGCTCCTCCAAATCTGGAGGTGATGGCAGGGGTTGGGGATGTCCTTCCCCATCTCATGATGGTGACATCAGAGGCTAGGGTCCTTTCCACCAAGCCAAATTTACATGTTTGGGTCTATTAATCTTCTCTAAAATAAATTAAAGTGAGGCATTCAAGACTTACAAAAACACTCATGTGGAGCCTTTTCTTATGTCACAAATCTAATATAAATAGATACCTCAAAAAGGATATCTCTCGGTGTCTTTTATATAGATTTATGTAAGATAGGTATGTTAGTAGTATTTATTTGTATTATGTATTTATTTAACATATAGTATGAAGTTTTTTCATAATCTTTTAATGTATATTATACATCACATTAAATCATCCAAAAATTTAATATACATAAGACAAACGAAATATTTTTAAATCAATTAGTGAGATAGTATTTTGACAGTCCAATTTTTGGATAAAACTATGTTAGAGTTTTTAGACCGATGTTTTGGTTCACACTCCATGAACTATCATCAGGGTATGATAATGTAAAAGAGTTTTATCTAGAAAATTTTTAGTCTTATTTGTTCATCATATAAAAGTGTAATATATATATGATAAAATTATTACACTAAAGAATCATTTAATATTCATCATAATTTGACATACACATCAAATAAAATGTCAAATAATAAATTATTTCATATTCATATAAATAAATTTGTGATAAGTACATGACATTATTTACCTGTTAATAATTTCAACTTCTCTTCTTCAACATTTCATTCAAAAATTTAGTATTCATTTTTCAATTTTTCATTGTGGTCATATGTAAATCATGGTAATATTCTTATTCATTCCTTTGAATTTAAATATGATATATCCACAAATGTTAACCATGTTCTTTGTTTTTAACCTATGTAAATTGTGGCTTTTGAAAGTGTCAAACATTAGGATTTTGTATTATGTTTTTTCAATCTAACAATAAGGGTAGTTGGTTTATGCATCCCCTTTGTATTGGTGTACTTGAAATTGTACATATAATTTCATCTTCAAATACTATTCTTGAGTAATTATCAAACTTGAACATAACATATGTTAGTGGTTCTAATAGGGCACTTTTAGGTTTGTATATTATACTTTGAATATACATGATAGAACTCCAGCTACAAGACCTAATTCTATATAAATATTTAAGGTTAACATGACTCTTTAATACTTACCAATTAGTAATTCTTCATCAATTTCATAATTTGGACCTCCTAATGGTGCACTGACATTTTTTACCTTAATTATAATGATACATCCAATAGGTCATTTAAATGAATTAAATTTTATTTTTTTGAGATTATGCACATTATTATTCGTGAAAAAACAAATGAATACTATTTTAAAATTATTCATTGGTGACTCTATATATTCTAACATTAATTTTTGTCATCAATAGCTTCTAATAATTAATTATAAAATTTAAATCTCTTAGATTTGAGAGAATATGATGAGAAATTTAAATGTATATTATTATCGTATGGTGATTTATCACTAATAAGATGTAATTATTCCAAACTCTAACCAAAATGATAGATATACCTCCAAAAATCATGTTTGCAATCTCAATAAATTATTAATGAAGTTGAGAGTCTATGTTTTATATCAAAATTTATCCAATGAAGTTCATTTAATCAATCAATTTATATTTTATGTGGTGGATATCTTCTTGAAATCTTTTAAATCTTTTTCCTTATAATTTAATAAAATCTTTGATTAAGATCTGAAATTTTGAGTGGATGGTTGAGGCACTAATATTGAATGTTGGAAATCTAGTTGGTGTATGTAATATAAGTGAAAAACACTATGGGAATGTTACATCTTGAAGAGCTCAACATATGACACAAATTAGAAATGATTTTCTTGTGTCTGTTGCTCCTTGAATTATCACGCATAATGAAAATATATTTTGACCTTGATGATCATGTGTCATAATTATATCTAGTGTTTATTTTTGGGTTTATAACCTAAGGTTCCATAATTCATATTTAGTGATATATCATCATCTATGAGAAACCCCTTATCTTCCATGGTGCTTATGAAATTTATCACTTTATTTATCTATTTTTCATCTTTATATTTGTTATTTCATGGTGATTGTCTATCAAAATCTCTTATTTCTAACATATCTATTTTTGTAACTTCCATAATTTGGCCATATTATATCCTAGATATGATTTTCCACTCTGTTCCATTACATTTTGTGGAATTCGGGCATCATCCTCATATTCAAAATTACTATGATTTTCAACATCTTCTAGAATAGTCATTCAATTGACATGCTAAAAATTGTTATTGAATGTCTCTCAATTTGATTTTATTTCATCATCATCAATTCCAATATAACTTTATATATCAAGAAATATCTCGTAAAATAATAACTTTGACTAATAAAAATCAACCCATTTATGTGATTTACGTACATGTATGGAGAAAAACCTTGTGAATAGTCTAAAAATATCTATGATACTCCATGCCTTCCATTTATTATCTCTTTTTTTTTCTTTGGATTATATAAATAAAATCTATATTCCTTAATAAGTGAAATGCTTTACATGGAAAAAGGAATGTTATTGTATCCATAAATAAAATATTTTGTATTCTTACCATGGTCATCTTTTTTTTAGCTCCCTATTTGAATGCCTCATGTGAAGCATTTAAAGGGATAAATATTTTTATTCTCTATGATAACAGAAGCTCCAATAACATATGACACGTTTCTTGTGCCCCAATGAGTCTTTTAATAATTATTTTAGTTAGAATTATTATATATTCTCTTATTTATAATTCATTAGGGTTTTAAATGTTTTCAATTTGCATCAACATTTATTGATAAGTTTTAAATCTCTTCTCTACTTTTATTGCATACTTGGAAATGTAATTAACTATACATGTTTGTAAATAATAGGTTTCCAATCTACATTTTCTATCCACACTACAGTATGTAGAGATTGGTTATATTTACCCTATCATGGTTTCTTGTAGGCTCAAAATTTTTATCTCCTATCTCTGAGTCTAGATGTGATTTATATCCCTCAAGATTCAATGACCATAGTGCATTATACCTATAAATAATAATAACTTGATTGTTAGCTCTTTCACACATATTATTTTTAATATCTATACAATTATTTAAATGATTTAACATCTTACCTACACACCATTCTTCTTCATTTCTTAAGTAGATAAACATCCTCTCTATACATTGTATGTTGTTCTACACAATTGAGTATCTCTTCGTAGGCATGTTCTACATCCACCTATGTAAGTTGTCTTGTATTTTGAATACATGGATGTTGAGTAAATTTTTTTAATTCCTAAAATTCACAATATATAGTAATTCATTAGCTACATTTATAAAATAAAAAAATGTATTAAACATAGACTTGGAGAGTATTGATAACATACTTATATATTTTGTTGGTGTGGATCTTCTTGAGGATTCCATGCATTAACAATAGATTTCAAGTATTTCTCAACATTTTTCCATTTATAATCATTTTTCCAATCAATGTTGTCTATATTTGGTGCTCTATCTAACCATATTAATGCATGCACATGTGGTGAACCTCTATGTTGTCAATCATAACCAGACCAGTAATATTTTACTTTCATTCCTTTTTGAAATATAACCTTATGAAAAAAATTTATGGCTAAAGTGCATGTAGTGTGCCACTATATGAGGATAATCAATAATATTATATCTTTGCCAATTTTAAGATTCTCATGGATTTTTGAGTTTTTTCCCTGGCATTAGTTCATGTAAATCAAGTCAATATATATCAACTACACTCAATGAATAAATTGGTGAGTGATCCAAGTTGATGTGGCATGCCAATTAATTTACCATGACAATTTTCCCAATAGGAGCTTGTATCCTTCAAGATGGTGCTAAATTGCATCAATCTATCAACTAAATGGGAGTGGGACACATTATCCATACGCTCATGTAACTCATTGATGGTGATTAGAATATCTTAAAGACTCATTTTCACAAAACATTGTTGATGATTTTTTTTCATAATGACTCATTATCATATTAATCATGGAATATCTAAATTAAAGGTGTCAACTAAAACAATGATCCATGTATCAAAATAAATGTTTCAAAAAATCATAAAAATGTAGTCATCTCAACTTTAGTTTTTCCCAATTACATATTCCATCAGGGATTAATGTTGTAAATACCATATCAAGTAATCCTAATGTGACATAGTCAGTAATAGGAAATGCTTCAATCCTTTGCCAATCAATTAGTGATCTAGGATCTGCATTAGGTTTATTTACCCATACATGGATTAATTCTATCTCTCTTGGGGAATTTGGTGGTATGGAGGCCATTGGTGTTGTGTGATTAATGATATTTACTTCATCCATATCTATCATTGGAATTAAAAATACAACTTCATTTGCATCAAAATAAAATTACATATGGACAACGTTTAATTGGTTTAAGATGTTTACATCAATGTTAGATATAAGTTCACTAAGAGAATTGGCATCAGTTTGAACATTTGAATAGAACCTATCATGTTTTATTTTTTTTGCAAGTGCCTTATAGACATGATCTCTTTTGATAGTATATTTGTAGTTTATTCAACATGTATCCATCCTCTGAACTATAATCATTAACAAATATTCTATTCAATGTGTAAAAACCTTAGCTATTTATTATATTTATCATAGAAGCATTATTTTATGCCTTTAGATTTATATTGACCTTCAGTTGCATGTGTCACTTGTTGGATTGGGTTGACATGAGCTATTAAAACTTACTTAACTTATGTTTAGTTTTCAACTTGTAGGACTTGTGGCCCAAGATCCATATTGTTTGATGCTAAAAATTGATGATAGCCTTTCTCTTCTCAAAATATATTACATACAAGGTCTCCATGTGTTCAAGAAACATTCATCCCAATGTAAGTTTATTGAAAAATAGTGAAGCAAGATTATCTAGACCATTTTGAAAACTAATTTGAAAAGTTTTCAAATCTCTCCCAAGAATTCAATTGGGATTAGTTATATTTTTTCCCTTTCAATTTTTTAAAATTTTATTCATATTCTTCTTCTAAATTGTGATGTTGACTCTTTTTCTAAATTATTATTTTGCATTTATTTTCTTCTACTATGTTGTGATGCTATTTTCACTTGTATATCATTATTTTTTGTATTTTATGCAATATCAACATACATTTAATCTTGAGCTACATTCTCCAGTGTTTGAATCACATGATGTAATGATATTGAATTTACTTCTTCAGAATTAATGTGAATGTTTTAAATTGATTACTGATAGTACCTTTGATATGTTTAATGATGAAGTTCTTATTTGTCTTTTCTTTCTTCCTCAATCAATTGATCTAGATAAATTTATATTTAAAATCTTGTTCTCAATAAATATTTCTCATCTTGAGATGTTTGTTCAAGCATTTTTCATCTTATATTTATGTTGTCATTTTTATGCTTCCAATTCTTCAACTCTCAATTTATCCCTGTGTTATTGAAATATTTGTCGATCATTATCATTCCAAATTTTTATTTCTCCTTCTCTTTATGCATCTATGTTTTGTTTTCTTTTTCTATGATAATGAATTTGATATTATCTTTGTTTTTCTCTTTAATATTCTCTTCACTGTTCTTCACTTTCAAAATTCAATCTAGGTTGACCCATTTATATATAATTTTTAAAAACAAAGTATAAATAGTTTAATAATATTTATTGCATATAGAAAATAATATAAGTATAACAAAATTTATTAAAATTAATATAACATAATATACAAATTTAAAACTCATCCTTAATAATATATATTTATACTTAAACTTATAGTAATTATTAAACATGATGTTTACCCAATAGGTTTTTAGCTTGCTTGAAAAATATCAATGCATTTAATCATTGTGGGATTTAAACTTGGATCAATTCACTTTTAAATTTAATTCCACACCAAAACTCTACATAATATGCTTGAACTGTATGACTTAGATTTAAAAAGAAATAGGAAACACTTATTTAACTATATTGTTAGATTTTAGATGTGTAAAATAAATCAAGAAATAATATTTAAAATAAAATAAAAAAACAAAATTATAAAAAATAAAATAAAATAATGTTGGCCCAATAAGTTTTAAACGTGTATCAGTTGACATGTAAATGTAAGTGTGCAATTGGTCTAGCCAGTTCCAATGCATGCTCACCCCAGAATAATAAAAATAATATAATGTCTTTGTATGTTTTTTTTTTCTAAAAATAATTAAAATATTTAATGACATGAACATTATTTTAGTTCAAATTATAAAAATTGAAATAAAAAAACATATAGATTCATGTAAAATATTAAATCCAATCAAGATAATATTTTAAATACACACAATTATTTTTGCTTTAATAATTTCTATCTAGAAATATACCTCATAATTGTAAAGGTATTATAAGTGTAAATTATTTGATATTATAGTCATAAAAATAAATTATACATCAACCTATAAAATCAAAAGAAAAAAACATATATAATTCCAACTACAATGGCTTCACTTTCCTTGAAATTAATTTCATTTCTAGTCTATGCAAATAATTTTTTTGCTAACAATATTTCATAGAGGATTGAAATTAAATGTAATGTGTTAAAATTTATTCTAGTTGAATACTTCTATGAATAAATGGATGAGTTCAATTGTAAGAATACTAGCACAATTTTTCTAGCCATAAACTTTTTACTATTTTTTTGTTTCTGTTGTGGCCCAGCCAAGTGAAAATGTCATTCAATCAGTGAATTTGTTCTCTTATTTATTTTATTTATGTAAATATATATACCTCTATATTTATGTATCTTAGGATTCTTGAAAATAAACTATGGGGGAATGAATAATTTCAACAATTATCACATGAATATGTGTTTTAACCTTATAGGGTTTAGCTAATGTAAATCCTATGTTTGAATAAAGGGTTGAGTCAACTAAATCAAGGAGATAATATGCATAAAATATATCAACTAATTTTATATATAATTGAATATATTTTACTTTGTTAAAAATAGTAATAAATAGTGTAAATAAAGATTTATCTTGAAAACCCTTGATATGGAAAATTTAAGTGCTAGAAATTGAGATGGAAGCTAGTTTGAGTGTCATCAATGGTATCCATACATTATAACACTTACTAGACAATAGTTACATAATTAGATAGTAGTATCATGTGTCTCTAGTGTCTTAATATTTCCAATACTGTCCTCTTTGTAGGATTGTCTCAAATTTCTAGGTGCACCTATTTTTAGATTTTTGGGGTTTATTCCTGCATGATCAAATTCTAGAACTCTGTATTGTGCCTATAATGACTAATTTATGATGAAAACACTAATCATAATTAAAATTAGGGTATTATTTGAAGTGTTTTCATTAGTAGGATAGGCTAGACATCCTCAATACACCATTGTGAAGAGAGTTTCTTACATACCAATACTCCGAAGAGAGATCAAGATCAATGTAGTTATCCCCACCTAAGTACTAGTGTAAGTGTAATTTATGATAATATTATAGTGTATTTGAGTACCTTGAGTGTTTTTGAGATTTTTAATTTAAAAAAAATAGATTAAGTATATTATAAATGGTAGTATGTAGAATTAGGACATAACAAGGATTGATAACCTTAATTTTTCTCAACTTTTTTTGTATCTGAATAAGTATTTTTCATCAAATTTATATGTAGTGGATAATGTTGTAGAAAAATATTACACCCTAGGGAACTCTATACTAATGAGGTGATGTACCAAAATATTAGTCCACAAGCACACTTGCATATACACTAAGAATGAATACTATCGAAACTAACTTCAACTCTATGACCTTCTACCATTAGTGTTTCTCATAGAGGAATATTCTTATCCAAATCTAGAGGTGGGTGAAAATAATATATGGAAATAGACACTACTAGTCCCTCTCATACTTTAATATACACTCAACAAACATATACACTTTATTCAACCTGTTAGAAGAGATACCCATCACACAAAACATGTAAGGGAAACATGAAAACAAGGAGAACATATTCATCACTTAACATCAAAATTACACCACTTAACACACTTAGGAAAGGGATTTTAGAGATAAAATAAACATTAGATGTCTTGTTCAAAATTTTTTTAAAAAAATTCCAAACCAGTAGGGCTTCATCATAATAGATGTGTACTAGATACAATTGGCAAAATGGCTTGCATTTATAGATCATAGGAGAAGAGAAAGAAGAAAAGAAGTGGAAGGGTCATAGGTGTCAAGATATAAAAACTAGTTAAAATTTTATATAATAAAGTTTAAAATATGTTAGGAAGTGGTCTTTGACAAGTGTCCATTTAAATTGTGACATTCTTATTTGAGTTGGCATAGGGGCTCTTTACCTTCCTCTTTAAAACTATCTTCATGATGAGGACTTCAATTGAATACTTGAAACTTACATAAGGGTATTTGACACATTTTAACTATCATTAAAAGGTGGAAATAATATTTTAATATTCCTCTTATGCCACTAAATTGATATCCTTTCATACACCGCTTATTGTCCATTGTCTAACATCCACTCACTAGTCTTCTAGGCCTTACTCTTCACACTTGTCATCAGAATGACTTAAAATTATCCAAGAAATGTTTTTAAAAGGTGTTATGACACATTTTTAAGACATTTTTGTCCTATGTTATATCATATATATCTTCATGAAACTCCAAACATGCTTCTCACTTCCCATCTTGGACAGTCACATTGCCTTCTCACTATCTGACATTGATTACTTGTGATGAATGAGATAATAAAGGTAATTTATTTCTTAACCAAGGTGATAAATTATTATGAGATGTTTTAAAAATTATATAAATACCTTCTTAAATGGTTGACATTCAACAATTCTTCCATGTACCTATAGAACTAGTCAAATCTTCTAGGAAACCCCATATTAGGTCTATCCATATAGAAAATAGTACAAACAAAATGAGATTTAAGGATAATATGAGAGTTGTAAAAATTTATATATCAATTAAATTAAAAAATTTACCACCTTTAAATTCAAATGTATTGATGTCTTCACCATCGGGTCCAAACAAGGGTTTTAGGAGGGTTTTTGGTAGTTTTGGTTGTTAGTGATAGTTCATAAGATCCTAATGTCTAACTTCCCAAAAAATACATTGAGTTTTATATATATAACCCATTAAAATATTATAAATCGTTGGGTTTCCATTAAATCCCTCCATACCTATGCAATCCCTCCAAATAGGTATGAGCAAATGAAAATGACCTTCGAACTCTTTCTCTGCATTTTGAGTTGGCTTGAATGATCAACCTTGTGTTGTTTATTAAAAAATAATATGTTTAGTATGTCCTAAAACCTAATATAAATTTTATAAAAGTTTTTAAAAGGTTCATATAGTCCTATGTAACAAGATAAAGGCCATGAGGGTTTAGGCCTAGTCTGTGTTCGACAGTGTGTTTTGACCCTCTATAAGTTTTTAAATGACTATAGGGCCTCATAAATGATTGTTTACATGTAAATAAAACCCTCACACAATATTATAATTTTTATAAGACTCAGTCATTCTTATAATTACTCCTCACATACTAACCTACAGATTATGTTATTGCTAGAGTACTATCTATTTGTGACAAAATAGAGAGTATCTCCACTATTGGTATGATGAAAGTGAGGTAATGGGGAGATATTATAGGTCATAGTGACTAGATTCACAATTATTAAATGTTTGATCACTTTTATATAGATTTCAACACTTTATAATATCCACACTAGCTTTTAAGACGGTGACTGTGGGCAAGATGATTGGGCACGGGATTAAATCCCTATTTGATCAAATATCTCTATTTCCTTATAGATGATAAGAACATGAAATTTATGTTACCACTATGAGAGTTTTATTAAAATTTAATCATTCAAAACATTATATAATTATTCATCAACCATGCATATGTATCACATGGACCTGTAATATTTTATAGTCTATATTGGATGTGTCACCTATATGTGGCCATTAGGGAGGAAGTGAAGAATTTTTACAGGTGTACATCTATGTCAAATAAATATTTTTAATACCGCTATCTCATTATTAGATAAATATAAATTATTCCACACTTAGTGAGAACATCTTATGCCTTAGAATCATGCTCTTATGAACGTACTATAAATCTATAGATGGCTAAGTGTGAGTTTTGAAGACCATTATAATTTAACATTTAATTAATATCCTACCTCTAAGGGACTTATGAAAAATTAATATACAAGTTTGAGGGTTTATTAAACATGGTTATCCAACATGAACCTCTAACAACTTTGTCAAACTTGCATCTAACCACTAGCTAGAATTAGCTTGTAGAATGCCAATCTAGAGATTCTCATTTGGATAATCAAAAACACTTATAGGTTATCATTTCATGTTTTCCTACTATATTTCTCTTTCCTAGTTCCATATTGGAGTAATTAGGACATATACATACTTGGTGAGCTCATTTCATGCTTGTAGACTAGGTTCTCATCTCTCAATACCAATGTGTTATGTGACACTACACGCTACAAGCTCATTAGGCTCAAAAACAACATGTTTACTAAATATCCTTAGTGGGAAATTGACTGGGTTGAAATGACTCAACAATCACATTCTCCTTAGCCTAACACTCACATTATTGTGTCAAGACATTGATCCTAGGTCTAAGTTGTTAGTATGAAGCAACTAGATCCTCTTAGTCCTTAAGAAACTTAAGCAATAAAGCTTAATTTTTGAGGAATGATCTCTTACTCAGAGAAATTAAGGTAAATACCCCCTTTAAACAACTTTTCCAACTCTTCCCTATGTACATTACTTACACTATTTTAAGATTAACCCTATGACCCTTTATGATTTGAGAAACATCATTCAATTCATGGAATGAATGTAACCATATCTCCTATGGTTTTTGAAGGATATTCCATGTTTTGTACACACCTACAGGTAATTTAAATGACTTTGAACATTGAGAGTCTGATAGTCTTTGATTAATTTCTTAGGAACTCAATTCAAACAACTTCCAATTCCTTAATACAAACCCTTTGTGGAGAAAATTGACCCTCCATGTTTTAAGAAGAGAAGCACAAGCACATTAACCTTGATCTGAAGCTACTCATAGAAGATAAATGCTAAAAATGTGGGGACATGTTCTGTAGACTATTGTAGTGATGCATCACTATCACAATGAAGTGATCTTCCTTATGGATCCATGTTCACATGTACCAAATTATATTCAAAAAACATAGAAATGAAGATAGAGATCTAAAAGTACACATTACACCATTTGGAAACATAGGATCATGCCAACAGATAAGAAAACATTAAGGTGTTGGAATGCACAATCAATTAGGAGGTATTAGTAGACTTGAAGATGATTCATGAAGCTTATTTCACTAATTTGAAAAATATTTCCAAGGAATGAGGGTATAAAGAGTTTACTTTCATCCACCAAATGCATTCCCTTTAATTCTACCTAACCTTACCATAGCTATAGAAAATTGGTGGACTTCTTTGACTTACATAATAGAGAAAGGAGAGACACAAAATGGTTTTATCTATTTTTTGACATATCAAGTCATTCTGAACATAGAGATGACTTATGGGGAGTTGAAGACACTTTTAAAGTTTGCGCATGTGCCATACTTGTCCTGTAGTTTGTACAACTTTAAAAACTCCCACTTTTCAGCTAATTTTCTAGCTTCCAACATTTAAACCTTCAATTATCAATTAGAAAACTACTTCTTTAACCCACCTTAACTCATTAAACATTGAATAACACCTTTACACCCTTGTCCTTAGAAGTAAATTGTACAAGTTCATTAAATGACCTAAAATATAGCCTAGGATGACACAAGGACAATTTATCAAGTGTGATCTAGATGAAACATAGTTTGTGACCCTACATGACCATGATGAACATTTTATAACCTAGGAAGGCCTATAGAAGTTCAAACATTCATGGGGGTTGACTTAATTTGACAAGGGGGTCAAATTAGTCAATATTTTAGCAATTTCTTAGGGGTAGCATGCTTTTTATGCTAAATACTAGTTGCCTTCTCCTATCCTTAAGAAATGGAGTCAACTATACACCACTTTTGAAATTGAAAATCCTTTGATTAAACACCAAAACACACACTAAGATAAAATTTAATAAACACACAAAGAAAGACAAAGACACACACTTGTGTTCTAAATAACACTTAGGGAAAAGACACACAACATAATTAGACTAAGTTATGTAAAAACGAACCTTAATTTAAGGGAAAATTTTCACTATATCTTTCTTAATAAGATAGAAGAGTGTATGAAGTAAACTACCTTTTGAGGATTGGATTTTATAGTTGTAACTTCTTGATGTTTTCCAACATCTTTGTCATGACCTTCAATGTAATCAGTGAAGCTACAAATAGATGACCTATGAAGGTGAATTATTCAAGCACTTCAACCATATCAATATTTTCATGAGACTCCTCTACTATAACTTGACTCAATTATGTCTCAACTAGGCATGATTTTCTAAATTCTATGATACTTTCAATAGGATTAGATTTCTCACTAGTTGCAAGCTCCTCAAGCTCATCGAGGTTCTTTGTGTAGTCCATAGAATCTTTGTCACTATCCTCCATGATGACATCTTGTTCTATCCTCTTTTGTACTTGAACTTTAATATTTCAAAATTCCTCAAGTTCTTGAAAAAATTAATTTATTACAACCAATCATATTTGCGCTCTTTCTCCTAAAGAAACATAAACTCTTCAAACTCATCCTTTTTATCATGTTCATGAATGCCATAGCAATGATATACTACATCATGATGTTCCTGAAGACATGGTTATTCAATAGACACTTTTCATTCTTTCTAAACAACCTCAGCTTGCTCTCCTTCAAGGATTAGACTCTCAAGACTTTCATACTCATTGAATATCTCTTGATAAGTTCACCATAAATCTTTATGAAAATCTGAAATTTTGTTTATATC
>JARHVA010004956.1:462500-487500 GCA_037957365.1 Torreya grandis | reverse complement strand
ATAGATGACTGAGTGTGAGTTTTAAAAACCATTATTGTTCAAATTTTACTCTATATCATACCTATGAGGGCCTTATGAAAATGTGTTATAAAAGTGTGAGTGTGTATTAAAAATGGTGATCCAACTTGCACCTATGCCAACTTTGTCAAAATTGTATCTATCCACTAGCTAGAATTAGCTTGTAAACTATCAAACTGTAGATCCATATTTATATAATCAAGAACTCTTATAGGTGGTCATTTCATGTTTTTCTACTATTTTTATCTCTCCTAGTTCCATATTTGTGTCATTAGGACATATCTAATATTAGTTGGATCATTTCATGCCTACAAACTAGGTTGTCACATCTCACTAGCAATGTGTTATGTGCCACTACAAGCTACAAGATCAATAGCCTCAAAAACACTCTGTTTACTAAAATCAATAGTGATAAATTGACTAGGTTTAAACCACTTAACCATCACCTTGTCCTTGGCCTAACACTCACCTTATTATTTCAATACATTGTGTTTATGTCTTGGATGTTAGTATGAATCAACTAGATCCACTCAGTCTTCATGAAACTTCACCAATAGAGCTGAAATTATAAGGAAGGATCCCTTAGTCAAATAAATTAAGGTAAAATCTCCCTTTAAGAAAATTTTCAACTCTACACTATGTAAATTGCATGAACTAGTTTAAGATTAACCTTATGAACTTGTATGAATTGAAAAACATCATTCAAGTCATAGAATGAATGAAACCATATATCTTGAGGCTTTAGATGGCTCCTCCATGTTTTGTACATGCCTATAGGTACTGTATATGACTATGAATAGTGAGACTTTGATAGTCTTTGCTTACTATCTTAGGAACACACTTCAAACAACTTCCAAGTTCTTAATACAAACCCTTTATGGACAAAACTAACCTTCCATGTTTTAATAAGATAAACACAAACATATTACCCTTTATGTAAAGCTACTCATAGAAGACCAATACTAAAAATATGGAAACATGCTCTAGAGACTATTATAGTGATGCATCACTAGCACAATGAAGTGATCTTGGTTACGGATTCATATTAATTCATACCAAATGAAATGGAAAGAACATGGAAATGAATATAAATCTCTACAAGTACACCTATATGCTTTGGAAATAATAGATCATGCTAATAGATAAGCAAACTTAAAGGTGTTTGGAATGCATAGTTAATTAAGAGGTACTAAAAGTATTGAATATGATTCATGAAGCTCATTTCACCAATTTAAAAAATAATTCCATGTAATTATATTACAAATATATTACTTTCATCTACCAAACACATTCCCTTCAACTTTGCTTGAGTTGTCTATACCAACAAAAACTTGATGGGATTTTTTGACTTGCACAAGAGAGAAAAGAGAAAAATAGAATGGTTTTATCCATTTTTAGACATTTCAAGGAAATATAATCATGGATATGACTTTTGGTGAGTTTAATAGAGATTTATAAATCTTCCACATGTGCTAAACTTATCCTGAAGTCCATAAAACTTTAGAAAATCCCACTTTTCAACTTATTTTCTTGCTTCCAGCATTTAGACCTATGATTATCAATTATAAAACTAATTATCTAGCCAAATGTAACATATTAAATGTTTGATATCACCTTAGCACACTTTTCCTTAGAAGGAAACAATATATGTTCATTAAACAACCCAAAATATAGTCTATGATGACATAATGATAATTTATTAAGTGTGATCAAGATGTTTGTGACCTTACTAATGACCATGATGAAGATTTATTGACCTAGGGGTCCCTATGGAAGTACAAAATTACATGGGGTTGAATTAGTTTGACTAGGAGGTCAAATTAGTCAACATTTTAGTTATTTCCTTGGGGTGTCATGCTTGCTATGTTAAAGACCAGTTGCCTTCTCCTATCTTTGGGAAATGAAGTCACCTATACACCACTTTTCAAATTGGAAAGCCTCTAATCAGATAATAAAACATGCACCAAATATAAAAGGGAATGAACACACAAATCATGATAAATACACATGCTTATGATATTAAGAACACTGATTATGGAAAACACACACAATAGAAGCAAACTAAACTATGTATATACTAACTTGAAGCATGTTTTTCCTCCTAGGTCAAAGGGAAAATTTGAACCATATCTTGTTCCATGAGATAGATGAGTGTATGATTCAAACTACCTTTTGAGAATTAGATTTGATAGCTACACCTCCCTAATGTTTTATAATCTCTTTGGCTTGACCTTGAATGTAATCATGACAACTACAAATAGATCACCAATGAAGGTGAATTCTTCAATCACTTCAACCATCTCCATATTTTTATGAGACTCCTTTGCTTCAAATTGACTCAATCATGTCTCAACTAGGCATGCTTCTTTGACTTCCATGATACTTTGAATAGAATCAAATTTCTCACCAAATTCAATCTCCTCAAGTTCATGAAGGAGATTTCTATAGTCCATCCAATATCGATCATTGTTCTCCATGAGGACATATTTTTATATCCTCTTATGCACTTGATATTCAGTATTGAAAAGTTCCTGAAGTTATTTCAAAATATCAATCTACCACAATCAATCATCTTTGCTCTCTTTCTCCCCAAGAACCACAAAAATCTTCAAAATCATCCTTTTAATCATGTTTATGAATGCCATAGTCATCATATACTTCATCATTATGTTTCTCAAGACATGGCTATTCAATAGACACTTTGTATTTATTTCTCCATAACCTCATCTTGATCTCCTTCAAGGACTAGACTCTCAATACTTTCATACTCATTAAACATCTCTTGATAAGTCTGGAAAATACTTTGATCAAACTCTTTTTGAATAGATAAAATTTTGTTTATATCTTCTCTTTCTTATCTCAATAAGGATGCATTACTCTTGTTTTCACCAAGTGGAGTTCCTATGGTGAGCTCTTCTTCACAGTCAATTCAAACATCTTAGTCTCATGCACATTGATTTTGTTCTTTTCTATTTGCCTACCATAATATGGGTTCTCTTCCAAGAGGGAATGAAGTGAGAGGTTGGTGGATTGGTTCATGGTTTAGAGAGAGAGTAAGAGGTATGATGGAGGTATCATGAATGGGCATGGGGATGGAAGTTAACACTTGGAGGGAGTTAAGTTTCTATTGAGCTATAGAATGTCACTTTCTTCAATAATCATATCATGATTTTCATTATCTTCTTGAGACCCTTTCACAACTACAACTTCAACCTCCATCATTTTAACTAAGAATTAATTTTTATGATGAAACTCCTCTTGGATGGACTTCCAAGATGGTGTAGATGTAGCTTTTTGAAGAGAAAGCAATCTGGTTTGAGTATCCACATTGTTTTTATTCTTATCATCAACTTCTTGGTTCCAAGATGAAACTTTGAGACTACTAGGATATTTTAGAGATTTAATGGGCTTTTCATGATGAGAGTGAACATGATAGGACTTCCATAGAAAATAGGAAAACACATAAGCATGGGAGAGACAAACTTATTCTTAAAATAGATTTTCACTTTCTCTATAGCCTTCATGACATCTTTCAACAACTATAAGATGCCACTCAACCTCTTAATTTTCCCATGTTGCAAGTCTATCAATCCAAAATTGTATGTAATATTTCATTTCATGGAAGTCTTCATTAATGGCATAGTTAATGTCTTCCTCAACCAATATCCACTTATTGATCAAGAATTGGACAAAGTTTCTCACTCTCTATATGAAATGCACAGGGGTCACATCAACCTCTTGATCCCCTTTCTTCATCAACCTTTCTGATTCTAATAATTTAGGCATGAGTTCCAAAAAGGAATTATCTTAATGTGTAATTAGAGTTAAAAGAGGATAGGAGCTTTGGTATTGACTTTGAGGAGGTTGTATAGGAGTTTGATAGGATGGACATGGTTGTTGGTAAAGACTACTTTCTAGAATTTTCCTCTTATGAGCTTGGTTTTGTTATTCAAGAACCTAAGGCTCTATTATTGATAGATTGCTTCATAATAATATTCAAAATACTCCACAACAACTTCAAGACCATATGGTGAAGGAATATGTTAATTATATGGTGGATAACAACTTTGATAGGCTTGTGCATAGTCAGAGTCTTAACATATCTATCCATATTAGATTTATTAGTAAAATGAAACATAATAAACTATAAAATGATTTTCATAAGTACCTAGGATGCTTATCACCAGATGATGCATTCATATTTTCCATTGGTGTTTACTTGAATGCTTCCAAAAGTCGATAGTAGGAAGAAAAAACCAATAATTCTTCTACTATTTCATACCTTGGTCCCACTAGGTGTGAAAGAACTATTGTACCCAAATATTTCACCTTAGGAGAGGGTGTCCAAACCTCTCCCATATTTGGATAACATTGGATTACCTCTAGGCCTATGGGTTTCCTATAGAAGAGGTAAACCTCTAGGTTCATGGGTGAGCTCCCTCGATTTATCTCTTGAGCTAACACAATACACTATAATAGTCACTTGGGGGAAAAAAGGGAAGAATTTCATAATATGTAAACCTATAATAATGAGGTGATAAAAACAATATCATTCCACAAACACACTTGCATATAAACTAAGAATGAAGACTACCAAAACTAACTTCAACTCTATGGCTATCTAGCATTAGTTTTTTTCATAGAGGTAAATTGTTATGCACATCTAGACGTGCATGAAAATAAGGTATGGTAATACACACTACTAGTACCTCTTACACTTCAAAATACACTCAATAAACATATACACTTTATAAGACCCATTAGAAGAGATATTCATCACATAAAACATGTAAGGGAAACATGGAAGTAAGGACAACATATTAATCAATTAAAATCCAAAGTACACCTCTTAACACAATTAGGAAAGGGATTTTAGATATAAAATCAACTTCAAATGTCTTTTTCAAAAGCAAAACAAGGTGCCAAACTAGTAGGGCTTTGCCATACTAGGTGTGTACTAGATACAATTGCAAAAATGGCTTGCATTTATAAAGTATAGGAGAAGAGAGAGAAGATGAGAAGAGGAAGGGTCACAAATCCATGTGTCAAGATATATAAACCAATTAAAAATGGAGAGAATTAAGTGTAACATAATTTAGTAATTGCTCTTGGATAAGTGTCTATCTGAATTGCATCTTCTCCTTTGAGTTGGTGTAGGTGCTCTTCACCTTCTTCTTCAAAATTGTCTTGATGATGAGGACTTCAATTGACTACTTAAAAATAACATAGGGGTATTTGAAACTCTTATACTATCATGAAAAGGTGGAAACAAGATTTTAATAGTCCTCATATTTCCCTAAACTCATAGCCTTTCATACACCACTTGTCATCCATTGTCTAGAAGCCACTCACTAGCCTTCTAGTCCTCACTCTTCACACTTCTCATTAGAATGACTTAAATTTCTCCAATATAAGTGTTTTATAGGTGTTATGACACATTTTAAATATATTTTTGTCCTCTAGTCTATCATCTATATCTTCATGAAACACAAAACATGTTTCTCACTTCCCATCTTGCATAGTCACCTTGCCTTCTCACTATCTCACTTAGACTGCCTGTGATGAATGAGATAAAAAAGGTCCTTTATTACTCAACCAAGTTTATAAACAAGTATTATAGGTTAGATTAACTCTCTAAATACCTCTTTCAATGGTTGTGATTAAAAAATTCTCCTTTGTACCTATATAACCAGTCAAATCTTATGGGAATCACCATATTAGGTCTGTCCATATAGAAGAGAGTACAGACCAAATGATATTCAAGGAGAATATAATAGTTATAAACATTTCTATATCATGTTATTGATCATTTTATGACATTTAAATTAAAATTTGTTATCTCAATAAGGGTTTTAAGAGGGTATTTGGTGGTTTTGGTTCTTAGTGATAGTTCATAAAATATTGAAATCTAAATTCCAAATGAATTACATTGAGTTTGAGATATATACCTCCTTAAAATATTAAAAAATCATTGGGTCACCATGAAATCCATCAATATAGGTATGTGTAGATGAAAGTGACCTTCAAGCTCTTTCTATGCATTCTAAGTAGGCCTGAGAAGGAAATAGGCCTAAATGACCAACTTTATGTTATTTATTAAAAAATTATAGGTATAATATTTCATCAAATCTCCTATAAATTTTCTCAAATTGGTTATAAATTTCATATAGTGCTCTACATCAAGATAAAGGCCATAAGGGTTATGGCCTAGTCTAGGCCTAACATGCCTAGTTTGTGTCTATGTGTTTTGACCATTTTTAAGTTTGAAATGACTTTAGGGCCTCCTCTATGATTATTTACATGTAACTCAAAACTTTCCACCATCTCAAAATGGTTATAATACTTATTCCTTCATCCATTTACTCCTCACATACTAGCCTGTAGACTATGTTGTTGCTAGAGTACTCTCTATTTGTGATAGAATACAGTGTCTCTCCACTATTGGTATGAAAAATATGAGGCCATGGGGATATATTTTATGTCATGGTAATTATCCTCACAAATATTCAATTTTTTATCACATTCATAGAGCTTTAAACACTTCAAACTCTCGACACTATCTTTTAGGATTGTGACTGTGTGCAAGATGGTTGTGTATGGGATTAAAACCATCTTTGATGAGATCTCTTTGTTTCCTTACATATGATAAGAAAATTAAATTTATGTTACCAATGTGAGATTGGTATTAACAGTTAATCATTCTCAACCTTATATCATTGTTCATCAACCATTCATATGTCTCACATGGGCATGAGTTATCATGCAGTCTATGTTGGTTGTGTCAATTGTAATTGGATATTAGGGAATAAGTGAAGAGTTTATTGTAGCTTTACATCTATGAAAAATCATTGTGTCTCATACCTATATCTAATTCTAATGTTAATAGGAATCATTACACACTTAATGAACCCATCTCATGCCTTAGAATCATGCTCTCATAAATGTAATATAAATTTGAAGATGGTTGAGTGTGCATTTAAAAGACCATTTTAGTTCAAATTTTGCTCTATATCCTACCTCTAAGGGCCTTATTAATTTTTTTATACAAGTTTGAGTTTTTATTCAACATGGTGATCCAAATTTCACCTCTGTCAACTTTGTTAAACTTTCATCTATCTACTGGATAGAATTAGCTTGTAGATTGTCAAGCTAGAGATCCTCATTTAGAGAACTAAGAACTCCTATAGGTGGTAATTTCATGTTCTCCTACTATATTTATCTCTCATTATTCCATATTGGAGTCATTATAACTTTTGCATACTTTGTGAGCTCATTTCATGCCTGTAGACTAGGTTCTCATCTCACTACAATTATGTTATGTGCCATTATAAACTATAGGCTCATTATCCTCAAAAACACTTTTATTATTGAATATCCTTAGTGGGAAAATAAATGGTTTGAAACCACTCAACCATCACCTTATCCTTAGCCTTACACTCACCTTTTTGTGTTAATACATTTCTCATAGGTATAGGTTATTAGTATGAAACAACTAGATCCTCTTAGTCCTTAAGAAACTTCACCAATATAGATTAAATTATGAGGAAGGATCCCTTGGAGAAATTAACGTAAATGCTCCCTTTAAAAAACATTTCTAGCTATGCCCTATGTAATTTACTTTAACTAGTTTAAGATTAACCTTATGACCCTATATAACTTGAAAAACATCATTCAAGTCATGGGACAAATGTAACCATATCTCCCAAGGTTTTGGATGGCTCCTCCACATTTCGTACATGGCTACAGGTACTATAAATGAATGTGAATAGTAAGACTCTGATAGTCTTTGCTTAATTTCTTGAAAAATCACTTCAAATAAATTACAAGTACTTATTACAAGCCCTTCATGGAGAAAACCAACCTTCCTTTATGACCCCTTCTAGTTTGATGATTGATTGATAAACCATCTATAGTATAATGGGTGTTGGTTTTACCTTAGATAGATATAGTGATTTAAATTTATCCGAGGTAATCAAATTGATGGTAGGACCTCAAAAAAAAAGTATTTATCACTTTCCAATTGAAAATTTGATGATAGGACTCCCAATATCCCCATACTTTGGTAAGAGATGTTTGCCTACTAGAAAGTCAGCTAACTTACCATCTACTTGTATGGTCATGGGATAATCTATTTTATCCCTAGAGTTTTGACACATATTTCCTTAATTATTATGTTAAGTTTAATAATATCTCTTTTGGATTGTATTAGAGGGATCTCAACATTTAATTTTCTTAGTTCCTGAACTAATTTAGACTCAGCCTTAGTTGATGTTTCATTGAGTCTTTATAGAAATAGTATTGTTGATGAGACAATGGGAGGAATGTTCTCTTTATTTTTTTCATTCCCCTATGTTTTATTGTTAGGAATAACTTGTTCTTCCTTTTCATTAGATATTTATATAATGATTGGTGGGGAATGATTGGACAATGTTTTTCCTTGCCATAGTTATGAATTATCATAGTCTATATCATTTAGTCCCATGGTTAATTCTTGTTCCACATTATAGACATGAGCTCCTTGCCTATTATTATTTGGGTTATCTATAGGTTGACCAGGTTGTTATCATTGACTTACATGTTAATTTTTATTTTATTGTGCACATTAGAAAGACTAGGCAAAAAATCATGTAGCTAAAATAACAATCTTCTTTGTTAATTGAAGGTTAGTTGAGGTAACCATGGTTGGTGGTTTTATTGAGCCATCCATAATTGTTGGTTGTGTTGAGGTACCAATAGTTTTTAAGGTATCGACTCTTATGGATACCAAGGTTGTGTTCCCCATTGTTATGGAGGTGGTAGAACAAGCCATGGTATAACCCATGTATTGGTAGTAGCCTTGGGAGCAAATTGATTTTAGGCAAAGTTGTTCCTTTGTCAATGTGAGATATAAGTAATATCCTCCACTAGTTGGGTATTTTTCTTAAGATTTTGAGGATATGAAGTATATTACAAATTTATGTATCATGATCCTTATCACAAATTCCATAAAACTCTATTTATCAAGAAGATAGTCATAATTGGCATGCTTATCTCTACATATTGGCTAGTATATGGCTATAGGTTTAATAGTATATTTGGATTTTGATTTTAATCCATCCATTGTGGTATTCAGATGTACCCATATGTTTTTTTTGAGGTTTTAAAACTCTCCCATGAGTTGACTTTCCTCACCATTCCCCTTTCCAAAATTTAGTTTTTTAACCCCAACCCTCATTCATGAGTAGTTTCTACAAATCTCAACAATATCATTACGACTAAGTTTTTTCACAACCCCTTTTCTCGTAAGGTTAATAGATTATCAAGAATCATAAACTAATCATTTCAAAAGGATTGATATACATAGATTCTCATCCAACACATATCCACATTATTTATGCATAAAGATAAATTGATCAACATAATCTTCCATATTTTTAGCTTCATTTTTCTTCATTAAAAAATGTTATTCTAATCTATCTCATACCCTACATTAATCCTCATATTTAGTTAGGAATTTAGACTCCATTTCACCCCATGTACTGATAGATTTTGGTTTTAAAACCATAAACCATCTCATGGGAGAATCCTTAAGTGTGGATGGAAACATTTCTAGTTTCTAATTATCACTTTTGTATTCATATGTTTGACAAAATACCTTGAACTTGAACAAGAATTGACTAGGGTCTTTTGTTGTCATACCCATAAAAGTAGGTGATCTAGATGGAGATATGTTTTCCATATGAGCATTCTCATCTTAGTGTTACACAATAAGATAGGTAAAAGGTTATCCTCGGGAGATGAGCTCTTTCTTATGCATCCTTACCTTATGGAGTCAATATATTACAATTTTTCTCTCCCATGTCATCCAAATATAAGTTATAAATTATGTTTCTAGGTGGTGTGGATTCATCCAAAAATGTTTGGAGGGTACTTGATTTAGATTTGAAGCTTTGTTTTACAATGTCTTTTAGCTTATATTGATTTCTCTAAAAAATATGCACCTACTTTTGGGGAACAATCCCAAAGTGTAGGCAATGGTAATTGTAATTTTTCTTCAAAAGTTTGTTGTTATTCCTCAATGGTTTGTATTTCCTCCCCTAAGGATTCATTTTTTCCCACTTTTATCTTGTGATTTGGTTCCACTTGTGGATTTTTTTGGCGGTATTTAAGAAGGAATGTACCTTTTGAATCTCTATGTATATTCATAGATTGAAATTCTTATGCTTGCTTAAAAGGAAACTATCGACTATGAAATTTAGATAGTTTACATCTTAATGCAACTTATAAAATCCCTAACATCAATGTAAAAAATGATGAGGGTAATTGGATCTTCTTCATAAAATCAACTCAATTTAGTTGATGTTATATCAATCAATCCAAAGGTTGTATACAATATGGTATGAAAATGTTTGGCTAGTAGTCTTTTATAATGGAAATAAATTACATGAAATGAACTTGAAAATTAGAATTCTATGTGTTGAAATAAAGTAAAACCTTAATATAATATTATTTAAATTAAATCAAACTTTATTGAATTGAAATTTGCTTGTGATTTAAATCACACTTTTAATTGACGTACTTGAAATGAAAATCACTCTTACTTGAAATGGAAATTGATGGAATTTGAAAGTTTAAGAAAATAAAATCAAATGCTTGAAATAAAAAAATGTAAAGATTTATAATAAACTTAGATATAAATTCTAAGAATAATAATGATGGAAAACACACACACACTCTTACAGGTTAATCAAACAATAATATTTTGAATAAGAATTTCAATGTATAGAAAACTAGAAAGACATTTACAAAATATAATTAATCTATAAATATGAAATAAATATATATTCCTTGGATTATGAAACTCTCAATATGTCCAAATTCAAATTCTTATTGATATGAAAAATAAGTTACATAAATATGAATACAACAATATTGTTATAGATTTTTCCTTTACTTCAAATATCAAATATTGAATTCTTTTTTATTTAATTATTTAATATGATCAATTTATATTATATTTACATGTACGTTTATCATAAATGACACAAATAAACAAGGTATCAAAAATAACATTTGAGCTAAATTAAGTATTTATGGAAGAAAACGTATACATTTTTCATCTTTAAATTGTTTTTTCTGTTATATTGTTGAAATGATGGTTAAATTTAATAGCCATATGATTATGTTTTAAAAATATTAGTTAGTAAGGAACATTTCTCTTCTTTTTGTTAGTGAATTCAATTGCCTAGCTACAATAGATTTCAAATTGTTATTTTGTGCTCTCCCTATAATTATTTGAATCAATAGACTCTATATATTTTTCTATAGAGTCTATATCTTTGTTATGTTATTTCCAACATTCTCCATGATCTATGCTTTAATAACAATTTATATATTTAATCACTTTTAAATAAAATTACAACAGTCCACACGATCACTTTAAATATTCTTATAGAGCCATGGGATCTATTAATCTCCATGACTATAATTAAAATCTTGACATTGATAATATTTAAATATGCCTCTTAACAACTGGTACTAAAACTACATCATGACACTTGTTAAAACTACCAAAAAAATGAATTTATATGTTCCTCACCATGTTCCATAGGTCTGTCATGAAAGCCACAATTTAAATTTAATGGTTGTATGATTGCATCTACGTTTACTTATCACATAGTACAATCAATATATATATATTTTAAATAAGATGGTACTTATTCGATACAAGAGAATATTTTAAAGACACCATTAAAAATTAAAAATGATCATAGGAAATATATATTTAATACAAGATGTGTTGTTCTTCAAACATAAAATGTAAATGGGAATTATTGGATAAGTGTCATAAAATTTGGGAAGGTAGATGGCAAATTCAATCTCTGTGGGTAAATCCTATATGGGAATTTGGACCCATATACTTCTCAAATTCAAAATTGGAAACATTTGTAGTGTGTCCTTGGATGACCTCATATGCCAAGTTAAAGAATCTTATAATAAGAATTCTGCCCTAGCCCAGCTCTAGCATAATTTATAACATAACCAATTATAAGCCTTTTCCATAAAGCTCCAGGTATATCATAAATGATCAATGTCTTATTAACTATCAAATCATAAGACACATATCAAGGGTCCTACCACTCCTATCCTATGAAGATGGTCCTATGTTATAATTTTCTTTTATATAACTAGCCAAGCAAAGCCTCTAACCTTGGGTAAATTTACATTGTTCGAACATAAACACTTAGCCCTGGTACATTATGACTCCAATTGATCTGCCATTTTATATCCTAGGATGATTGAATATAACCCATTATTTATGCCCATCCACTGAATAAGGTCCTTACTATTGCTAATGAAAAATTTAATCTTAGCAAGGATCTTTGTTAGCATAATTTTTGGGTTATCGAGAAGTAGTAGTCTGTTAATTTTTTTTATTTCCATTGTTCCAGACCAATTGTGACAACAAATTATAATTAATTTCTAATTTATCATCCGCACAACTCTTTCAAAAGGTTCATAGCTGTATCCAAATTAGGAATCTCCATTAGGGGTTTATGACTATTCTAAGAGTCAGTCCAAAATCCATTATTTATCACCCATGAGATGTGGTTTTTGATTATGAAGTGACATTTTAGGATGAAGTTCCACAAGTGAGATCATTTGGGAGGGTTACCAACCTATAAAATGTTTTTGGAAGAGAAATCACCAAAATATTTGAAATACAAGATTCTATTTTGTAAGTCCTTGGTTTCAGTAACCATCCCCCATATAATTTATCTCAAAGCACTAAATTTTGGGAATCCAACTTCCTAATTATAGTTCCTCCACCAGATTGGGGAAGACACAGCTTGTCCCATTTTTCCAAGCGAATCATTTTTTATTCCTGAGTACCTTTCCATAAAAAATTCCACATAAGGTTTTATGTAGGATAGAGATTATGTATATGGGAATGGAACTAAGAATATACATGATGAGGGTGATTTTTCCAACCAAAGAAATATATTTTGCTTTCAAATCCATAGGGTGGGATTTGAAGAAATTAATCAACCCATCCCAAAGGGAGGATCTACCCACTCTTATAAAGATGGGAATCCCCATATATTTGGTTGGTAGCTTCCCAATTTTGAAATCTAGAATGAGATAAATGGAAAGTTGCATTGGTATATGAGTGTTAGAGAATTATATCTCTAATGTGACAAAATTGACTCTTTGGCTCAACACTCTCTAATAATTGACTATGATAAATTTGTAGGCTTTGGCTTCCCTTTTTAATAGGCTTCTGAATAGGACTATATCATCATCAAATTATTTCTCTAATGTGGTAGAATTGACTCTTTGGCCCGACATTCTCTCATAATTGACTAGGATAAATTTGTAGGCTTTGGCTTCCCCTTTCAATAAGGGTCTGAAGAGGAATTTATCATTATCAAATTACTGATCACTTATCCAATCGATCCTTTCCACCATGATTAGACCTTAGATTTTCCTAGTAGACAACACACACAAAATTTACCTTCCTAGGGCATTAACCATAAGAATGAAGATAAGGGAGAAAGAGAGTTATCTTGAGATAGACCTTGCATGGTTTTAAATAAACATGTATGCTTACCATTTATAATTATTGAAAATATGGGAGTATACAAAATTAATATATATGAATAACAATCTTTATAAAATTCAAATTTCTCCAAAGTTTTGAAAAGTAATCCGCAATTAACCTAATCATATGCCTTGTTTTAATAGATATTTAGAATCATAACTTTTTTATGTCTAGTAACTAGTGAATGAATGATTTCATGGGTAATGATAACCCCATAATGAATGTTCATGATTTGGACAAAGCCACATTATTCATAAGAAGTTAACTTCCCTAAGAGACCTTTCAACATAAAAGATATGGCCTTCGATATTATCTTATACACCATGTTGTACAACAAGATGGGTTTATAGCTGGTAAAGAAACTTTTATTCATGCCTTAGGGAATAAAATAAATACTGGTGCAGTTGATGTCTACCTCAATCCTTTGGATCTTTCAATATTCCTAAACCATTTCCACAATGTCATTCCCCACAATATGCCAAAATATTAGAAAAAGGTAGTTGAATATCCATCTAGTCCTTGGGATTTGTATTTTCCCATGGAGAAGACCTCCTTGTGAATCTCCTCACGTGAAAAAAAGGATATGAGCATGTTGTTATGGTTTTTAGTTACTAATCTAGTAATAAACTCTAAACTCTTACATTCAGCATCTAGATTCAAGGCTTTAGGATTAGAAAACAGCTCCTAAAGTAAAGACACTACTTCTTATCTAATCCTCAAAATTATTTCAACCTTGCTTCCATCCCTAACTTCAATTGTGAAGATACGGTTCAAGTTTCTTCTTACCCTTGTAAAATGGTGAAATAACTTAGTGTTCCCATCCCCTTATTTGATCCATTTTTATTTGGATTTTTGTTTATATAAGACTTCTTCCCTATTAATTAGCTCTTCCGTCTCTACCATAAGCTCCCTTTCTTTGGTGTGATAGGTGGCATCCATTCCCACATTCATGAAAACCTAGTTGAGTGCTCTTGGTTCTTATTCTACTCCTACAATTTATGTAAAAATATTTTTAAATCAAGATTTATTCCACAATCTAAGGCATAATTTTACATGGCATAATTTCTTTCTTACCATAAACATCTTTGAACCCTCCTCGACTAGGGCACAGCTCTACCACATCTAAATAAGTCTAGACAAGGTGGGATCTGTGAGCCACATTAATTAGAAATTAAAGTGGTGTTTGGGAGGATATCCATTTTTTAAAAATTTAATCTCAATTGGAGCATGATCAAAGCCTGAGATAGGAAATATATAACTATCTAAGATCCAATTTAAAGCAAAGTAGTTGGGGTGACCAAAAACTAGTCTAATCTTTATGTAATGTTACTAAAACCCTGATGCCTATTAGTCCAAGAAAAAATAACATGATTTGGGGTGAAGTCAATCGATCTCACATATTCCGTAAATTGAATAAAATATTTCTGAGATTGGGTCTCTTTGGTAGACCCACCTCTCTTTTCCTCCCTAAAAAGGATGATATTGAAGTTATCCCTTAAAACACACTACTACCCATGTAATAAAGCAATCTAGTGTTTTAAAGAATCCCATATTTTAGATTTAATAGTTATAAAATTTGGACCATAAACATTAAAATGAAATAAGATAATGTTATAAATGAAAAGAGTAATCTTACTAGCTTACCAATGTGTCCCTACACAATAAGCTTCAACTTTCACATGCAAAGGGTGTCAAAGCATTGTTAACCACTAGAGGATCCTATATAATATTGGAACCAACCACTCCATCTCCTCTAATTTTTATTCAAAAAACTCTTAGCTTTTGTATTAGAAAAATTAATTTCCTATAAAATAAAAATGTAAAAAAACTAAAAATAGAATTGTTATATAACCAAAAAACACTTGTTAGTCATGTTTAAATTGCTAACATTCTAGGATAGGATATTAATTGTGATGATTAGGGGTCTTCCACCCCTAAATTCACCTTAACCATAAGTTACTTGATTGATTTTTCTTTTCCTACTGAATCTTTTACCTCAATACAGTTAGTGGTCGATTTCATGCCTCTCTTATTAGGTCCTCCTAGGTTATGTTCAGATATTTTACATTCCTTTTGAGATAGAGACAGAAGTTTTAAGGAGTATATCTCCTTGTCTTCCTCTTCCATAAAATACTCTACTAAGGGGAAGAGTTGTTAGTTATTTGCTAATTATTTTGCTACCAAATCAGCATTATGGTCTATTGAAGGTTCCACCCCTTCCTTTTCACCAGCAATAATGGATAAGAGTTTTTTTTCCTCCTTAAAAACTATGTTACACTCATTGAGTAAAGTTTCTAGAGATAGATTATTCCCATTTTCCAATCTTTATTTAAGGGTAACTGTTATCACAATATTGATGGGCCTCCCTAACTGAGCCCCTATTTTGTCATTAGGATTCAAATCTAGGTCAACCAAATGGTAGTTCCATAGATAATTACCCTATTTAGAGGGGATTGAGGTTGGCATTCCAAACTGGGGCTTGTGGCTCGCTCCCTACCTTCCTAGGACAATCCCTTTTGAAATACCCCACTACCATACATTTATAGCACCTAAAAGGGATTATTTCTACATAGATCTTTTTCTCTATTAAATTTTCACAAGTTTTGATGTAGATCTTTTCTAGAATACCTTCATCTAGGTCTAAGAAAAAATGCATACAAATGTATGAATCCAAAAATCCTTATATGGTTCTAAGATCAATTTTGATATAAATGCCCACTGAGCACCCATTCTACTTAATGCACTTCCCACTCCAATATTCTATTTGGATCCCATATAGATGAACCTATATTTTGAATTTCTATTTTTTTCATTTAGAGGTTTGAATTTAGGAGACCAGTTTTGTAGCCATAGTCCCAGACCATCCAAAAACCAAGGGCCTCTACCAAATATTTCACGATTCTTTTCTTTAAAGGGGTAGATCACCATAAAAAATCCCTTTTGATAAAAATCAAGTACTAAAATAAAGGCCCTAATTAATCTCAACCCATCTTTCTATTGCTCCTATTATCGGTCATTTCCCTATAAATTTACCAATCAGACCATTGCATTTCAAAATCACCACACTCTCGTAGAATTTTTCATTCTAAAAAAATATTGTTCAAGCCTAGTGTGTCTCTCTCTTATCCATGTTGTGTGGTTGGACTAGAGGGAACCCCATGAAATAAGCTTATTTAGGTTTCCTGAGAGTTGGTTTGGGTTAGACCATCCCCAATCCTTCTACATTGGCCAAATCTTATGACTAAGTGGGGTCCAGGTGAGGGGGGAAATTGGGAAGGAGTCATCACTCTCCTCCCAAGCATGTTCCTCAAGGTAAGAACAAACATCTTGAATATCATATTGTAGTTACCATTTTAGATTCTTAGAGCTTAGTCATTCTACACCCTTCCCCTGAGGTTCTTGGAGTTCCTTTTGTAGATATTGCTCTCTATCCATTTGATTTATTTTCCATTTAACTCACAATTTTAATCTAAATACATGAAATTAAAATCACTCTTGCTTGAAATGAAAATTGTTGGAATTTGAAATTTTAAGCAAATCAAATCAAATGTTGAAAAGAAAAAAGTAGAAGTTTATAATAAACTTAAATATAAGTTTAGAAAATAATATTGGTGAAAAACACACACACACTCTTGCAGGTTAATCAAACAATAATATTTTGAATAAGAATTTCTACATAGAAAACTAGAAACACATTTGCGAAATATAATTAATCTATAAATAAAAAATAAATATTTCTTCCTTGGAATTAGTGGTTCCTTGCTCCTCTTTAGAATTAGGATGAAAACAATTATGAAACTCTCAATATGTCCAAATTCATATTCTCATTGATGTGAAAAAATAATTTACATAAACATGAATACTATGATCTTGTTCTATCTTTTTCACGTACTTGAAATAATATATATTGAATTTATTTATTTATTTTTAAAAAAAAAAAAAAATTAGGTAGCATGAACAATTTATATCATATTTACATGAATTATTTTTATACATGAAACATAAATAAATATTGTATCAAAGCTAATATTTTATCTAAATTAAATATTTATGGAAGCAAAATATATACATTTTTCAACTTTAATTTTTTTTTTTTTTTTTTTTGTTTTGTTGAAAAAATAGGTAAATTTAATGGCCATATGATTCTGTTCTAAGAATATTAGTCACTAAGAAAACTTTCTCCTTTGTTATTAGTGAGTTCAAATTCCTTAACTGTAATAGACTTCATCTTATTATTTTTTACTCTCCATGTAAATATTTGAATCAATAGCCTCCATATCTTTGTCATTATTGTTATCATCATTGCCAACATTCTCTATGACCTATGCTTCAATAAAAATTATCAACTTTAGTCACTTTTAAATAAAACAATAGGACCCCACACAATAATTTTAAATATTCTTATGGACCCATGGGATCTATTAATCTCCATGACTATAATTAAAATCTTAACATTGATAAAATCTAAATATCCCTCTTAACAACAAATATTAAAACCACATCGTAACACTTAATTTAAATTAAAAATAAAACTACATAAATTTTAAAATTATAAATTCTTAATCATGTTCCGTAATTTTATAATTAAAACCACATTTAAATTTGATGATTGTATAACCAAATTTATATTTTTAACATAAAATACAATCGATCTCTCTTTTTCTTTTTTAAAAGATGGTAAAGACACCATTAAAAATTCAAAATAATCATAGGAAATATATATTTAGTAGGCAAATTCAATCTCAGTAGGTAAATCATAGATGGTCATTAATATCCTTCCTCTATAAACTCCATAGATAGACTAGGATTCAAATAAGGTCAATCGAATATAGCATGCAATACTTGGATGAGCGTATAAGGACCTATAAACTCCATACATATAAAATGGGGTATATACACCTTATATTTTTCATCTTTATCATTTACTAACATTTTATACTATACAGTCTTGTTATTGCATCAATATCCAAAAGTGTTTCCTTAAAATGTGTACCAAGAATGTACTGGGATCAACTCATGGTACTTTTTGAGAGACGTGTTCCTTCATAAAATATTCATATCTCCTATGATGTCTCCCTAAAATCATGAAACCCTAAAATATGGATAAATAAAAGATCCTAAAACCTTAAATTTTGTCTAATATTTAAATCCATTAATACCCTCTATATATAACATATATGTACTTTAACTTATTATACACACACATACACACACTAGTTATTTTACTCTTATCTATCCATTTTTGTACATTTTAGTTAGCCTAGGTTCATTATTTACTTTTAGGGTTTGGAACCATATATAGAGGGATTATATTTCATTATAAACATAACATATGACATTCATCTTATCTTATTTGGCTCACATTTATAATCTTATGTACTAAAAGGAGGTCTAGACTTAATTATGGTCATTAAAGCTCAATAGGAAGTTAACTAAAGATGTGGCTTAGTATTTAGAGTCCATAATTAAGGTTATATAAGTATTATTTAAGTTTAAGTCTTAAAAATAAAACATCTTTTGTAAATTTACACTTCAGCCAAACGGGAATATTTAAGGGTAAAAAATTCTATCTCTATACTCTTTCCTTTACATAGTAGATCAAATGTTTTTTAATTTCTTTGTGGATGTATGTGTTTATCCTTAATTAGGATCCTCCTTATAATAAATAAGATGGCATAAATATAGGGTTTATTAGGATTTATAATTATTAATGTCAAATTCAGATGCTGAAAAATTCAAGACATTTATTCGTTGCCTACATATATCATTTTTTATTGTTATTTTATGTGGTTACCTACTACCTTTTTGTCGGCTTGTTTTTTCCATTTTCAGGTCTGATATATGAGCTGATAAAAGAGTGGAAAATAACAAGTGCCTACTACTTTATTGGCAGTTTATATTTCATTTATTTATTAGTGTCGGTTTATCATTTTCAAATGTGAAACCGTAAAGGGATAAAATAGTGGAAAGTTATATATGTCTAATTTATTTATTTTATTATTAATTTATGTTTCATTTATTTTTTATTATTGTCTATCTATCTTATTTAAATGTGAAGTAGTGGAAGGATGAAAAAGTGAAAAATAATAAGTATTTAATTATTTATTTATTTATTATTAGTTTATATATCATTTATTTACTTATGAGTTTAATGTGAAATTTTTGAAGGATAAAAGAATGAAAAATAACAAGTGCCTAATTGCTTATTTCTTTATTGTCAATTTATATTTTATTTATTGTCAGTGTATATTTAACAAAAATGAAATAGTATAGAGACAAAAAAGTGGAAAATAATAAGTATTTAATTAACTATTTTTTTGTTGTCAATTTATGTTTCATTTATATGTTATTGTTGGTTTATCATTTTTCGATGTGACATCACAAAGGGTTAAAAGAGTGGAAAATAATAAGTACCTAATTACCTATTTTTTCATTGTCAATTTATATTTCATTTATTTATTATTATCAGTTTATCTTTCCCAAATGTGAAATGGTACTGCGACAAAAGTGAAAAATAATAAGTGCCTAATTACCTCCTACTTTATTTTCAACTTATATTCTTTTATAGAAAACGCAGAGATTCACGAAACAAAGCAGGGGTAGATCCTTTTATTCCTTTCTGCTATTTTTAAGATCATATGAGAAGAAGAGAACAAAATGGATTTTTCCTTCTTTCTCTTGCTCAACCATCCCAAGGCAAGTCCTAGTGACATAAATATTACATCCTTGATATTCTTGTGATTAGAAAAATATTCCAATGTACATTATTTGTTTGTTTCCATCTGAAACAAACTAAAAATCCCATTAAGTTTGAGGAAATGTTTTGATAATGAAAATCCACTGAAAATGAAGAGGAGATAAAATTATGTATCATAATATATAAATGTTTATTTGGCATTGAGTGTTGTGCTTAAATATGTAAAATGATACACTTATTTAACACATAGCATTATTAAACCATTACATAACATTCATAATTTTACATGTAGCATGTATAAATTAATTTGTGGTGTGTCTTGTACAAATGCATTGATCTTGATACCCTTTGTGATTCTATTACAATTTTTTATTGGTTCACAAATAAAAACTATCATTATAATTAAATATTGACAAAATGATTCTTATTGTATGTGTTTTAAATTCTAAGTATTTAATATTTTTATATTTTGATTAAAATAAAAACACTTAAATAATTACCTCCCTAAATGCCACATTTGACTTAATGTTTCAGAAATAACATTAAAACTCAAGCTACCAAAATAACAATAGATTTAAATGAAATAAATGTTTAAAAAATGTGTCGTAGCTTGCACAAATAATTATTATAATATTAATATATATGAGTAGTAGTAATGATGATAAAAACATAATTGTTTATTATTATATATAACTATTTAATTTTATATTGAACCTTGAATCTATTGGATTCATATTTCTTATGCAATACATAATCGCATGAATAATGTGAGCAATATTGAAATGATGGAATTGACCACATATATCAAATATTATTAAATAAAGAGAGCTCATTATCATGAGTTTACATGTATTTAATATTTCCTATGAAAACAAGAGTAATCAAGATGTAATGCAATTAAAGATTATTATAACATTACCTAATTGTAATACATAATAGGTAAGGGATTCATCTTTACCTATGGATTGACTCATTAATTCATCTGAACAACAATTTGATCTTGAGAATCATTTAACTAAAGGCCAAAATCTTATCAGGGCATTAGGTTATGAAATCATTAAATTCTTGATATTCTAGTGATCAAAAAATCTTCCAAGCTAATTTTTTTTGTTCATTTTCATTAAAAATGAACTTAAAATATCACCAAGTTTGAGGAAATGATTTGATTTTAAAAATCAATTGAAAGTGAAGAAGATAAGATAAAATAATTTATAATTTATTATATATAACACTAAATCTTATTTACTAAAAAAAATTATATATATATATATATATATATATATATATATATATATATATATATATATATATATATATATATAAAAAAAATCTGTTACATCTTGATTCTTTGCTAATAAAACTATTTGACTATTCATGTATATTTATAGTGGACACATATGATATTGGTTATATTTTTTTTATTAAACTTGATATATATTCTATTATGGAATAGTAGAATTTTTTTTAGATACATGATGATACATGATTACTTACTATGAGTTGGTTAATGTATGTATTTATATTTCAACCATATTAATATATTATCTCAATTATATTATTGGTATATGTTTATCATGTGATATGATCTAATTACCTACATGTTTTGAGGTGGATCCAAGAAAACTCATCCCTTAGAGCATACTGAAGAGAGAGAGTATCATCAGAAATGGTGATGTAGATGAAGATATTAGAGGTCTATAAAGAGATGATGAAACCCTCCACACACTACAATAGTTAGTACATAGTAGAAATATATTAAAAACAATTATTTATATTGAATTTATTACTTTTTTAGAGTGTTTTTTTCTATGATTTTCTAGTATAGATAAATATCGTAATGAATTCTTTTGTGTATGTGACAAATCTTGTCAATAATATTGGTAGAAATATTATTGGTAATTATAAAATGTATATTTAAAATGTTATAATAATTATGGTTGATAATTTATTTAATTTAAATCATAAATTTTGGCATTTAATGTTAAAATATATTTTAAAAATATGGAAATTACATTAGAAAGAGGAAAAAACAAGAAAAAACAAAGAAATAAGTTAAATGGAAATTTAGAAGCTAGAATCAAAAAAATGAAAAGAAAGGATTAAATTTAGAAAATCTAAAAAGAGAGTTAATTATACTAAAAATAGAATATATATATATATATATTACATAGGAAAATATTTAGAAAATAGATCATCTTATGCGTTGGAGAAAGGAAGTCTAGAAGAAGAGATAAGGATGCATCATAGGGAGAACAAACAAAAAGAATCAGTAAATTCAATAGGGAGGTGGTGTTTTCAATTATACATCAATGTTGAAGGATTTTTATGTATATTTTTAGTTTTGGGAACTCAGTCAAATAAGTGTTTGTAATTTGTAGTTATATCAAGATTTTGAGAGAATAGTTGTCTATTTTTAAAAATTGGTTATTGTTTATGCAAACAATAGGATTATAAACAATATTCTACCTAGACGTCCTCTATAAAACTTGAACAAATACAATAGAAAATCTCTACTTGCATGATTTACTAAGGTAATGGCTTATTTGTGATATAAAATAATTTTGAAAAAAATATTTTAATATTGTAAATAGCCATCAGAAAGTTAACTGTAGTTTGTTTGGGATGGTAACCCAATAGGTTAGCTCAGTTCTAAGCAAGGAAAAAGTCTAAGTAGAATATTAATAAGAAAAGAAAAAAATAATAAAACATAATTGACCCATACATCGGATTAGTTTATAGTACATTCTTTTAATTATTGTATTATGGCATGATGAATATCCAAATATTTAGTATTACCAAAATGCAATTTACTACAGTCATTATAAATTAAAGTAGATATGTTTAGATGAAATCATGTGAGAAAAATTACCAAGTGATGTTAATACTATTTTAATCTTTAAAATGATGAATTTATTGAAGTCACTAGGTAATTGATGTTAGGTCCTTGCTACTCACTGAGTTGACATACAATTTAATTGAAGTCACTTTATTTTTTTTGCTATAGCCTATTTAATATTATTGGTTCATTGAAATTAGCATGTTTGAAAATGAAAATATGTAGTTATTATTTTTTGGTCATTGTTATTATACCATCATGGTAAAATATTAGGTTGTTATTATTATTATTATTATTATTATTATTATTATTATTGGCATCGACTTAAATATGTAGTTTTAAAACTATGAAATTAAGGAGGCATCAAAATAATATTCAATTTTAGCTAACTAATGTCGTGAGAAATTGTTGTTAAGCATTACCAGTATGTTAAAGTCAATGATGTCAATCTTTAGTAAATTGTTGTATTTCAGCCTACAGTAAACCTGTTATAATTCAACGTTAATACACATATATTTATACATTGAAGCCATTATTATCAAGCCTTTAATTTTCTATTGGGTGGTTGTATAATAATGTGAATGTCACTTTAATAATCCTTTTTTATCCTATATAGTATAAATGAGATTGTTTCCTATATGAGTGTCTATATTTATTATTTTTACCATTGTTAACATTGCCTAGCTATCTCTTCCATCCTCTTTCAAATTAAGCAAATATAGATGCTGAATTAGATAATCCCAGCTAATACAAATGATAAAGACATGTGGTATTTATTTACCTGTATGTTTCCATTTTGTTGAGTCATTGTCAGGAGAAATATTTGATTCGCTAGAAATTGAAATGTACTTAGAAAAGTATAAATACAATTGGTGTCACTTTATGTATGAAAACAAAATTTTGTTTAAAATGAAAATTGCTAACTGATGTGAAAAGGCATATTTTTATACCAAGAGTATATCACTTTAATATTATAGTTAGGCATGTAATGAATATTAAAGCATGATAATTCATTTACGAAACTTGGATTTAAATTTTAAAATGTATTCTTTATATATATATATATATATATATATATATATATATATATATATATATATATATATATATATATATATTTGTTAGGAGAAATATTTGATTCACTTGAAATTGAAATGTACTTAGAAAATTATAAATACAATTGGTGTCACTTTATGTATGAAAACAAAATTTTGTTTAAAATGAAAACTGCTAACTAATCAGAAAACGCATATTGTTATACCAAGTGTATATCACTTTAATATTATAGTTGGGCATGCAATGAATATTAAAGCATGATATTTAATTTACAAAACTTGGATTTAAATTTGATTGTATATATATATATATATATATATATATATATATATATATATATATATATATATATATATATATATATATGAAGTCATCATGTGTGCAAATAATATTTAATTTACACAAAAAAAACCCAAAGTTGGAATTCTCCACAAATGGTGTCATGAATGGTTGGATTACAAATTATTCAAAATATAAAGCCACATGTCTTTGGAAATAACATATGTATATTTTATAAACTTTATTTTTGGATGAAATAGTTCCTTAAGTAGGTATATCCATTTTGGTATCATGAAATATACTTACAATGTATTAAGTTCATTTATTAAATGAAAATCGTCATATGGAATTTGATGTTATAACAAGTAATGTATTTATGGTAATTAACATAGTGCTTTTCAAAAATGGGTGTAAATGAGACTAATAACATATTTTTAAACTTAGGGGTGTGTTCTTAAAATTATATTCCTTGAGTCTAGTAATAACTAAATTAAAAGTATTACCTATGCTTGAATATAAATCCCTAAATATA